>JAJOZX010000733.1:585000-1090385 GCA_023014485.1 Bathynomus jamesi | reverse complement strand
GCTGGTACGTCCTCTCGCCCCGTTCTTCGTTTTCGTTCTCCCTTTGTTCTCCTCTTCGCGGGGCTTCTTGCACCAGCGTTGTCTTGGTTTATTCCTCGGTTGGTTGAGCGGTAATGTATCTCCATTACCGAGCACGCTCCTCCCACACAGTATATAAATACTAGTGTGGAGAATAACTCTGGTGAGCAACCAATTGGTTTCATCCACCCAGTTATTGACATAAAAGGAATTTAATAATTGTTAGATTAACTACCTACCTACTCAGTGAACCATTTCGTTACCTCCCAACTACCACTCATCAGTTTTCCATAATCCCATCAAAGGTAAGTAAAGATTGTGTTTTGTACAACAGTATTTTTATTCATAATCATTTAGATGGGAGGGGTATGTAACTGGAGGGAGGATTAAAAGAGGGGTATTAAGTGTATTATTTATGCGTATAATATTTTCAGTTTCCCCCTTATGATCGGTCAGGCTCTCGAACCTAACTCCCTATTTCCCAGGCTGGGCAGTGTTGCCAGAACTAAATTTCCAAATAAACAATATAGGAGTCAGAAAAAGACCAGAAAAAACTAGATTTTTAAATGAAAAGACTAAAACATAAACTCACCTTTTTTGTAACTCTGAGGTAAAAATTATAAATCATTTTCTTCACTATTATCATCTTCCTTCATTTCATTTTCTTGGTGAAAGTAGGCAAACTTTCTTCCAATGTTGCAAAGTACAGTCTGTGGCAATTCATAAGTATAACACGTTCTTCCATTCCTCTTGATGCCTGCACGAATTGTAAAGATTATTCAAGAGTTCAGTCTTCATTCTGTTTCTTTGGATTTCACAATATTCATTTGACTGAAAATTCGTTCCACTTCTGCATTAGAATGTGGGATGCTTAAAACTGATCTAGCTATACTCGCCAATTCTTTGAAGGGATTTTCACCAGCAGCATCACAGTACACGATAACTTCAGCCCAGAATAGTTGGGTATCATGAATATTTGTTCATTTCATTAATGTTAAGTTCTTCCATTGAAGCTCTATTTTGCTTATATCATTAGGGGACACATTTAGTATTCTAAGTATCTCTGTTATTCGTTCCTTGGTAACACTTAATCCACTAGACACAGAGAAGAGAGATATTTTCTTTAAGATATTAATATTTTCTGGTACTCTTCGTCTAATTTCCTTCAGTAGGTCGGCTACAAATTTTGTGCATCTTTCTCTAATGTTGTTATCTTTATTCTCACTAACATTCAATTCTCGTAGATTTTGTCCTGCTTCATAGCCTAAATATGGCTTTGGATCTAAATTTTCTTCAGTGATACAGGTAAAAGGGTCAAGCTTTTTGATAGGAACCACTTTGTTTTAGGAGACTTTCTGCAACGAAAACTATGCTTTCTAATAATTTAGTAGGGTCTACATTATTTGCTTCAAAACTTAGGTTTACTCTATTGACATCATTTAATACAGGGTGTACATAAAGTCAGGATCTATTTTTGTGAAATAAATTTTTTTTCTATTTTTCTTTTCAGAAGCCCTTAGAATGAATACAGAAGAGCGTGTGGCAATAGTAATTTGGCGAATCGAGGGAAAGAAATACAATGACATCAGAGAGAAGTTTAGGAGATGATTTCATAAGCCGGGGCCAATAGACAAGACAATACGAAAATTGGTGAACAAATTTAAACGAACGGGATCTGTAAATGATGAAGCAAGATCAGGACGACCGTGTACGTCAGATCTTACCGTGAATGCAGTACGCGGAATTATCACTGAGGAGCCACGTACGTCCGTTCGTGCTGCATCACACGGACTCGGCCTCCCGACGTCATCTGTGCACAAAATTCTGAAAGTTAATTTGCAGAAGAAAAGCTATCATTTGCAGGTTTTACACGATTTACATGAGGAAGATTTCCCTCGACGAAGTGCTGTGTGTGCTGATCTCGTAGAACAAATCTGGAGTGATAATTTAATGGACAACATTCTCTTTAGTGATAAAACCACTTTCCATACGTGTGGAAAAGTAAATCGCCATAACTGTCGAGTTTGGGCAGATGAAAAACCGAATGATTTCGTCCAAAATTGGGAAAGAGACTCGCCTAAAGTTAATGTCTGGATGGGTTTAACAAAATCTAAGGTTTATGGTCCTTTTTTCTTTGCTGAAGCTACAGTTACGGGGCTTATTTATCTGGATAGTTGCAGCAATTCCTTGAACCTCAGCTGATTGGGGATAGGATTGTTAGTACCGCCGTCTATCAACATGATGGTGCTCCTTGTCACTATGCCAAAATTGTTCAGGATTATCTAAATGGACGTTTTCCAAATCGCTGGATCGGAGGCGGAAGCAACAGACCTTGGCCAGCGAGATCACCAGATTTAACCCCTTTAGATTTCTTTGCATGGGGCTTTATCAAATCGCACGTCTATCAGACGAAGATTACGAGTCTTGAAAACTTACGTACACGTATACGAACTGCTGCAGATAACATAACCCCGCAAAAGCTCCAGAATGTGTTTAGAAATGCTGCGGAACGATTTGAGCTGTGCAGGGATACTGATGGGCGTCACGTCGAATCCTACTCTTAATTATTTAGTAAATGTTACCACTTTATCATTTTATGATTGAATTCCATATAATTTCCAAGTGCTTCACAAAAATAGATCCTGACTTTATGTACACCCTGTATATGTATTTCAAAAATAGCAATTTCTGATTGTAGTGTCAGGTGATCTCAAACACCTCATCATGTCGTTAGAATTCGACCTACAAACAGTACATCGATAAGTAAGAGACCTACAAACAATATATCGATAAGATATTTTCCTGGTCAATTTTTGTGCTTTGAAACATTCTGACATCCGTTTCATGTGCAAATGAGCAGTTTTCGAGATATTTTCAGTTTTTGTATTTGAAGAATCGCAAATTTAGAAACGAAACAGAGGTAAAATGCCTTCACTATACATCAAAATTAACCAGAAAAATATTTACTGGTGAGGGCCCAATGTAACCTGACCCTAAACTAACCGTACCTAACATAACCTAATTAACCTAACCTAACCTAACCAAGCCTAATTGTATTTTGAATGGCCGAAATGTATAAGTACAAGTTTACTTATAAATTTGCATGAAACCTAACCTAAGGTATTGTGCTTTGTTTCAAAACACATCACGTTACTTTATATTATATATATATATATATATATATATATATATATATATATATATTACAGTCAATATGTAAAATTAGGCAATTTATAAACTGACTGAAATTCAGGCAATGTATGAAGTTGGTGATACACACAAACCTAACCTAACCTTTCTGGTAATGCTGCATACGCATGCCAGAAAAGTTAGGTTTAGTTAGGTTTTGTGTGTATCATCAATTTGACATATTGCCTGAATTTCAGTCAATTTATAAATTGCCTAATTTTACATACTGATTGTAACATATACTATATCTATACTACAGGGTGGGCCGTAAGTTTCCATACATAGGAAAAATAAACATTTTTTTATGGACAACCATTTTTATTTATATAATATGCTCTACATGGTTGCCATTGTTTTGAAAACACATTTCAATACGTGTTCCCCACTGTTGATGAACACGCATTAGCACAGTTGACGTTATGCTTGTAATGGCGTTGGTGATACGTTCCTTTAGATGATTTATGTCTCGTATCTTTTCCTGATACACCATGGCCTTCAAGTGCCCCCAAAGATAGAAATCAAGGGGGGTGAGATCTGGGGATCTGGGAGGCCACTCCACAGGACCACGCCGACCAATCCAAGCATCCGGAAACTGCTGCTGATCCAAATACCGACGCACGTGAAGACCATAATGAGGTGGAGCTCCATCTTGCTGGAAGTAAACTGGGAAGTTACCTTCCTCGTTTAGCAGGGATGGGAAAATCTCTTCTTGCAACATGCTAAGATACCTTTCGGCATTAAGATTTCCACTGACAAATATTGGTCCAATAATTCTGTCACCCCATATCCCGGCCCACACCATCACTTTACCGGCACCTTGCATCTTCGTCGGACTCAGCCAGTTAGGGTTAGCATTACTCCAATAACGTATGTTTTGCCGATTAACCTCTCCATTGACGTAAAAATTTGCTTCATCAGTATTCAATTCGTTGCTCTTTCGTCAAACGCATATTCTTAGGGTATCTGAAACATAAAAACAAACGTTTAAATTTTCCTATGTATGGAAACTTACGGCCCACCCTGTAGAAAAAGGGAGTCCCGTCCGTCCGTCCGTCTATTAAGTTTTCTGAACATAGAAATAAATGTGCTTTGCTTTGTTTCAACTTTTTGCTCTGGCGCGTTAAGATTTTCTTTGTTGCTGTTCTTTTCAGTCATTCGGTTAATAGAAGCATAGAAAAGAACGCAACAATGAAAATCTTAAGCTTCACATACGAACCCATTGTATCAAGATTTGTGGCACTTAAGATTTTCATGGCTGCGTTCTTTGCTATAGTTTTATTGACTGAATAATTGACTCCCAGTAATTGGAGGCCGCAGGCCCCAGCACTGCAGGGGCCCGTACTAATGTTAAGTTTTTGCTTTTCATAGTTATATACTAGCGAAAGTGGGCACTACGGGCCCCGTAGTGCCCACTTTCGCTAGTATATAACTATGAAAAGCAAAAACTTAACATTTACTTTAGGTTCACAAGGTACTTAAATTTTAAAAGCAGTTTCTCAAATTTTGGCCTAGTTTACTGGCTTCGGATGTGAAGCTCAAAATTTTGATAGTTGTGTTCTCATGTAAATTTATTGACCGACTTTGTGTGGATACTGTACATTAATTTGTGGAGTTTAATACAAACTTTCAAACAGATTAGATTTTATGTTGTTGAACTAGAAAATTATTGTTAATTTCTGTTGTTATAGTTTAGAGTCAGTTGGCACTGTGATGAGTGAGATTCGAAATAGTCTTATGCCATTGGCATCTGCATACTGAACTGTTGGAGACCACATCATAATGTGAGACATCACTTTTGGAATACAAACAGCACACTTGAAGTCTTTCTGGTCTGTAATATTTAGTCATTGCAACATAACCACTGATGTTCCTGAAGCGCATGAAGTGGGTTTTACGCTTCTCTTTTTTAAGATATTATTGACAGCACTATTTGGCTAGATTCAATACGTAAACTTTTTGTAGGTTTAATATAATTGAGGGGTCCCGCGTCTTAAGGTACCTAAGCGCCAAAATTAAAATTCGTCAGAAATCTCCTCCAAAGTTCAACAATATTCTGGCAATAGTATCTCTGTTATTAATTGAGCTAGAACGTTCATTTTTGGCTAAATTAGAGTTCTAAGTATGCTAATGAAGATGTTGATGAGTTTTTGGAATAGATTTCCATATTTTATATTTTATATATATATTTTGTTTTTATTTTTTTATTTTCTTATTATGCCGAACTTTGGGTGAAGTTTTGGCTGGCGATAAAGGTGAAAAAAGTAGTTCGCTTCATAAGGTTTTCATTAAAAATTTCAACCATACTTCTAGTGTCGTAAGGTCTTATAACCCAAACCACGCGATAGAGAAGGGTGAAAAATGATATCCATCAAAAACACGTTTTCGCCTGTAGTGGCTCTTAGGTACCTTAAGACGCGCGACCCCTCATATGACTACTTCAGTGAAGAATTCCTACTGCAAATAACAAATTTGGTTTCACAAAAGTGATATTTTCTAATAAATGTTAATACGTGTTTCATTGAATATTTAATATAAAAGTTAATTTTGTCTGATTTCAAATAAAAGTTTTTAATATAAATTTTTTAGCTAATGGTAATTAAAATAGCAATTAACGAAAAACCATAAAAAATTTATCAATTTCAATGAAATGTACGTATGGTTAGACAGCCGTACGGCGTACGTACATTAACACATTGATCCTATTACTAAAACAACGAACAAGTATGGCGTAACAATTTGCCTGAAGTACATAAATTATATTGTATCTCAAATTATGTAAGTTATACTAAATAATATATAAATAGGCTATAAATGAAAACATAAATAGTATTCTTAAACACTAAATAAAGACGTTGTAAGTATAATTAATCATTTACAAACCTCAGAATATGAAATGAATTTAGTATTTTTAAAATTATAAATGATAATTGGCGCCAAATCAAATTGTATTCTAAAAATGGAGCATTTTCTTTTCTTATGCGTTGCTGTTGAACCCTTATGCTGCTACGGGGAGCGAGAGTGCTCATTCATGGCCGCCACAACTCCCCAGTAAAAGTAAAACAGTAATGCACCATTATATATACTGTATATATATTTTAACTGCAAACACGCAGTATATTAACGTAAAGAACGACGCTTGTATAGGAGAATATCCCGCGCAAGATGAGGAGAGAGAACGAAACAAATGAAAAAATGAGGTAACCACCCGGGAATCGAACCCGGGATCTTCCGATTGCCGGTCAGATATGATAACCATTACACCATGGGCCTCACTCGATGTAGGAGAATTACGGCATTTGATCGAGTGAGGCCCATGGTGTAATGGTTATCATATCTGACCGGCAATCGGTCAGGGATCTAGGGATTATATTATCTGAAGATGCAACATTCAACAGGCACATTGACAAAGTAACCTCATCATGCAAACAACTAATAGGATATATACTGAGGACATTCAGAACTAGGGACAGTATGACCATGCTTACCCTGTGGAAATCACTTGTCCTTCCACGCATTGACTACTGCTCTCAATTATGGTTTCCCCACAAACAAAATGAACTGCAAAAAATTGAGGCCTACAAAGAACCTTTACCGCGTATATTAAACAACCTGATGGGCAACAGGTGAGTAAAAACACATTAAACTACTGGGATAGGCTCAGAGGCCTCAACCTTTATTCCATAGAGAGAAGGTTTGAGAGATGCATCCTAATCTACACCTGGAAAATTCTAGAAGGGCTTTTAGTTGCCCCCAATACTGAACCAATTGTGCCCACCTTAACAAGAACTGGAAGAATGTGTAAAAAATATCACCTCCCACCAAACAGTCTGAGAAGGATTCAAACCCTTCAATATAATAGTATCTCTAGGCAGGGTTCTCGCCTGTTTAACTCCTTGCCTCAGTACCTTAGAGATATAAGTGCAGTCCCAGTAGATACTTTTAAAAACACTTGGACATGTTTTTAGCCAACATACCCGACCAACCCACAGTGTCAGGGTATTATTCTGCCAGACCAGCCCCCACAATTCAATAGGGGACCAAATCGTATGGCAGGAGCGAGAGAAAAGAGGGGTGGCGACCCCGTCGTGGCCCCGCTCAGGGGGCGCTGAGCGGATTTCGAGGGAGCAGCGCACCCTTGAGGCAGAAGCGCTTTAAGGTAAATTAAGGTAAGGTAAATCCCGGGTTCGATTCCCGGGTGGTTACCTCATTTTTTCATATGTTTCGTTATCTCTCCTCATCTTGCGCGGAATATTCTCCTATACAAGCGTCGTTGTTTACGTTGATATATATATATATATATATATCAGTGATGGGACGATTAATCGGAATCGAGAATCGGAAGAATCGAGCATTTTTCAGGAATCGGAATCGCAATCGAGAGAATTGTACCATGACTTCCGATTCTTAAAACGATTCTTTAACTTTTAATTGAACCGTTTTGCAATGTAAACTTTAAAATTTAATGAAAGAGGATAACAATTTTATTTTTATTGTATTGTAGCTATACATTAAAACATGTATATCCATGATGTGTAATCAAGAAGATTAAAATGAATTGTTACAACTTACAGTTGATTTTTATTTTTAAACCAATCTATTATAATTTATATTACCATACTCATAATGTAATAGTTAATCTTACCAGAGTAAAATATGACAAATTTCCAGAAAAACAAGTATAGAATTTATATTTAAAAATATTGAGAATCGGAATCGGAATCGAGAATCGTATCGGAATCGAGACTTTTTTAGTGGTATCGGAATCGTTAAAAATTTGGTATCGTCCCATCACTAATATATATATATATATATATATATATATATAATATATATATATATATAGTGTCCCATAAGTCCGGCATCATATGCTCAAGGAAGAAGCATTTCCCAGTGTCTTGAACGAAGAAGGAAATTTCCCAACATGGTTTCAGCAAGACGGCGCTCCTGCACATTACAGCACCCAAGTAAGGGAATACCTGTACCAACAATTCCCTGGTCATTGGATAGGACGTCGAGGGCCTGTGGAATGGCCAGCTAGAAGCCCGGATCTCACGCCACTAGATTTTTATCTCTAGGGCCACTTGAAAGGGCTGGTATACGCAGAGAAAATTAGGAGTGTTGAACATTTGCGGCAGCGCATTATTGGGGCATGTAACACCATTACTCCTGACATCATTCACCGTGTGCTTGCTGACTGGGTATCACGTCTGAATTTGTGCACTGAAAACAATGGTGGACATATTGAGCACATTCTGTAAATAAAAGCTTTTGTTTGCCTTTTTTTATTATTTTTCCTATGATGCCGGACTTATGGGACACCCTATATATATATATATAATATATATATTATATATATATATATATATGAAAAATTATTTCACGAAAGTGACACGTGAAAAGTATTTATGATGAATAAACCACGAAGGAAAAGAAACACAAAGGGGTGCTCAAGCGCTTTCGTCTAATGACATCCTCAGGAACACTGGAGTGAAAGGACAGATCAAGGCAATATATAGGTTTACAAAAATAAACATACATACATACACATTCACATATATATACATATATATATATATATACATATATATATATATATATAAATATATACATATATATAGTAAGCATAGAAAAAATTGTGGGAGGAGCCAACATTTATATGGTCACAGAAGAATAAAGAAATAAAAATAAATATAAATATAAATTGAGAAAAAATTAATTACAAAATAGTGCCTTAGTGATATATATGTCACAGCCTAAATAATCATAAAGAAATAAACAGGCAAATAAAAAAACCCATAAATACATATACATACATATATATATATATATACATATATATACACATATATATATATATATATATATATATATTAGACACTTTTAGCACTTTGGCCGACCTTCCATATAAATTCAAATGGCTTTTTTATGGAACAGGTCACAAAAGAAAAGAAATAAAAATAAATATAAATATTGTAAGTGGAGTCTACCAATTCAAGCTCAAGAGGGAGGTTTTACAATCGATTTAATAGATGCTGCCAAATTGATATATATGTCACATTATTAAAAAATAAAAATTGAAAGATAAATTTTAAGAGAGGCACACCAATTTATAAGGGAAAAATTACCACATATGCATATTATAGTCACAAACGAATACAAAAATACAAGTAAATATAAATTGGAAAACAAAATGATCTCTAGATGATATATAAAGAACAATAAAATATAATACAACATATTTACGGTATATATACGAAATATAAACGCAATATATACAGAATATATATATATATATATATATGCATAAGGGAAAAAAAATTACCAAATTTGTTTTTATAATTATTGTCTGAGAAAACGGTAGGTCGCAAAAGATAAAGAAATAAAAATAAATATAACTTGAAAAAATTACAAATAATACACGTACACATATATACCCGCATACCCAAATATATATATACATATACACACATATATACAAACACACACACACACACACACACATATATATATATATATATATATACAAGCTTGACCTTCACGAAATGAGAAATCATCCCGCAGAACCTTTGTGAGGTTGTAAGGTAAGGTAAGGTACATACACATATACATATATATATATAATATTTAACTGCATACATACATACATACATACATATACACACATACATACATACATATACACACATATACATACAAACACATTTAACTGCAATGACCACACACATACGCACATACACATACATACATACACATACACTCATACAGCAAAAAATTGAAAAAATAAATTGTAAGGGAAACAACAGACAAAAACAAATTTTTACCAAAGATTTAACAACCTGCCCTTTTTGTTTAAATCCATTCTGAAGGAATTCAGAGCAACGGGATCAAGTTGAAACAGACCTTTACTCATGTTAAGGTTATTTGTAAGTTGAATTATAGCCGACTCAAGAATATTTCTATTAACAATGTGTGTGTGTGTTTGTATATATGTGTATATGTATATATATATTTGGGTATGCGGGTATATATGTGTACGTGTATTATTTGTAATTTTTTCAAGTTATATTTATTTTTATTTCTTTATTCTTTTGCGACCTACCGTTTTCTCAGACAATAATTATAAAAACAAATTTGGTAATTTTTTTTTCCCTTATGCATATATATATATATATATATATATTCTGTATATATTGCGTTTATATTTCGTATATATACCGTAAATATGTTGTATATATATTTTATTGTTCTTTATATATCATCTAGGGATCATTTTGTTTTCCAATTTATATTTACTTGTATTTTTGTATTCGTTTGTGACTATAATATGCATATGTGGTAATTTTTCCCTTATAAATTGGTGTGCCTCTCTTAAAATTTATCTTTCAATTTTATTTTTTAATAATGTGACATATATATCAATTTGGCAGCATCTATTAAATCGATTGTAAAACCTCCCTCTTGAGCTTGAATTGGTAGACTCCACTTACATATTTATATTTATTTTTATTTCTTTATTCTTTTGTGACCTGTTCCATAAAAAAGCCATTTGAATTTATATGGAAGGTCGGCCAAAGTGCTAAAAGTGTCTTTATAATATATATATATATATATATATATATATGTGTATATATATGTATATATATATATATATATGTATGTATATGTATTTATGGGTTTTTTATTATTGCCTGTTTATTTCTTTATGATTATTTAGGCTGTGACATATATATCACTAAGGCACTATTTTGTAATTAATTTTTTCTCAATTTATATTTATATTTATTTTATTTCTTTATTCTTCTGTGACCATATAAATGTTGGCTCCTCCCACAATTTTTTCTATGCTTACTATATATATGTATATATTTATATATATATATATATGTATATATATATATGTATATATATGTGAATGTGTATGTATGTATGTTTATTTTTGTAACCTATATATTGCCTTGATCTGTCCTTTCACTCCAGTGTTCCTGAGGATGTCATTAGACGAAAGCGCTTGAGCACCCTTTGTGTTTCTTTTTCCTTCGTGGTTTTATTCATCATATATATATATATATATATATATTGGTGAAGGCCGCTTCTGGCAAGCTTCAATTTCAATTTAAGCAGAAAGCCACAGACAAGAAGGAAAGAAACATCCATCAAGTTGGAAAGGGACTATATTTTGTATATTGCAACGTTTCAAGCACAAACTATGCTCATCCTCAGGCAAAAATTCTAAAAGTTAAAAACATAATATTAAAAGCCATAATGACATTAACAAAATAAAATAGGGAAAAAATCCACAAGTATTAAAAACAGTCACTAAAAATTCTAGAAAGTTACAATTAAAAACCATAATGACTATTATAAAACAAAAGCGAACAATTAACAAGCTTTAAAACAATGAAAGTGACACTAAAAACGAACAATGAATAACAACTATAAAATACAAAATGTAAAACTCAAAAAACTAAAAATTCACAGGCTATCTTTAAAACACTAAAAAATTAAAAACCTACACTAAAAGGAACACACCTTAAGTCTAAGCAGCACAGATTCCGAGGCAAAACTAAAAAAACAGAAGCATCTAAAACCAAGTAAAGGTTGGTTGTTCAAGATGTTCAGTTTAGACGGAGGGGAACGGATGAAATATCAGAGTTAAGCGAAGGGGAGAGAGTTTTAATATACAGAGATTCTAAAAGTCTTAACGTTTGCTCACACGGAGCGGAATCTAAAATGTTAAAATTAGCTAAAGTTATATCGACTTTGCATAGAACAACATGGCTGCGTATAGCTGAAGCTTCTTTAGTTTTCAAAGGTTTGTCAGTTCTATGGCTTATGCCCATATGGGCACAGAACGCGACTCGAGGCTCCGCACAGTGCTACCAATATAGCTCCGATCACATCGGGGACACTTGAATTCATAAACGACAGCACTGCGCAGAGCATCCGATACACGGTCTTTAACATTAAAATATGAGCCAATAGAACGACGGTTAACAAATACTAGTTTAAAATCTATGTGACAATAAAATTTACTAAGAAGTGGCAGAAGGTTATTACGGCAATAGGAATTCAGATATCCCATTTCTGGGAGCACAAGATAATATACATTTTTAGGAACGTTAAAATTATACTTTTTAGGTTTGTAAATGTTAGCTAGAAATCTATTGATAGCGTTTTCTACAATCTGCAAAGGATAGCCATTATTCACAAAATATTTTCTTAAAAAACAAATTCATTATGCAGACATTGATAGTTGGAACATAAATTATACGCTCGGTTAAGTAGGGTGTTTACAGATGCCAGCTTGTATTTAAAATCACAATAACTTAAAAAATTGAGACCAAGACCAGTGAACGTCGTCTTACGAAAAACTGAAGTAATAATAGAATCACTCTCTCTGCTAATCAGTAAATCCAAGAAAGGCAGCTTGGAGTCAGATTCTTCCTCCAGAGTAAACTTTATGTTTGGATGCAAGTTATTTAAAAATGTAAAAAATTGATGAGCACTGCTAGCATCAGTAAACACTGCTCCGTGTGAGCAAACGTTAAGACTTTTAGAATCTCTGTATATTAAAACTCTCTCCCCTTCGCTTAACTCTGATATTTCATCCGTTCCCCTCCGTCTAAACTGAACATCTTGAACAACCAACTGCGAAAAATGCTCTGTATGAATTGGTCCACAATTAACCCACCCCTTATATCTCCAGTCTAACTATAGAGTAGATCAAGTCTAGCCTAGAGGGGTCAGCCTAGAGATTCCGGAAATGGTCCAGAGCGGGCAGATAAATTGAGGTCCACAGTAGGATTCCTCACAAGATTAGGTTAGGGCAATCTACCTTCACCTTTGTTAAGCTATGAGTTGATGCTGGGTCTTAGGCCACAATGTAGGCCTAACTTGTCTGACCCAGCTTAATTTAATGCTTAACTTTGGTGTAAAAACTCAATTAGTCACTTACTTTTAGTTATTACAGTCTCTCCCTTCTCCGGTTGTTTTCGAGAGCGTACTTTGCTGGTACGTCCTCTCGCCCCGTTCTTCGTTTTCGTTCTCCCTTTGTTCTCCTCTTCGCGGGGCTTCTTGTACCAGCGTTGTCTTGGTTTATTCCTCGGTTGGTTGAGCGGTAATGTATCTCCATTACCGAGCACGCTCCTCCCACACAGTATATAAATACTAGTGTGGAGAATAACTCTGGTGAGCAACCAATTGGTTTCATCCACCCAGTTATTGACATAAAAGGAATTTAATTGTTAGATTAACTACCTACCTACTCAGTGAACCATTTTCGTTACCTCCCAACTACCCACTCATCAGTTTTCCATATACTGGGGGCCCCGGGAGATAAAAATTTTGGTGTCATTGTCACCAATTTTTGTCTGAGTGTAGACTAGCTAACTATTTAACTGTAAATGCCTGTTAATCTGATTAACAGTGCCTATCCTCACCTTCTCATGGAGAAGGTGTAGCATTTAATTAGAAGAGAAAATATACATCCATAGGATGAAACTGTCTATGGTCTTTACCATAAGAAAAGAAAAAATGAAAGTTAGAAGATAAAATTACAATTCCCCAGCATCTATTTTTTGTTGTAAAAATAGTCGCGCCTTTAATGCTGTTTGTCGCTGAGGTCTTGTGTCTGTCAATGTTGTAGTAGGATGCGTTACCACTCCTACTGTCAAAGGAATAGTTACTGGAAGTTCAGTGTCTCCAGTTGTTACTGTCAGTGGAGAAGGTTCTCCAAAGTCCATTGTTTTGGGTCCAGACTCTAAAGGGTACAAAAGAGAAATGTCTCTTGTTGTGTCACCCGTTGAAGTCCTTAATTTGACCACTCTTGTTACCCCGTCTGCCCCTGGTCTGAGTTCTGAAACTCTAGCCAGAGGCCAGTATTGTCTTGGAGTACTGTCATGTATGAGAACAAGGTCCCCTACCTTAATTGTGTCAGACCAATCCTTCTTAGTCATTTGTTTATGTCTCTCCCTTAGACCCATCAAGTACTCAGTTTTCCACTGTTTAATGAAATGAGCTTTAACTCTAGTTAAATGTTGTAACTTAGTCTGGAGCTCATCATGTCGTTGAGTCCAGTTTGGGTCTTCTGAAGAGTCTATATTGTAGTCCGGCAGGAGACTAACTTGTTCTCCCCGAATCAAATGATTTGGAGTTAATGGTTCTGGGTCATTAATGTTGTCACTCACATAAGTGAGTGGTCTATTGTTAATGATGTTCTCAATCTCAGCCAGGAGAGTGAGTAACCCAAATAAGTGTATCTGTTTTTTGCCAATTGCTTTCTTCAAGCAATTCTTTACTGTTTGTATATTCCTCTCCCAGATAGAACCATACCAAGGAGAGGCAACCGGAATATACTTCCACTTTATGTTTGTTTTTGTATATATAATTGTGTGATTTCATTGCTTAACAAGTCGTGGATGACTTGTTCACCAGCTTTGAAATATGTAGCATTGTCAGTCCAAACTGTCTTTGGTACTGAATGTCGTGCACAGAATCTCTTAAAGACAGCAACAAAAGATTCTGCTGTAAGGTCCTCCACAACATCCAAATAAACAGCTCGTGAGGCAGCACATGTAAACAGTACAATGTACATTTTTTGTTCAGTGTCACCCACCCCTACAGTCAATGCTCCTGTATAGTCAATGCCTACAGTCTCAAAGGGTCTGTTGAGAGTAACTCTCTCCTCTGGCAAAGCAGGAGGATTTGGTTTCCTATAGGGCCTAGCATGAATACGCCTACATGTGACACACTCACTCAGGACTGTTTTAACAGTGATCCTTCCCTTGGGTATCCAATAAGTTTTTCTTAATGTAGTTAGTGTCTGTGGTACCCCCATATGATATACATCATTGTGTTTTTCTGATTATTAATGTTGTCAAATAGCTAAATCTAGGTAAAAGGATTGGATTTTTGCTTTTGTATGACAGTTTTGATTTGTCTAATCTCCCTTTACACCTTAGAAGGCCTTCCTCATCTCTGAACAAGTTTAGATCCACAACTACTGATGGTACAGGTTCTTTTGTTTGTTTCCCATTAGTTAAGAATTCTAACTCTTTATTGTACTCTTTTTGTTGGGCTTGGCCTATCCAGTATTGGGTTGCAACTTCTGTATAATTATGAGTTTTTATTTAGCTGTTTGTTAATTGTAGCTAAACAGTTGTGAGCAAACCTCAAACAGTAGGCTGTCACCCTGACAAGTTTGTTGAAATCAGAATACTTTTCATAATTAGTGATTGGTTCAACCTTTTCATTTGAAAAGATTAAATTTAATGTCAAGTTAACTTGTTCCACAGGCCATTGGTCTGTATTACAGAGCCACTTAGGTCCCATAAACCAAGTTTTGTTTGACTTCAACAACTTGTAGGATAAACCTCTGGTCAGAAAGTCTGCTGGATTCTGTTTAGTTGGAACATAGTGAAAGTTTACTTGTAGGCTTTCATTAGCGTCAGCTATTTCTTTTAGCCTATTTCTTACAAAGATATTCTTACTATTAATGCTATCATTCCGTATCCAGGCAAGACAAATCTGACTGTCAAGCCAGACGTGGATATTAGTTATGAACACATCATAGTAAGCATCCTTAAGCAATGAAATGGTTTTAATGGCTAATGTAGCAGCCAATAGTTCCAATTGAGGTATGGTTCGGGTAGGTTTGAGAGGTGCAACTTTCCCTTTTGCATAAATTAGATGACTTTCTGTAGGGCTTACAAGATACGCACAGCACCCATAAGCTTGTGTGCTTGCATCAGCAAACACATGAAGCCTCTGGGGCTTATCCCTAAACCCACAGCACCTTTGAATTTTAATGTTCTGCACTTTTGTTAAATCAGTAGCTAACTTCTTCCAAGATTTTTGATTTTCATTTGTTATTGGATCATCCCACCCAACATTTGTCCTCCAAATTTCTTGGAGGAGAATCTTTGATTTTATTGTTGAAGGCAGGAATAGACCCATAGGATCAAAAATTTTGGAAGCCTCTGATAATATTTGTCTTTTAGTATTTGCTTCCTCATCAAGTTTAAAACCTTTAGTACAGATTGAATCATGACTGTTAGAAGTTGCATCCAAATACCAGTTCATACCTAAAGTTTTAACTCTGTCTGATGGCTCAGTAAGACCATTATTATCTTTAAAATCTTTTTGTTTAAATCCTCATTATTTGAAATCCACTCTCTAAGTTCAAAGTTACCTTGTTGCATAATGTTTTGAGAGTGTTCATAGACTTCAGATAATTCAGATTTTGTTGTCGTTGAGATAATATTATTCAAAGTGTTGCTATTCTTACAGGTGTTATGTAGGACTGAGTTGAGGCACATAGTATTTGTTGGTCATGCACTGTTTTGGTTTAGGTCTAGGTTGTATTCTGATAGGTCACCCAAAGGGGCTATCCCTGATGGAGTCTGAATAGCTATACCATTACCTATCTCTACTATGCCCTTATGAATAAGATTAATATAATCTGCCCCTATTAGCATTTCAATGTTAGCTACTGTGTTGTTAGTGATATGTCTATCAGCTATTTTGTAGTGTTTTTTCAAATGATTTATGGTTTGTTCTAGTTTGGGTATAACCAGTTTGTTTTGTCCTACTTTAGAAATAATAACTGCTTCAATTTTCTTGAATTTACTTTCTAAATGTAGTTCCAGGTCAATTGTCTTATAGCTATTTTTGTCCGAGTTATCCTTAACAAAGGACGCAATATTGAGGTTTTGTTCATTCGGGTTTGGTGTCAAACCCAATTTATTAACTACATTTTTTGAAACAAATGTTTGTTGAGAACAACAGTCTATAAGACATCTCACTGGAGTGGTACTACCCTCACTATTCACTAAGTCCAAAGTAATAGTTGGTAAAAGAATCTCAGTGTTTCTTGTTACATTGTTTGAACAAGCAGAATGTCCCATGAAAGTGGCATTTTCTTGATTACCTTTGTTTGGGGGAGGTATCTTTTGAGTTTGAGTATTATTGTTTGGACACTTTGGTGAATCACACATTGATGAGACATGTCGTAAACTTTTACAAAACTTACACTTGAATCTTAACCTAGATTTACAGTCTTTCTTATAATGTCCCTGGCCAGTACACTTTTTACACAGGTTCAACTGTTCACATCTTTTAGCCCTTTGGTTAATCTGAATATTTGTCACACCCAGTACTACTGTGTTCATTACTTGCACAAAATTTGCAATGTGGTGTGTAAGTTGAGGCAGCAGTTACATTAAAGTTCTGTAATGTAGGTGTTCGTGTATTATAGTTGGTCACATTTGATTCTACAGTATCAAGTTTTGTCTGTTTGGCTGTAGCTAGTTGGTCTCTGGGAACAGTCTTTGGTTTATCCATAGTCTGGGTCTTATGTGTTGGAAAATCTCTCAAGTTGTAATTATTAGGATATTGGGGAAGTTTCTCTTATTTGTCTAAATTAGGATAATTTTCTCCCGTCTTTAGAATTAAATTATCTTTAACCCTCGAAGGAAGGCACCTAAGTACTATGCTTTGTATAAGCCAAGATGAAGTTTTAATATCTATCTCATTGCTAACCAGTTGTCCTATAATAGCTTCTAATTTTGTATAAAAATTTTCCATATCACTATGGTTATCTTTTATGGGTGCAAATTCAAAAATTTGTTGAGATAATTCATATACAATCATATCTTTATTAATGTAATTACGTTTTAAAAGATCAATAGCTACTTCATATGAATCCCCTACGGCTGGTAAATAGGCTATAGGTTATAGGCTGGGCCTTTAAGGGAACTAGTTAAGTAACTAAACTTTTCAACAGTTGAAATATAAGGTTTATTACCTATTAAATTCTCAAATTTGTCAATGAAAGATGGGAATTGTACCGTGTCCCCTTCAAATGTTGGTACTAGCAAAATGGGTAACTGAGCCCTCAATTCTTGTGACTCAGGATTTTGCATGCCACTTAAATTTTGTTGAAGGTTAGCCCTACTTTGATTAAAATCAGAATTAGGTTTTTTTGGTGTTAAGTCAGTCAACCGAGACCGTAGTTCCCTTATTTGCTGTTCAATTGAGCTTACCTGATCATCATCATCAGCGTAAAGGTCTATCAATTGTTCTTCAGCCATTTCGGATTCAACTAACTCTGAAATACTCTCATTAATGGCTATTATTTCCTTCTTTTTAATTTCTAATTTAATAATTACACTCTCTATATTTTTCTTACCTGGTTGTGTAATATTGTTAAAAGTGTTCACAGCCTTTGTAACAGCTCCCAACTTTGCCCCCCTTTTCTTTTTTAACTTTTTCAATTCTGCACTGTCCATGTCTAAGTCAAAATTGTTTAACTGGGGATCGTAATGAAATAGAGGACAAGAAGAAATTACCAGAGAAGAGAGAGCACAGACAAAACAGTCAAGTTAAATTTGGTTTAATCCCCCCCAAGTACTTGTGTGTCACTCAGGTCTAAGCTTATAAGAGAATGAGACTCCTTAATGTAAATGTTTCCTAGTTAGGCCCTAGGTTGTAGACCTAATTAGGCTTGCTCAGGTTAGGCTTAGGCTAGACCATTTAGCCTAATTCTGCAATTTTTGTTAAGTAAGGTTAAGGTTTGTAAATTCCCCACACACGGACCACCAATGCGAAAAATGCTCTGTATGAATTGGTCCACAATTAACCCACCCCTTATATCTCCAGTCTAACTATAGAGTAGATCAAGTCTAGCCTAGAGGGGTCAGCCTAGAGATTCCGGAAATGGTCCAGAGCGGGCAGATAAATTGAGGTCCACAGTAGGATTCCTCACAAGATTAGGTTAGGGCAATCTACCTTCACCTTTGTTAAGCTATGAGTTGATGCTGGGTCTTAGGCCACAATGTAGGCCTAACTTGTCTGACCCAGCTTAATTTAATGCTTAACTTTGGTGTAAAAACTCAATTAGTCACTTACTTTTAGTTATACAGTCTCTCCCTTCTCCGGTTGTTCATTCGAGAGCGTACTTTGCTGGTACGTCCTCTCGCCCCGTTCTTCGTTTTCGTTCTTCTTCTCCCTTTGTTCTCCTCTTCGCGGGGCTTCTTGTACCAGCGTTGTCTTGGTTTATTCCTCGGTTGGTTGAGCGGTAATGTATCTCCATTACCGAGCACGCTCCTCCCACACAGTATATAAATACTAGTGTGGAGAATAACTCTGGTGAGCAACCAATTGGTTTCATCCACCCAGTTATTGACATAAAAGGAATTTATAATTGTTAGATTAACTACCTACCTACTCAGTGAACCATTTTCGTTACCTCCCAACTACCCACTCATCAGTTTTCCATACAACCTTTACTTGGTTTTTGTTAGAAAATCTAGAAGAGGAAGAACCATTGTTGTCCCAAGGCGATACGATGACTAAGCTGATTGATGCAGCATTGCTTGTATATATATTAAGTTAAGGTGTATATATATCCATCTCATAATTGTAAGGTTAGTGAAAAATTAAATTAATTTAGAACTAGCATTTTTGAGCTCTTGTGGCATCGTTGTTTGGTCACATTGTTGGCATCATTTTGGGATGCTGCGCGTCCTTTCTACTCGTTTGTGGAAGGTCGTACGTAAAGGTGTGGTTTGATAGAGAGCTCTCTTGCAATTCAGTTTGGTTGTTTAGATACATGATTGTTGCATCGTACAATAGTCCAGGTTGCGTTGTTGTTGCAAGGTTCATAAAGAAGACCACAAATAGTACCCTTTTGTTTACCTTTTAAGTTCATGTAATTTAAGGTCTAAGGTAGGCCCGCATCGAGTCAGCAACCCCGAGGTTACCCTGAGGTAGGACCTAATAGGATCTCAAATCCGTAAAGTTTAATTTAGCTTAACTTGGGCTTTAGGTAGAACTTGCCCTTTAGAATTTGGCCGTTCACGGCTCAGCTGGGATTTCGAACCCGACAAATAAATAAAATAACATGGTCCTTCAGAACCGGATTTCTACCCCAAGACTGAGTCAGTGACCATTTTTCGGCAAAGTTCTGATTGTGCAAATTGTATCCCAAGTTAGGCCTAGACGGGTTATTATTGAATTAAGGTTAGGGTAAAGTTTGGTCGCCCAATTGCGAAACTTGGCCAGTCGTCTGTCGTTTTTTGGCCTACTTTTTTTCCGGTTTGGTTAATTTTGGGGTTATTATTGAATTAAGGTACCAGGGTAAAAAGTTTGGTCGCCCAATTGCGAAACTTGGCCAGTCGTCTGTCGTTTTTTGGCCTACCTTTTTTTCCGGTTTGGTTAATTTTGGGTTATTATTGAATTAAGGTCCCAGGGTAAAGTTTGGTCGCCCAATTGCGAAACTTCGCTAGTCGTCTGTCGTTTTTTGGCCTACTTTTTTCCGGTTTGGTTAATTTTGGGTCATTATTGAATTAAGGTCCTGGGGTGGAAAATTTGGTATTCCATACTGGTGTTTGGTTAGTACCCCACTCAGCAATTCAGTTTATTTGAAAGTAAAATTTGCGTTTGATCAGTTTGGTTAAGTATTTCTGCCAATTCAGCTCATTTGGTATTGAGCCCAAGGGTTGTTTACATTGAAGATGAGTGCATCTGAATTGAACAAATTTATAAAAGGAGAAGTGCCTACAAAGGTCTAATTACAAAGGTCATTGCCACTATAGATTCTGCCATAGAGCAAGAGGATTTACGCTTAGTGACTGCGAAGCTTGCCATATTAGAAACTAAAAAGGTTGCTCTAAGTGAGGTAAATGTTAAATTGAGGCTCTTATAGAAGAGGATGAAATAGAAAATAACATAATTTACTTTGAAGAGATTATTGATGATATGACTAACGTAGGCCTCCGAGCAAAAGAGTTTAGCAGCTCAGTACAGTTAGAGACCAGGTCTAATAATGAAACACAACACTCAACAAATGATGCTTGTGAAGTTAAGGTTAACAGATCTGTAGTTCAATTACCGAGGCTTGTACTCAAAACATTTTCTGGGAGTATTCAGGAATGGCAAGGATGGGCAGACAGTTTTCAATCAGCAGTTCATTCTAGTCAAGTGTTAAGTGCCGTGGAGAAGTTTAATTATTTGCGGTCCCTCTTGGAAGGGGAGGCAGCAAAGACTATAGCAGGATTAGCATTAACAGAGGCTAATTATAATGTGGCTTGGGATATATTAAAGAAACGGTTTGGTAAGCCAGAGATCTTAATTAAAAGCCACCTCCGTGCACTTTTAACTATACCTCCTGTTAATAATCCTAATAGTGTCAAGGAGTTACGGCAGTTATATGATGAATTTGAAATTAGAACTAGGTCTCTGGACAACTTGGGTGTAGGAATGGAAAAGTATGGTATAATGTTGGTTCCTACACTGGAGTCTAAATTGCCTAGCTCAATTTTGCTTGAATTAAGTAGGGGACACTCTGCAGAACATGTGTACATCCCCCTTCAGCAGATGTTAAGTCTTTTAGGCACAGAATTAGCAAGACGAGAGGGAGTTGAGTTTGCACAGTGGGATGGTAAACAAGAGGACAAAGGCAGGCACAGCACCAAAGTTTCCACAAAAAGGAATAGCCCAGGTACAGTGTCAGCTCTACATGCCTCCTCTGAGAATAAATTAAAGGGAATCAAGGAATGTATATTTTGCGAAGGCAACCACAAGTCATATAAATGTGAGGTGGCTGAGGCCTTACCCTTTGAGGAGAGAAAGGACAGGGTAACTAAGTCCACAGCATGTTTTAAATGTTTTTTGAAAGGTCATAGAGCAAGGTTTTGTAAGTTTAAAATTTTGTGCAAAAAATGTCATGGTAGGCATCAGCCATTATTGTGTGAAAACACTCTTAGTAGGCCTACCCCAGAAGTAGAGACATCAGTGGCACATGCCACTGCTATGCAAGGGAGTAAAAGTAAAGGGGGATTATTGCAAACAACTGCAGCCTTATTAATTGGGAATGAGGGAGAAGCTACTGTAAGAGTGTTGTTTGATAGTGGTAGCCAGTGTAGTTTTATTAAGACCAGAATTTCCAGAAAATTGAAGTTTAAAGAACTTAAGAGGGAAAATTTAAGAATTTCTGGGTTTGGGGGTTCCGTTCAAAACCGAACCAAATTTAAGAAGGTAGAAGTTCTGGTTAAAGGGTTGTTACCGCAAAGTCCCACTATCAAGGTCCAAGCTGTAGAGATTGAGGAACTTTGTGCTCCAGTCACTACTTGTTTAGATATGGCATGTGTCCAAGAATTGCAAGTTAAAGGAATTAATTTGGGCAATAATAAGTTTGAGGGAACAGAAGATATTAGTCTTTTGATTGGAGCTGACTATTATTGGGACTTCATCACTGGTAATATTGTCCGTACATCTCAAGGCCCAGTAGCTATTGAAAGTAAGCTAGGCTGGATGCTACATGGTAGTTATTGCAATGAAATGGAAGTTAAGGCTCTCTTTGTTAAGATTGAGGAGAACAGCCATGGTCTGGAAAGGCATTTGAAAGCATTTTGGGAACTTGAATCTATTGGTATAAAGGACAACCAGGCAAGTACAGTGAACAATGATGTTTTAGAGCACTTTGAAAAAGGGATTGGGTTTAGAGATGGTTGCTATGAAGTTGGCCTACCATGGAAGGATTCTTGCAAACCCGGTTCAAACCTTCAGCTAGCTAATCGGAGGTTGGAGACTTCATTGTACAGGCTAAGAAAAAATGAGGAGTTGTTAATTGAATACGATGAGGCCATCCTAAGTTATGTAAGGGAGGGCTATGCTGAAAGGGTGCAAGGTGAGCTGGTGAGCCAGGAGGCACATTATCTGCCACACCATGCAGTGGTACGGCGAGACAAAACTACCACCAAACTGAGGGTAGTTTTTGATGGCTCAGCCAAGGACAAAGGTGGTGTGTCCTTGAATGACTGTTTGGATGCTGGGCCAAATTTAAATGCAGATTTATTTTCCTTGTTACTGAGATTCAGGTTTGGTAGAGTAGCATTGACTGCAGATGTGAAGCAAGCTTTTTTGCGGATAAAGTTAAAACCAGAGGACAGAGATGCAGTAAGGTATCTGTGGGTGGATACGAAAGACTTGTTGGAAAATGAACCTAAGGTTCAAGCATATAGAATGAAGTCAGTGTTTTTGGCCTCAGCTCTAGTCCATTTCTGTTGGCAGCTACTATGCAGTACCATTTTAAGAAATATTCTGAAGTCTATCCTAACACTATTGAACACATAAGGAAAAATTTTTATGTTGATGATTTGCTATGTTCCGTGGATAATACAGAAATGGCTAAACAGATATTCATGGAGGCTAGAGCTATAATGAGGGAGGCTGGCATGGAGCTCAGAAAATGGCAGACCAATCATTCGCAATTACAAGAGTTTATGAGTCATTCGTCTGTAGTACCTGATGCAGCAGAAAGTATTGAGGATTCTGGTATTAAGGAGTTGTGGGCAATAGACGCAAAGGTGCTAGGCATCGTTTGGCAGCAAGATGATGATTTGTTTACCTTCAATGGGAAATCTTTAGTAGAGCTGGCCGAGAATGAGACAAGGTGGACAAAACGTACAGCTCTTAGTTTGGCTTCGAAGGTCTTTGATCCTCTTGGATTCCTGGCTCCATTTGTGATAAAGTCAAAAATTTGGTTTCAGAGCCTCTGGGAAATTGGACTTGGTTGGGACCAAGAGTTACCTGATCATATGGTGGTAAGGTGGAAATATTGGTTCAAAGAATTGGCACATCTTGGAGACATTGAAATCCCAAGATGGTACTTTGGAGAGTTGAACAATAGTCCAGACAATTTGGAGCTGCACATCTTTTGTGATGCAAGTGAGGAAGCCTATGCAACTTGTATTTATATAAGAGGCGCATTGCAAGAAGAAGTAAGTTGCAGGTTGGTTGCTGCAAAGAGTAGAGTAGCACCTTTGAAAAGGCTTTCTGTTCCAAGGTTGGAATTGATGGGTGCCGTTATTGCTAGTCGGCTTGCAATTACAGTGCGAAAGTCTTTGGCCCTCTATGAAATTCCAAGCTATTATTGGACAGACTCCACTATAGTTTGGCACTGGTTAAGAAGTCAGGCAAGGAAATGGAAACCATTTGTTGCCAATAGGGTGGAGGAAATTCAAGCGCACACAGATCCCAAGCAATGGAAGCATTGTCCAGGCATCCAAAACCCCGCTGATTTACCAACACGAGGAATTTCGGTGAAAGATCTTTCACAATCAAGTTTGTGGTGGAATGGGCCAGAGTGGCTAAAACTTGGAAGTGAAAACTGGCCTTCTAATCAGCCTATTGTAGGAGAATGCCAGGCTGAAGAAGCATGGGTGAGTGAGGTGAGAAAATGCGCTGTGAACAGTTGTCAAGTTATGCAGCAGGACCCCATATTGAGGCTTGAGGACATTAGCAGTCTGAAAAGATTGTTAAGAGTGACAGCATGGATATATAGATTTACCAACAACATTAAGGGAGAAACAAGAAGGGAAGGAATTCTGAACAGTAATGAGATTCGGCAAGCCAGGAAATACTGGGTGGTATATGCGCAGAAGGAAAAATTTGGTGAAGAGCGGGAATTGCTCACCAGCCATCCATTACAGGTTCTACCAACACATTCTGCGCTCAAGGGTTTGGATGTGTTTTTGGATCAGGATTTATTGAGAGTAGGAGGTAGACTACAGTTTTCTGGGCTTCCAGAGGAGAAAAGACATCCAATTTTGCTACCTTCTGGGGGGCACTTTGTGGACCTTTTGATCCTGGATACTCATCATAAGCTGTTACATGCTGGAGTTAGAGAAGTGATAATAGAGATTAGACAACAATTTTGGATTCTCAAAATTAGACAAGTAGTGAAAAAGGTCTTGCATAAATGTGTGGTTTGCAAGCGTTGGAGTGCAAAGCCTTATTATGAAAAGGTGGCTCCACTTCCAAGAGAACGGTGTGTCTATACTGCCCCATTTGATGTAGTGGGAGTAGACTTTGCAGGGCCAGTCTATGTGTATGAGCGAGGGAGTCTAACAAAGGTTATATATGTCTTTTCACCTGTGCTACCACCAGAGCAATCCATTTGGAGTTGGTAAGCAACTTAAGTAGTGATGTATTTCTTTTGGCCTTTAAAAGGTTTGTGAACAGAAGGGGTTTCCCAAATAAAATCATATCGGATAATGCAAAAACCTTCAAAAAGGCTGCAAAGGAACTCCAAGAAATTTGGTCCTTGCTAAAAGAGGAAGGATTCCAATCCTACTTTTCACACCAAGGGGTACAGTGGGAGTTTATTGTTGAGAGAGCACCATGGTGGGGAGGATTTTGGGAAAGGCTAGTGAGAAGTGTAAAGTGTCCATTAAAGAAACTTTTAGCTAATGCTCATTTGAGCAAAGAAGAATTCTCTACTGTTTTATGTGAAGTAGAAGCAATGGTGAACAGTAGGCCTATCACTTTTGTTTACAACAGTAGGCAGGATGCAGAGCCATTGACACCAAATCATTTTCTTTGTGGTAAACGATTAACATCAAACCCCAGTGTGCCAGAAGACTTGCAGCCCATCCAGAGCACTCAAGGAGAGTTAACCAGACGGTTCAGGTACCTTGAAGAGCTACAAGATCAGTTATGGAAGAGGTGGCAGATGGAATACTTGCCAGAACTCAATTATTACCCATCAGGCAAGGTAAAGGGCTCCAATGCAAATTGTATCAAGGTGGGAGAAGTGGTAATGATTGGGGATGAAAGACCAAGGCAATGCTGGAAGCTTGGCATAATTGAAGAGTTGTTTGTTGGCAAAGACAATTTAGTTAGGTCTGCACTGGTAAAGACTTCAGGAGGAAAGTTAAAGAGACCTATACAAAAACTCTATGCTTTAGAAATCAGCAAAAACAGATAGTCAAGATGAAACATTTGAGTTACAGCCTCATGAAGAAGGCTTGGCTAACCTTGCAGAAGGTAATGACAACAATGCCTCTTCGGTGGGGAGTGTTAGAAAATCTAGAAGAGGAAGAACCATTGTTGTCCCAAGGCGATACGATGACTAAGCTGATTGATGCAGCATTGCTTGTATATATATTAAGTTAAGGTGTATATATCCATCTCATAATTGTAAGGTTAGTGAAAAATTAAATTAATTTAGAACTAGCATTTTTGAGCTCTTGTGGCATCGTTGTTTGGTCACATTGTTGGCATCATTTTGGGATGCTGCGCGTCCTTTCTACTCGTTTGTGGAAGGTCGTACGTAAAGGTGTGGTTTGATAGAGAGCTCTCTTGCAATTCAGTTTGGTTGTTTAGATACATGATTGTTGCATCGTACAATAGTCCAGGTTGCGTTGTTGTTGCAAGGTTCATAAAGAAGACCACAAATAGTACCCTTTTGTTTACCTTTTAAGTTCATGTAATTTAAGGTCTAAGGTAGGCCCGCATCGAGTCAGCAACCCTGAGGTTACCCTGAGGTAGGACCTAATAGGATCTCAAATCCGTAAAGTTTAATTTAGCTTAACTTGGGCTTTAGGTAGAACTTGCCCTTTAGAATTTGGCCGTTCACGGCTCAGCTGGGATTTCGAACCCGACAAATAAATAAAATAACAGTTTTAGATGCTTCTGTTTTTTTAGTTTTGCCTCGGAATCTGTGCTGCTTAGACTTAAGGTGTGTTCCTTTTAGTGTGGGTTTTTAATTTTTTAGTGTTTTAAAAGATAGCCTGTGAATTTTTAGTTTTTTGAGTTTTACATTTTGTATTTTATAGTTGTTATTCATTGTTCGTTTTTAGTGTCACTTTCATTGTTTTAAAGCTTGTTAATTGTTCGCTTTTGTTTTATAATAGTCATTATGGTTTTTTAATTGTAACTTTCTAGAATTTTTAGTGACTGTTTTTAATACTTGTGGATTTTTTCCCTATTTTATTTTGTTAATGTCATTATGGCTTTTAATATTATGTTTTTAACTTTTTAGAATTTTTGCCTAAGGATGAGCATAGTTTGTGCTTGAAACGTTGCAATATACAAAATATAGTCCCTTTCCAACTTGATGGATGTTTCTTTCCTTCTTGTCTGTGGCTTTCTGCTTATATATATATATATATATATATATATATAATATATATATATATATATAATATAGCCGCTATATTCTAGAGAAATTTGCATAAACCCTAGTATTGACCATCTTTCAAAAACTTATAAATTATATAGTTATGCCCTTAATTTTCATTTTCTTTCACGTAGAATAGAAAATATGATAATTTTATGGGTATATAAACTAAACTGCAAAAAACTTGTTCGCTACCTGGATCCCTGGAAAAAATTCCAAATTTTCCAGGTTTTTTAGCATTTCTGCTGACTTATGATCTGTATACCGTAGCATCGTAAGGGTGAATCAGTTTCAAATTTCAATTATCGTCCACTCTTGTTCAATGCTCGAGCACACTTCACGATCGCACACTTACTTCATTCACGTAAGTGAAAATTATCTTTATAATTTATAAGCCAGATGTTAAAAACAAAAGTTTTAAGTTCTAATTAGTTAGTTATTACTGTTATTTGCAGGTTTTTAATTAATATGTGACTCTTTTCATCAGTGGCGTTTTTAAGGTTTTGAATTGGTCGTGGCAAGTTATGCCTTAGGGGGCCCGGGACCCATTTACCAGTTTTCCTTAATGAAAGTTCTCGAAAAACTCTTTAATGTTTTCACTAATTACTACATATTTAAGTAAAGTTATTTCAACCAAAGTAAAAAAATAAAAATACAAACAGCAGTGATTTTTGTAAACTTTATTCAGGATGCAAATATATAGAGCAGAAGAATTATAGCTACCAACTTACATTATAACAACCAACTCAGAGTCCTGTACACTAAATTATATATAATTTTTTCGTTTTAAACTTTTAATGCTTGGAAAAAAATGCAACGGATGAAATGTATTACAACAGTTAGAACCAATGACTTACATCCTCACAGGAAGGTAAATGACTAAACATAGCCTAATGGCAAATTTTGTGAAATAAAATGTGCTTACATAATGGTTAAAATGTCTGTTGAAACTACATTCAAGATTAAAGAACCATGGAGTAATTAATGATCAGTGATCTAGAACGTGCTTCTGCGCTAAGTCTTACAAGTTACAAAAGTGTCAACAAAAGTACCCGTGGTAAGGGAGGCCCGTCAGAGCCGTGTCCCTCTTGCTCCTATGTTAAAAACGTCCCTGCCTTCATGGCACAATTTAATTGTGCCTGACTTTTAATACTAGTACAGTAGTTTCTCGCCTACCTGGAGCAAGGCAGTTAGTTAATGGGTTTGCATGTCTCTTACTGACCTGATCCTCATGTATTTATTAATGGATTATTGTGATAGCTTTGATGCTCTTCCTCGTACGCTCTTGTCAGTAGTGGGCCCAATTTCATTGTATTTCTTCATTAGTTTTTGAACTCCGGTTTTAGAAATAATAAAAATAAAAATTAATATTACCAATGTTCAACGCAGCTGCAGAGAAACATTTACACTTAAGCAGGACTGATAAATGAACTGAATGAATGAATTAGCTAAGTTTTGAATTCTTTGCATTTAATTGTATTGAACAAGTCCAGCTCTGTTGTCGAGTAGGCCCGAGACATTGATGTTAGCAAACATTTGCGAAGCTAAGCATCTTGGAAATTTATGTAGCATTCTACGAAATTTGTATAATACTTTTTTAAACTTCTTAAATAATACTTAGCACGAAGCACGAAAGTGCTTCCTTCTTATACATGTTATGAATGCATAAAATACGAAATGAGTATTTTCAGCTTCACTTGTACAGAATCTTCAGTGCCTTATTACCTTGTTCGCTTTTAACACGTACACATTGCATGGGACCTACTCGTATTATTTAAGGAAATTTAAGGATACAACAACAACAACAACAACAACAAAAGATGTAAATAAAATTCGAACTGAACTATCCAAGAAATGTGTTCTGACTTACGTGAATGAAGTCGAACGAAGTCAATCAAGAAAGTCAGCAAGAGTGGCGACCATTGTTGGAACGAGAGTGGACGATTATTGAAACAGAGTCAACAGCAGCGCATAAGACAAGAGAAAGGAATATAATATAATGATTTATTGTCAATTATTATTATTTATAATTAAAATTATACATTTTCATAAAGAGTTCCAAGTAAATTATCTTCACAAAACTTTGTTTAAGTAATTATATATTTATACATTATACAAAATAAAATTTTATAAATCAGTGTAATATATATAATTCAGGCGCCGATACAGGGGAGGCAGTGGGGGCTTAACTTCTCTAGCTTTAACCTGAATGACATCTCGTATTCTAATAATTAATCGTTTTTAATATTATTGAATAATCTTATATTATATTGGGCTGGCAATATTTACATGACACCGGCATGACAAATCCTAAATCCCCGGTCCTCCTCTGTATCCGCGCCTGTAATTTAAGTCATTCATAGAAATTCAAAGCGATTCCAAGGCTTCGGAATCGCTTTTTATTTTTTCTTGTGGGTGTGTATCATCTATTTATTTCATGTGTTTAATTGTGAAGTTCATTTCATACTCTGTATATCTATCTCCTTATGCCCTCGTATCCAGGCACGCGTCCATGGCCAGCCATGCGTGGCTGCGAGGGTAGGAGGAGATCGGAAAGCAATTCCGTCCTCCACTAAATCCCGTAAGTGAGGCGGGATGCTGCAAAGCAGACCCTGAACCGTTGTTCAAAACCATCATAAGTTCAAGCTTCGCGAACCCGCTTTTACGCGAGTTGTTATATGTATACCAATTACACGGCCCGAGTTACAACCAAGTCGCAGCCTCCCTCCCAACCACCCACATTCCGCCTACAAGCGAAAACAAGTTGCGATGACTCAGCACTCTACCCTCCCCTGTCGCCTCCTACACCGGGGGAGATGGGGGAGGGGGGCGCAGTCCTCACTTGTGGGCCCGTCTGCGGATTGGGTACGCTCGCAAAGCATTCTTTCTGTTCCCGCGCTCGCCTAGCAAACATCTACTTTTATATATTGCTGAGAATTTTATTTTTGGATAGTTTTGAATTTTATATACTTGCGTTTAAATTTACGTTGTTATAGTTAAGTAATTGATTTAGTGGTTTTTAGCGATTTAGAAGTTTACATAGCGTGCCGGCTTAATTTAACTTATAACCTGTGACGGTTTAAATTTTTAACTCCGCGATGCCGTCGCAGAAAGCGTCGTGTGTTAGGTGTGGGGTTAACCGGTGGTATTCGGAATTTAAGGATTATAACGGCGGTCCAATGGCGATTACCGATAGATCAGTTTGTTTCTTTTGCGAGTTCATGGAGGAATTAGTTGACATAAAACGCAGTGTACGTGAGGTAGCGGATAGACTTGCAACGCTTGATGAGGGCAGGGTTAGGGTTACGGTTGACGGAAGCCGAACCAATACTAACGTTGAAGACGTTAGTAATTTGAAGGGTGAGGTGCGTAACTTAGTTTCTAGTTTAGGTAGCTTGTCGGGAAGGTTAGATAGAGTTGAGGAAGGGGTTAAGGTTAGTCCGAGAGTAGTAGATAGCGAGGGATTTAGAGAGGTTAAGGGTGGAGCTAGGCCGCGTACATTAGGTGATAGGAATCCCCCCCCTATCGAGGTTTCGAACCCTTTCGCCCATTTGGAAAGGGACGTGAATGAGGGGGAAACTATTTTAATTGGGGACTCTTTAGTGCGCCACATGGACAAAGAGTTCGTTAAACGGAATCCAACCAATAGGAGGAGGGTCTGTCTCCCAGGGGCCAGGGTTGACAGAGTTAGAGACGAAGTGGATAGGGTTGACGTTGCTTCCCGTCACTCAATGTTGGTGACGATGGTAGGAGGCAACGACTCGTATAGGCCCGATACGAGAGTGCCTGACCTTTTGGAGAGATATAGGGGGTTAATTAGGTCCCTGAAGGCGAGGTCAGATAGGTCTTTAGTTCTAGGTATTACCCCTAGGCACGGTTTGGGTCTTAGAATTACGTCCAAAACAATATTTTTGAATAACAAATTAGAAGAGATTTGTGCTAAGGAAAGTGTACCCTTCGTAAAGCTGTGGTCCGAATTCAATGATCCTAGCCTTTTTATAAAAGATGGGGGTGCATTTTAATGAAATAGGTAATGCTAGGCTAGGTAGGTTAATAGACGAAAACGTGCAAAAGCTGTATAGGTCGAAGCCTTCTTTAAACGTTGTGGGTCCGGGAAACGCGGGCCCGACGTGATAAATAGTTTAAAACGCGGGCCCGTGGTAAAAAATAACTTAAACGTCTTTTATTGCAACGTGCGTAGTATTAGAAATAAATTAAATGAATTTAAGGCGGTAATTTATTCCGGCAACTATGATATAGTTGCTATCACTGAAAGTTGGTTAAATACCGTGACTCGGGACTTGTTGGGGGAACTTGATATACCGCGTTTTAAACTCTTTACTAATGATAGGTTACATAGATTTGGAGGCGGCGTTTTGCTGTACATTAGTAATTCCCTTAGGGCTATCGAGGTTAAGTTAGATTTTCCGGCAGCAATTAATGCGATCTGTGTTGAAGTTAGGGCGCGTAGTATTAGTTTTAATTTTGTTGTTGTTTATAGACCTCCCGTTCAACCCCTCGATATAGATACTAGATTTTACTCACTTCTTGGTAATTTTATTGACAATCGGAATAGTATAATTGTCGGAGACTTTAACTGCCCGAATGTTAATTACGAGAATTTTACGGGTAATGAAGAGGGTTTGAGACTGGTTGAGTTTATGGACGATAACTTTTTACGACAGATAGTTACCGAACCAACGCGCGGTGATAATATCTTAGATTTGGTGGTGACGAACGGCGAGAATATAGTCGAAGGTTTAGAAGTAGGCGAGAGTTTAGGATGTAGCGATCATCAAATTCTTAGGTTTAAGTTATTGATAGAAAACACCCAGGATAGTAACGTAATAGAAGTCCCTGATTTTCGTAGGGCTAATTTTGATAGTTTTGCTGATAGGATGAGAGTAGTGGACTGGGATAACTTATTTATGGGTAATGACACAAATTTGCGTTGGGTGGCGTTTAAAGAAAGTTTTAGGAATATTGAAAGGGAGTTTATTCCTCGTAGGCCCAAGCGCGTTAGAAATCGTGGTAGGCCGAAGTGGTGGACTAGGGAAGTAGGCGAGTTCAAACGAGCGTAATAGAGCGTATAGACTTAACAAGCGCAATGGCCAGATAGCTAACTTTAATAGATATATCGAGCTTAGACGTCAGGTTAAAAGATCAGTTAGGAATGCTAAGCGTAATTTAGAGATACTTATAGCTGCGGATAGTAAACATAATCCAAAAAAGTTTTTTGAATACGTTAATAATCGTAAGCCGTTAAAAAATAACATAGGCTCTCTAGTGGATGTTAATGGCGCTTTGGCTTCTGACGCTCAGGCGATGGTGGGTATTTTCAATAACTTTTTTGCGACAGTTTTTACCGTAGAAGACGTAAATAATGTCCCCGACGTGAACGATATCGTTCCATTTAGTAGCGAGACTATTTTGGATGAAATAACTGTTTACGAGGCTGAGATTGCGCATTATATCGATAGGCTAAAAGTTAGCAAGGCTCCAGGCCCTGACGCTTTTTATCCCAGACATTTGAAAGATTTGAAAGAAGTTATCGTAGGCCCCTTAACGAAGATTTTTAATCAGTCACTCGAAACGGGATTATTCCTGAAGACTTCAAATTAGCAAACGTCACGCCTATTTTAAAAAAGGCGACCGCGCGGTAGCTAGCAATTATAGGCCCATTAGCTTAACGTCAATTGTCGGTAAACTTTTGGAATCCGTAGTTAGGGATCGTATTATCGATCACTTAGAAAGTAGAGATTTGATTAATAGTAGTCAGCATGGGTTTCGACGCCATAGGTCTTGTTTAACTAATTTGTTAGAATTTTATAACGAAATAGTGCGCGAATACGATAGGCATAGAGCAGCTGACGTTATTTATTTAGATTTTAAAAAGGCGTTCGATACAGTTCCGCATAGGAGACTAATTGCGAAGGTTAAAGCGCACGGTATACGCGGTCAGATAGCTAACTGGTTAGAAGAATGGCTTCGTGCTAGGAGACAGAGGGTCGTAGTTAATGGTAGTGAATCGGGGTGGTTAGATGTAGGTAGCGGTGTTCCACAGGGTTCAGTGTTAGGCCCATTGCTATTCGTAATTTACATTAACGACATAGATGTAGGATTGACTAGTAACGTGTCAAAATTCGCGGACGATACTAAAATAGTCGGTAAGGTTGTTAACGAGGACGATAGAAATAGGATCCAAGACGATGTAGATAGGATTATGGAGTGGACAGATAAGTGGCAGATGCAATTTAACGTAGATAAATGTAAAGTTTTGCATATAGGTTCTCGCAACAATAATTACGCGTACACGATGGATGATAGGGAGTTAGCGAGCGTTGACGAGGAAGTAGATTTAGGCGTACGCGTAACTAAAGATTTAAAGGTTAGGAACCAGTGCCTGGAGTCTTGCGCAAAAGCTAATAGGATGTTAGGCTTCATAGCGCGTAATTTCGAATTTAAATCGAAGGATATTATATTGCCCCTTTACAAGTCCCTAGTCAGGCCTCATTTAGAATATGCCGTTCAGTTTTGGTGCTCGTACTTGCGTGAGGATATTGATAGGTTAGAAAGGGTTCAGCGTCGTGCCACGAAACTTATTCCGTCATTGCGCAATAAGCCTTATGAAGATGGGATTAAAGAGTTAGACCTGTATTCACTCGAAACTAGAAGATTAAGGGGGGAGCTTATTGAAGTTTTCAAAATCGTTAATAACATCGATAACGTAAATTTTGACAAATTGTTCACTTTCGATAATAGTAATACTCGCAATAACGGATTTAAGTTGCGTGGCAGACGTTTCATTACTAATATCGCTAAAAACTTCTTTACGTTTAAAGTAATTGATAAATGGAATAATCTTCCCGCGTCAGTCATTCATTCTACCAGCGTTAATATGTTTAAGAACCGTCTTGACAGACATTTTAAAAATATTAACGTTGTTTAAAATTAAAAAAGAAAGTTAACAACAGGAGCTCTGGTGGTGGTGCTCGAGGATGAGTCTGTTGACGATGAATGCCAGCTTGTGACATGCCAGCGTGTGATGCCAGAAATAAAAAAAAAAAAAAAAAAATTAGACTAACACGAACGTAGATGTAGCTCGTAGCGTAAACTAACCCACTTTTTGTTTAACTGTACCTACTTTTTTTTTTTTTCTTATCTCCTTTCTTTGCATGTCTGTAACTCTCTTTACTTGCATGTTTGTAGTTTGCTTGCATGGTATGACAGTGAGTTAAGACTGTGTTGCATGGTTTGTAAGCGTTCTTATTTTACTTCTTTTCATCTTTCACCCCTCTCCTATTCTCTTCGACTATTTTTCTGACTTGTCGGCAGTGGCCGGCGGATGATGATGGTGTGACTTTTTTCCTCTTTTTCTGAATGAACGTTAACCCACAAATGATAGGTGTTGCTCCTTACTTAACCCCTTATTCTCTTCTCTTCTCTTAACCCCCTAGTCTTTCCTTTCTCTCGGGCTAGCCTTAGAGTGGATCTTAGGGTCTTTGTTAGCCTTAGCTTCTGTAGATCTGTAGATCCCATCAAAGGTAAGTAAAGATTGTGTTTTGTACAACAGTATTTTTATTCATAATCATTTAGATGGGAGGGGTATGTAACTGGAGGGAAGATTAAAAGAGGGGTATTAAGTGTGTTATTTATGCGTACAATATTTTCAGTTTCCCCCTTATGATCGGTCAGGCTCTCGAACCTAACTCCCTATTTCGCAGGCTGGGCAGTGTTGCCAGAACTAAATTTCCAAAATAAACTATATAGGACTCAGAAAAAGACCAGAAAAAACTAGATTTTTAAATGAAAAGACTAAAACATAAAACTCACCTTTTTTTTTAACTATGAGGTAAAAATTATAAATCATTTTCTTCACTATTATCATCTTCCTTCATTTCATTTTCTTGGTGAAAGTAGGCAAACTTTCTTCCAATATTGCAAAGTACAGTCTGTGGCAATTCATAAGTATAACACGTTCTTCCATTCCTCTTGATGCCTGCACGAATTGTAAAGATTACATTCAAGAGTTCAGTCTTCATTCTGTTTCTCTGGATTTCACAATATTCATTTGACTGAAAATTCGTTCCACTTCTGCATTAGAATGTGGGATGCTTGAAACTGATCTCGCCAATTCTTTGAAGGGATTTTCACCAGCAGCATCACAGTACACGATAACTTCAGCCCAGAATAGTTAGGTATCATGAATATTTGTCCATTTCATTAATGTTAAGTTCTTCCATTGAAGCTCTATTTTGCTTATATCATTAGGGGACACATTTAGTATTCTAAGTATCTCTGTTATTCGTTCCTTGGTAACACTTAATCCACTAGACAGAGAGAAGAGAGATATTTTCTTTAAGATATTAATATTTTCTGGTACTCTTCGTCTAATTTCCTTCAGTAGGTCGACTACAAATTTTGTGCATCTTTCTCTAATGTTGTTATCTTTATTCTCACTAACATTCAATTCTCGTAGGTTTTGTCCTGCTTCATAGCTTAAATATGGCTTTGGATCTAAATTTTCTTCAGTGATACAGGTGAAAGGGTCAAGCTTTTTGATAGGAACCACTTTGTTTTAGGAGACTTTCTGCAACGAAAACTATGCTTTCTAATAATTTAGTAGGGTCTACATTATTTGCTTCAAAACTTAGGTTTACTCTATTGACATCATTTAATAGATGTATTTCAAAAATAGCAATTTCTGATTGTAGTGTCAGGTGATCTCAAACACCTCATGTTGTTAGAATTCGACCTACAAACAGTACATCGATAAGTAAAGAGACCTACAAACAATATATCAATAAGTATCGATAAGATATTTGTCTGGTCAATTTTTATGTGCTTTGAAACATTCTGACATCCGTTTCATGTGCAAATGAACAGTTTTCGAGATATTTTCAGTTTTTGTATTTGAAGAATCGCAAATTTAGAAACGAAACAGAGGTAAAATACCTTCACTATACTGTACATCAAAATTAACCAGAAAAATATCTACTGGTGAGGGCCCAATGTAACCTCACCCTAAACTAACCGGACCTAACATAACCTAATTAACCTAACCGAACCTAACGTAACCCTAACCTAACCTAACCAAGCCTAATTGTATTTTGAATGGCCGAAATGTATAAGTACAAGTTTACTTATAAATTTGCATGAAACCTAACCTTAGGTATTGTGCTTTGTTTCAAAACACACCACGTTATTTTATCTTATATATATATATTTTACAGTCAATATGTAAAATTAGGCAATTTATAAACTGACTGAAATTCAGGCAATGTATGAAGTTGGTGATACACACAAACGTAACCTAACCTTTCTGGTAATGCTGCATACGCATGCCAGAAAAGTTAGGTTCAGTTAGGTTTTGTGTGTATCATCAATTTGACATATTGCCTGAATTTCAGTCAATTTATAAATTGCCTAATTTTACATATTGACTGTAACATATACTATATCTATACTAGAAAAAGGGAGTCCCGTCCGTCCGTCTATTAAGCTATTCTGAACATAGAAATAAATGTGCTTTGCTTTGTTTCAACTTTGCGCTCTGGCGCGTTAAGATTTTCTTTGTTGCTGTTCTTTTCAGTCATTCGGTCAATAGAAGTATAGAAAAGAACGCAACAATGAAAATCTTAAGCTTCACATACGAACCCATTGTATTAAGATTTGTGGCACTTAAGATTTTCATGGCTGCGTTCTTTTCTATAGTTTTATTGACTGAATAATTGACTCCCCAGTAATTGGGAGGCCGCAGGGGCCCATACTAATGTTAAGTTTTTGCTTTTCATAGTTATATACTAGCGAAAGTGGGCACTCCACTTTCGCTAGTATATAACTATGAAAAGCAAAAACTTAACATTTACTTTAGGTTCACAGGTACTTAAATTTTAAAAGCAGTTTCTCAAATTTTGGCCTAGTTTACTGGCTTCGGATGTGAAGCTCAAAATTTTGATAGTTGTGTTCTCATGTAAATTTATTGACCGACTTTGTGTGGATACTGTACATTAATTTGTGGAGTTTAATACAAACTTTCAAACAGATTAGATTTTAGTTTGTTGAACTAGAAAATTATTGTTAATTTCTGTTGTTATAGTTTAGAGTCAGTTGGCACTGTGATGAGTGAGATTCGAAATAGTCTTATGCCATTGGCATCTGTATACTGAACTGGTTGGAGACCACATCATAATGTGAGACATCACTTTTGGAATACAAACAGCACACGAAGTCTTTCTGGTCTGTAATATTCATTCATTGCAACATAACCACTGATGTTCCTGAAGCGCATGAAGTGGGTTTTACGCTTCTCTTTTTTAAGATATTATTGACAGCACTATTTGGCTAGATTCAATATGTAAACTTTTTGTAGGTTTAATATAATTGAGGGGTCCCGCGTCTTAAGGTACCTAAGCGCCAAAATTGAAATTTGTCAGAAATCGCCTCCAAAGTTCAGCAATATTCTGGCAATAGTACCTCTGTTATTAATTGAGCTAGAACGTTCATTTTTGGCTAAATTAGATTTCTAAGTATGCTAATGAAGATGTTGATGAGTTTTTGGAATAGATTTCCATATTTTATATTTTATATATATATTTTTTTAAATTTTGTATTTTCTTATTATGCCGAACTTTGGGTGAACTTTTGGCTGCGATAGAGGTGAAAAAAGTAGTTCGCTTCATAAGGTTTTCAACCACGCGATAGAGGAAGTGTGAAAATAGTGATATCATGAAAAACACGTTTTCGCCTATGGTGGCCTTAGGTACCTTAAGACGCGCGACCCCTCATATGACTACTTCAGTGAAGAATTCCTACTGCAAATAACAAATTTGGTTTCAAAAAGTGATATTTTCTAATAAAATGTTAGTACGTTGCATTGAATATTTAATATAAAAGTTAATTTTGTCTGATTTCAAATAAAAGTTTTTAAATATAAATTTTTTAGTTAATGGTAATTAAAATAGCAATTAACGAAAAACATAAATTTATCAATTTCAATGAAATGTACGTATGGTTAGACAGCCGTACGGCGTACGTACATTAACACATTGATCCTATTACTAAAACAACGAACAAGTATGCGTAACAATTTGCCTGAAGTACATAAATTATATTGTATCTCGAATTACATAAGTTATACTAAATAATATATAGATAGGCTATAAATGAAAACATAAATAGTATTCTTAAACACTAAATAAAGACGTTGTAAGTATAATTAAATCATTTACAAACCTCAGAATATGAAATGAATTTAGTATTTTTAAAATTATAAATGATAATTGGCGACAAATCAAATTGTATTCTAAAAATGGAGCATTTTCTTTTCTTATGCGTTGCTCTTGAATCGGTTTCAATTATCGTCCACTCTTGTTCAATGCTCGACGCACTTCAATCATTGCACACTTCACGATTGCACACTTCACGATCGCACACTTAACGATCGCACACTTACTTCATTCACGTAAGTGAAAATTATCTTTATAATTTATAAGCCAGATAGATGTTAAAAACAAAAGTTTTAAGTTCTAATTAGTTATGTGACTCTTTCATCAGTGGCGTTTTTAAGGTTTTGAATTGGTCGTGGCAAGTTATGCCTCAGGGGGCCCGGGACCCATTTACCAGTTTTCCTTAATGAAAGTTCTCGAAAAACTCTTTAATGTTTTCACTAATTACTACATATTTAAGTAAAGTTATTTCAACCAAAGTAAAAAAATAAAAATACAAACAGCAGTGATTTTTGTAAACTTTATTCAGGATGCAAATATATAGAGCAGAAGAATTATAGCTACCAACTTACATTATAACAACCAACTCAGTCCTCTACACTAAATTATATATAATTTTTTCGTTTTAAACTTTTCATGCTTGGAAAAAATGCAACGGATGAAATGTATTACAACAGTTAGAACCAATGACTTACATCCTCACAGGAAGGTAAATGACTAAACATAGCCTAATGGTAAATTTTATGAAATAAAATGTGCTTACATAATGGTTAACATGTCTTTTGAAACTACATTCAAGATTAAAGAACCATGGAGTAATGATCAGTGATCTAGAACGTGTTTCTGCGCTAAGTCTTACAAGTTACAAAAATGTCTACAAAAGTAAACAAAAGTGCCCGTGGTAAGGGGGGCCCGTCAGAGCCGTGTCCCTCTTGCCCCTATGTTAAAAACGTCCCTGCCTTCATGGCACAATTTAATTGTGCCTGACTTTTAATACTAGTAGTTTCTCGCCTACCTGGAGCAAGGCAGTTAGTTAATGGGTTTGCATGTCTCTTACTGACCTGATCCTCATGTACAGTATTTAATAATGGATTATTGTGATAGCTTTGATGCTCTTCCTCGTACGCTCTTGTCAGTAGTGGGCCCAATTTCATTGTATTTCTTCATTAGTTTTTGAACTCCGGTTTTAGAAATAATAAAAATAAAAATTAGTATTACCAATGTTCAACGCAGCTGCAGAGAAACATTTACACTTAAGCAGGACTGATAAGTGAACTGAATGAATGAATTAACTAAGTTTTGAATTCTTTGCATTTAATTGTATTGAACAAGTCCAGCTCTGTTGTCGAGTAGGCCCGAGACATTGATGTTAGCAAACATTTGCGAAGCTAAGCATCTTGGAAATTTATGTAGCATTCTACGAAATTTGTATAATACATTTTTTTTTAAACTTCTTAAATAATACTTAGCACGAAGCACGAAAGTGCTTCCTTCTTATACATGTTATGAATGCATAAAATACGAAATGAGTATCTTCAGCTTCACTTGTACAGAATCTTCAGTGCCTTATTACCATGTTCGCTTTTAACACGTACACATTGCATGGGACCTACTCGTATTATTTAAGGAAACAACAACAACAACAACAACAACAACAACAAAAGATGTAAATAAAATTCGAACTGAACTATCCAAGAAATGTGTTCTGACTTACGTGAATGAAGTCGAACGAAGTCAATCAAGAAAGTCAGGAAGAGGTGGCGACCATTGTTGGAACGAGAGTGGACGATTATTGAAACAGAATCAACAGCAGCGCATAAGACAAGAGAAAGGAATATAATATAAAGATTTATTGTCAATTATTATTATTTATAATTAAAATTATACATTTTCATAAAGAGTTCCAAGTAAATTATCTTCACAAATCTTTGTTTAAGTAATTATATATTTATACATTATACAAAATAAAATTTTATATAATTCAGGCGCCGATACAGGGAAGGCAGTGGGGGCTTAACTTCTCTAGCTTTAACCTGAATGACATCTCGTATTCTAATAATTAATCGTTTTTAATATTATTGAATAATCTTATATTATATTGGGCTGGCAATATTTACATGACACCGGCATGACAAATCCTAAATCCCCGGCCCTCCTCTGTATCCACGCCTGTAATTTAAGTCATTCATAGAAATTCAAAGCGATTCTAAGGCTTCGGAATCGCTTTTTATTTTTTCTTGTGGGTGTGTATCATCTATTTATTTCATGTGTTTAATTGTGAAGTTCATTTCATACTCTGTATATCTATCTCCTCATGCCCTCGTACCCAGGCACGCGTCCATGGCCAGCCATGCGTGGCTGCGAGGGTAGGAGGAGATCGGAAAGCAATTCCTTCCTCCACTAAATCCCGTGAGTGAGGCGGGATGCTGCAAAGCAGACCCTGAACCGTTGTTCAAAACCATCATAAGTTCGAGCTTCGTGAACCCGCTTTTACGCGAGTTGTTATATGTATACCAATTACACGGCCCGAGTTACAACCAAGTCGCAGCCTCCCTCCCAACCACCCACATCCCGCCTACAAGCGAAAACAATTCGCGATGACTCAGCAGTCAGCACCCTACCCTACCCGTTCGCCTCCTACCCCCCTACCACCGACATCGGGGAGATGGGGGAGGGGGACGCAGTCCTCGCTTGTGGGCCCGTCTGCGGATTGGGTACGCTCGCAAAGCATTCTTTCTGTTCCCGCGCTCGCCTCGCAAACATCTTCCCGCGAAGATCACATCATCACCGTCATCACAATTTTCAGCATCATCATCCCATCAAAGGTAAGTAAAGATTGTGTTTTGTACAACAGTATTTTTATTCATAATCATTTAGATGGGAGGGGTATGTAACTGGAGGGAGGATTAAAAGAGGGTATTAAGTGTATTATTTATGCGTACAATATTTTCAGTTTCCCCCTTATGATCGGTCAGGCTCTCGAACCTAACTCCCTATTTCCCAGGCTGGGCAGTGTTGCCAGAACTAAATTTCCAAAATAAACAATATAGGAGTCAGAAAAAGACCAGAAAAAGCTAGATTTTTAAATGAAAAGACTAAAACATAAACTCACCTTTTTTTTTTAACTGAGGTAAGAATTATAAATCATTTTCTTCACTATTATCATCTTCCTTCATTTCATTTTCTTGGTGAAAGTAGGCAAACTTTCTTCCAATGTTGCAAAGTACAGTCTGTGGCAATTCATAAGTATAACACGTTCTTCCATTCCTCTTGATGCCTGCACGAATTGTAAAGATTGCATTCAAGACTTCAGTCTTCATTCTGTTTCTTTGGATTTCACAATATTCATTTGACTGAAAATTCGTTCCACTTCTGCATCAGAATGTGGGATGCTTAAAACTGATCTAGCTATACTCGCCAATTCTTTGAAGGGATTTTCACCAGCAGCATCACAGTACACGATAACTTCAGCCCAGAATAGTTGGGTATCATGAATATTTGTCCATTTCATTAATGTTAAGTTCTTCCATTAAAGCTCTATTTTGCTTATATCAGGGGACGCATTTAGTATTCTAAGTATCTCTGTTATTCGTTCCTTGGTAACACTTAATCCACTAGGCAGAGAAGAGAGATATTTTCTTTAAGATATTAATATTTTCTGGTACTCTTCGTCTAATTTCCTTCAGTAGGTCGACAGTAGTATAGCCGCAAAAGGGGAGAGTGCAAGAATGTTGCAGGTTATTATGTAATGTTGCAAAGTGGGGTGGGGTTGTTGCAAAGTGGAGGAGGGGGATTGTTGCAAAGGGGGTGGGGGGAAAACTTGGAGGCGGCGTTATCCCCCAAGAGAAAGAAGGAGGAGAGGTGTTCACCTGGCAGGAGCCAAGTGCACATTAAGACTTCAGCCGAGTAGGCGTTGTTTTATAGGCTCCTAATCAGCCAGTTGGCGTAAATGGCTTGAGTTGCCAGATACCGCGATACCATTGTATACATTATTATAGACTCCTAATCAGCCAGTTGGCTGTAAATGGCTTGAGTTGTCAGATACCTCTTTTTAGCAGTATTATTGTATACATTATTATATATACGCCTAATCAGCCAGTTGGCTGTAAATGGCTTGAGTTGCCAGATACCTCTTTTAGCAGTATTATTGTATACATTATTATATACGCCTAATCAGCCAGTTGGCTTAGAAGGCTTAAATGTTGCCCGATACCGCAATACCACTGTATACATTATTATATTTCGAATACCGGTAGTAGAAGGCATAACAATTAAGTAAAACAACATTGCATCATTCTTTTTATTATAAATATATAGAAAATAAATATACATTTGAGGAATATGCATATAACAGTACAGGAAATATATACACACAATTATGGATATATATAAAATAAAATATACATTTCAAATAAATATACACTTCAATAGAAATATGTACATAACAGTACAGGAGAAATATACACACACAGACACACACAATTATGGAGATATATTTATAAAATAAATATACTTTTCAAATAGAAATAAATATACATTTCAACAGAAATATGCGTATAATCAGTACAGGAGAAATGTCAAGCAAAATATAAATACAATTCACTTTTTTTTCAAAATACTAAACTCGGTCTTAATCGAGTTTACAATTACATACATCATTATTGCGCTGCATTACGCAGTATATGCGGCTTAATAATATTTCACCGCTTAAAGTATAGGGAAACCTGTATTCGATATGAAGGGCTTTCATATCGTTCAGTACTCTTTTTGTTCCCACTTTACAACCGGTTGGTAAGTCATCTTTAAATACGTCTAGAATACAATCAAAAGCACGCACAAAGAGTTCATCGTTAGCTACATTATTAAACACAAGTTTATAAGAACGCTTTTCCAATCGAGGGTTTATTTCTACCGACTCGAGCTTTTCAATCGTGAACTCACTCAACATAGCGGCAATTGAAATAATCTTCTAAATCGTTACGACAACTGCGCGTTATATAAAGAAATAGTTCTTCAGGGTGAACGGTGTAGGTGAGCTCAGCCTTGTACCGATCAATTGCTTTGTACCAAAGTTCATGGTATTTCAAAGAGTCTAAACTTTTTAAATAAACATCCAGCACTAGACCATTCTCACCAGCCCTACACTCGGTAAACCCATCGAGCAGAGCGGTGTATGCGTATTCAAGTACTGTATCAAAATAAAACATATCCGTAACACGCGCGTCTAATATAGGTTTCAGTTTACGGAATCCGACGATTTCAAACATTCTGTCGAGGATGAAACGGTTTCGCGTAGGAATAAGAGCGTTATTATCAGAAGCATTCTTCCACATCAACCGTATATCATGCACGGCCGATCGTTATTTATACACAACGTACATACAACGGCGTATGAGGGTGCGTCACTAATCTGCTTTTTCTTGTACCTACGTTAGCAGGTATTTTATACGATCTTCACTCCACTTCTCAACTATCACAAAGATTCTATTCATCTCCTCGATACTTAAATAAACCCGTTTGTTGTGTCTCTACATTCCGTTTCCAGTACATAGCTAATGGTACCGGAATTACGCCTGAACACGCGCAACGATTTCGTCACGGACACATCGTACGAGGCGTTGAGAATGCTGCTCAAAGGAAGTTCCATCGTATTCGAGGAGCGCACGTCCACTCGGCTCAAGCTCTGAGATCTATGAGCCGTGTGAGGCACGCAGGTAGGCAGAATGGTTCGACGGGCGGCTGACTCGATTACGGAATGGCTTGTTCCGCGAGTCGAATTGTTGTAACCGGTACAAGAATATCACTACCACCTACGCACCAGACATTTGATAAGAACTAGGAACATTTTATGTTTTACTAAATATCTCCACACTCCGGCGCACTATTTGAGAGGAACATATGTTCATATTTTTCCTTTCTGCCCATCAAACGATATTCGTCTCTAAACTCTGTTAAAAATTCACGCAGGGCACTAGCCACAACCTCACTACGAACCTCATCATGATATACGTTAATATAGTGATAAAAATACTTAAGATTGTCCATGATCACGAGATTCACATTTCCAGTCGTAGGGTATGAGTAATCGACATGGTGTAGCATGACGTAATACCGCTTGTCACACCACCCATCAGCAACTCATTATCCATACCTGCTGCTTCTCTTCTGCACGCGTTGTTTCTTTTACTTCACGGTGTATGTGAGACTTTATAAAGTTTAGCTCTGCATTATACTTCAGCACATCGTCTGTGCAACGAAAGCCTTCAACGGTCTCACCAGAACATCGTAGAGTATTTGTACATCTTGGAACTTCGCACAATCCAATGTGTTTTAAAAAGAGGCATAGGAGGGAGGTATAGGAAGTTTTTCGGTATCCACCACATCCTGGCACTTTACGAATACCATTTCGTAAACGTTGTCAAGCAATATTAAAGGTAGCCATTTGAATACACGTCTGATCTGAATACACGTCTGATCTCTCGGCTTACTGCGGTCGACTGACCACGCAGGGACTCTCCAGATAGTAGCATGACTCACGGTCTTACAGGCGGAGCTTAGAACTTTCACCTACACACACACACACACACACAACACACACACACAAAAGGAGAAAGTAAACGCTATTTGAAACATGATTTATTTAACAAACGAGATATTCAAGTTATATATATTTACAAATACGATTTAATAAACGAGATATTCAAGTTATATATATTTACAAATACGATTTAATAAACGAGATATTCAAGTTATATATATTTACAAATACGATTTAATAAACGAGATATTCAAGTTATATATATATATATATATATATATATATATATATATATAATATTTACAAATAGATACGATTATATACAAGACGTGTGAGTTAGAAGCATCATTGGTATCCAAAGGGTACGGTATCATAGGTACCAGGTATCTGGTAACGTTTCCTATAGGTGTTACGGCACACCATCGTACCCGTAAGTTCCTTCACGCCCCCAGCTTCTGCGCCCGAAAATTGTGGGTGCCTACAATTAGTTGGGGAGGTTGTTCATCCAAACATACTAGATCCTTCAACGACTCAAAGTTAACAACCTCCCGATTCGCATGGTTGAGCGTAATACCCTTTGTCTTCACGATATATTTCATTTCCTCCCCCACCATGACCCGTACCCCATAAGTCTTAGGTCCTGTTGAGGCAAAAGAGTCGGCGTATGCGTTGTCCCCATACTCATCCTTGATCTCATCAGTGAGCTCGCCGAGGAACTCCCCAATAGTGGGCATGTATTCACCCTCCCTCTCTGTGAATATCACGCTATCTGTATCGGCATACATACTCTCCGCCCAAGAGAATGCAATAGACCCCAAAGTTTTATACGGGCGTAGGCTGTTGTGAAGCTGGCCACAGGTATGTTTGTAACCCTTGAGGTATCTGTGGCAAATTCAGTGTTGTTGTACTTTATTACGTAAGTATTACCTACATTTACGATCTCCATGACCTCTTTATCGGGGGACATTGCATAATCCCAGACATCGCTATAAACTTTGTGCCAAATGAATTCTCCCTCTGCCGGTATTCTGCGCAAATTTTCCCCATAGACTGTTTAGACACAACTTTGCACTAAAGCGCTTGCCAAGATTCTTTACAATTTGGACACGATCAAGTTGTATACCTTCGCGGTCGCAGTAACGTTGAATATAGGCAGACTTTTCATCTTCGGTATCAACTCCTCGCGGATACCCTGATGCCTCAACCTTATTCTTCAAAAAGGTGTTTATATATGGTGTGAAAAAGGTTGGGTAGCTTCTGAAACCTCCACCCCTCATGTATCTTCAGTATTCTATAACCATGGCGCACGGCTAGGGCCAACTCAGGACTTGTATATACGCCTCTGATCTTACGCTGGTGGGGTATATGGTTACATTCGCCGTTATCCTCTTCCGCGCACTTCACGCACAGGGGAAACATGAGCTTGTCGTCGATAACGACAGGTAAGATCGGCATCCATAAATTGCGTGGGGGGAGTACGTCTACGAAAGAGATCCCAAAGTAACGATCATTCAAATTTTTTGAAAATTCATTGATGGATGGTAGGCTAGGTCCCACCAGTTTCTCAGGAGCGGTCACGGGGTACGGATGGCTCTTCATCACGTATGGGTATAAAGAACAGAAATCGTAGTAAGGAGCTTCACGCCCTCCGTAGGTGGGAAGTATAGTCTGAAAGGATTTGTACGTCCTCCAAACAAGCTATCACCACATTTGAGAGGATCCAGCACCATTGACGCTTGATCGCTTTTATTTCCTCACGGTACACCTCGTCTGTCTCCATCCGTGCATCATATTCATGCTCCCACAAGACTTGTGAGTGAACTGTGATCCTATAAGTTGATCGCGGGTGCGGGTCGATGCAAGACAGTCGGCAGGAGACCTACCGTGGATATCTCCGGTGACTCCGCACTCAGACGGGGGCATCCATGTCACCAGCAACCGTTAAAGGAGTACACATCTTCACACCAGTGGCACGGTTTTCACTTAACCCATCAACCCAAAAAACACGTCCATTAATCTTAATGGGTACTTCACCCGTGTTGCGGGCGTGCTTTATGTATACACCTGTCTGTTGCTGTAGTGTATGAGCAAGTAAATAGCCTTGTGCCCGTAACTGCGGGGATTGTTTCGGTGAATAATGGCTAAGGTGTCTTTCGGCATGAAGTTATTCTTGAACACCGTAAAACATAATGATGCGATGGTGGTTTGCGACTTGCAGTGGATCGCATTTGAAACGGGCTATGTACAATCTTCTAAAGGCCTGGAAACATACTCTAAGCACGCGCACATCATTCACGCAATAACGCTCACATTCATCAGCTATATTATAAGGGTTACTTTCATTAAAACTGTCGTTGTATCGATCAAAGTCTTCACGTTCATCCATACAGTCAAAATAATGTTTGGTGGGTGGTGGGCCTACGTAGTTTAAAGTCTCGCTGGTGAGGAAAGTGTATGGGAAGTATCCTTTGGAAACTTCAGCTGCTACTCCCATCACCTTGGGTAGCTTTGCTAATTTACAAGGTGTGAATAATAAAGTATCTTTAAATTGTACATTGCCTCTTATCTGCATCTGTATTAATTTGTTGCCTCTTTTCAATGGATCACCTGTAAATATCTCAGAGGATTCGTGTTCAAGCAACTCCTTATAAAGGAACTGCGTGTCAAACTTTGCCCCGTTATGGGCGAGAATATACACAGTCATTTTTTTGAACTTGTCGGCTAACTTGACAATATAGGACACAAATAGTTTCACAGGACTATCGCTGACATTCGTTTTAAAAACGTTTGTCCGTTTACCACATTTGGGGCACTCGTCACATTCGATATCCATACACTCATCACAGATAGTCTGGCTCACAAGTAAATGTGGAATTAACTCTTTGGTTTCAGCGTTCGTATATGTTTCTATATCGTAGTAACAGTTATACAAGGTTATTATTTTAGGCTTAGCATCTTTCATATAACTACATGCTTTACTCCATCCGCCTTATATTCCTCCTGGCATGTAGGACAGTGAATTACGTCACACTTGTGCTTAAATTTTCCCCAATTATCCATTGGTGAAACATACCACATTCACAGATTCTCATTTTCCTGCACGTGCCAATTGATTTATGGAAATAAAAACAGCTATTATTGAAAAATGTGCGTCTACACACATCACAGTCTCTCTTCTCAGCTTCAACTACACGGCTTTCACATTTGGTGCTTTTACACTGCTCACATACCATGTGACATCTTTACAATGTCTCACTTTATCATCCGCAAACTCGAGGCACCCATTACACAAATCATGATGTCTCCCATATTTTCGACTTTTGTCATAACTCGCGTAAAGACACCTTATATTACGGATGGGGAGATACGTTGCCCTGACAATCCTAAATAAGTAGGGGCCTTGTACGATCTCTCACACAGCTTTTAAAAACATACACAGTCCTACGACGATCATCCAACCCAAACACAACTATGCGGACATTCATTTCCTGTTCTACCCTTCTCAGCTCTTCAGGACCCATATTACAGTCAAATTCAAGTTCACAGTCTACAGCTAGTTTACGGGCATGCTCCACGACTGTAGGCAACCAAATTTTTTGAGTTCGTGTATTTTGTACAGTAAACATACTGCTAAGAGTAGTCTGCTATAAAGCCGCAACCACGATCGACGTTTATATGCCGTCTATAAATAGCTTGAGAATTGAAGTTAAGAGTATACGGTATGGCACTATGACCCGCAACACGGTATACATGTCAATATTTATCGTGAAGTTGTCCATATTGAAGGCTATCTACTTTGGGCGGCTTGCATTATACGCCCTAATATAATTCTACATCTTCAGCCGCCAAACGTCTAAATGGCACTATCACCCAATAATCGTCTACATCACCGTCATCTGACCCGAATCCAAAGGGCAGACTCGTCCTGACTTCACGCTCGTCACGATTCTGAAGAGCAAACTCTATAATATGCTCTACAACCCGGCGTAGTCCGCGCTCAATTCCACGCTATACATGACTCTAGGGTCGACCTGACTCTATACCGATTTCTAGCCAAGGCTGGGGTGGGGGCAGCGGATCGCACCAATTCCAGCGTTATACCATCCTCAACAGAACGGGGGGCGGCGGATGAATTAGTGGATATATTAGCCGAAGGTGCTGCTGATGGGGGCCTGTTGCGTAGGAGGTTGGTGGTTGGGGCTCTATTATTGTAGACTTAACAGAACGGGGGCGGCGGATGAATAAGGGATATATTAGGTGCGCTGGGGTGTTGTTGCGTAAGAGGTTGAGGGTTGGGGATCTATTACCGCTGCAACAGACGCGTATTTCGGTCGCTTTATACCTGACGTCGGTATCTCATACCTCCGCTTTGGACGTGTTACCGGTATCGCTGGTGAGGGTTCAGGGGAGGAATCACAACTACACTGTCGTCGAGGTCATCCGTAATGATGGGCTGCTCTACCTCATCGTCATTCACGGTTCTGTGGGAGAAGAAATTAAGGATCAGCACTCAAAATTTGTAATATTTTGTAAATGACTCACTTAGGAGTGTGACGTGTTAGAAATGGACTCTGTAGAAAATTCAGATTCACGAGCCCATCCACATGTATTATATCTGGACCTACAGGATGTGGTAAAACTGTGTTATGCTTAAAATCATTAAAGAAAAGGGGAGATGTTCTCGAAATTTCTGCATAAAGTTATATGGTGCTATTCGACGTATTAATCAGTGTTCAATGAGTACCAAGATGATATTTTGTTCACAAAGGCGTATATGACGTTAATTCGTTAAAGGGAAATGAACATACAATCATTGTAAATGACGATCTCATGTTGGAGATGGGATAAAACGTTTGCCGAGACATTTACAGTATTCTCCCACCATCTTAACATAAGCGTGTTCTTCACAATCAGAATCTATTTTCAAAAATAGATACATGCGCGATGTGTCGTTAAATATGCAATATCTAGTCTTATTCGCGCAACGTAGAGATGTATCACAAATTGGGGTATTAGCCAATCAAATGTTCCCGAATCAGCGTAAGGAGTTTTTGGAAGTTTATAAAGAAGCTACAAGCACGCGTTACGGATATTTGCTTTGCGCCTTCATCCGCGAACACACGTTTAGAGTTGCTTCTGCGAACGAATATATTTCCAAACGAGCCTGAAACGTGTATATTCCAGAATGACAAAGAGACTAAAGAAATACCGTGAATTAATAAAAATCTATCATCGACTGCCTCGGGCAATGCAGCAGATGTTTATTAAAAATATCGATGCCGACTTTTAAAATGCATCTGTGAAAATCTGTCTTAACGTTATAAATTGCAATGTATCAATGAAAACCCATCAGAAGGCTCGCCTACGCCGCTACAAGAAACATAATACGTGCACTCGCTCGTAAAAGCCAAACTGTAGCGAAGAAAAACGAATTATTGTACAAACAGGAGGGTCATTTCTCCCCATCTTATTTTCAGTTTTGGGTCCTTACTGACTAGATTAATATAATGAAGAAAGTGGTAGTGATTCCCCACGAGGTGTACGCCTCACTGCAAAGGAATCCAGACACGTATCTAGATCCCCGTAAAAGCAGACTTAAAGAATGGAAAGCGAATTGTTAGCCTATTAAACAGTGAAAAAACACCTGATGAGAAAAGAATCTTATACCAAGAAGCTCTGCAGAAATTTCTTCACGAGTACGAAAATTATAAGAGCCCTACAGAGATTCCTGTGGTTATTAGGCACAGCACGGGGGACGATGGCGACATAGGATCTGTACCCGACGACACAGCTGACCAACCAAAAAGATTAGCCACACAACATATCGAACATGTATTAAAAAATACCCTCCCACTTACATTGAGGAGTAAAGGCTTAAGTCTTTATAATCTATTGAATGAGGATCCCGCCATACAATGGACCGATACAGGGGAGATCATTGTGGAAGGATCAAAGGTACAGGGATCGAACATCGTAGACATTGTCCATGATCTGGTGAGAAAGTGGGATAGGCCATCACCATCAGGATGGAAGCATATAAAGCAAGACTACAACAAATAAATGTCCCTAAAACGTTGATAGGAAATCTGAACAGGTTAAAAGACTTGGAACATGCAACGCCTGTGACACAATGAAGGCGCCGTCACCCCCGGCGGTAACACCATTGAAGAGGAGCAAGAAGAGTTAAACCAACCCTACCCACGTGCCTCTAAAATACGCAAATGGCTAAGTATTAACTAACGCTATTATGACATTTCTACCCCATCCTCTTACGGCGGCGTAGATAGACTGTACAGAAGTGTTTACGGAGTAGGAAAAAAAGATGTTGAAAGATTTTTGAGGGAGCAGGACGCTTATACGCTTCATAAGCCTGTGAGAAAAAGGTTTAAAACAGCCAAGACAACGGCTTCCTCGATGATTCTATTTGGCAAGCAGATTTAACAGACATGCAAAGATATTCTGTGTATAACGATGGTTACCGCTACATTCTATTCATAATAGACGTGTTCTGTAGATATCTGTGGCTAGTTCCTCTGAAAAATAAATCACCTGAAACAGTTGCTAAAGCCACCAAAACGCTAATGTTAAAAGAAAACAGGGTTCCTGGCTATTTTTGTACGGATATGGGGAAGGATTTATAGGCCGTGCTTTTCAGAATATGTTGACAGAGTTTAATATCAGCTATTACACAACCAATTCTATACATAAGGCTTCTTTAGCTGAAAGAGTTCAGCGCACCATAAAGAACGCATGCACCGTTATTTTACACATAAAAACACATACAGATTTCTAGACATTCTGGAATCATTGGCATCATCCTACAACCGCTCACACCATCGCACGATTGGGGCAACACCACGAAGTTTTAGAAAGAGGTACGCTCCCGAGAATAGATGGATCACCACCACCACCACCACACTCTGCGCGCTTCAAAATCAATGATTATGTAAGGCTGTCGCGTTCGGGGAATAAATTCGCAAAGGGTTTTGAGCAAGGATGGACACGCGAGATTTTTAAAGTTCGGGCTGTGAGACCTAAAGGTGAGATAATGATGTATTACATTGAAGATTTGAATGGGGAAGAAATCTCAGGAGGCTTTTACCGCGAGGAATTGCAGAAAGTTGCGTTTAATTTAGAAAAAAATTTTAGGAAGCAAAGGTTCAGGAAGGAGAAAAATGTACCTGGTGAAATGGCTAGGGTACCCAGAAAGCTTCAACACCTATATAAAAGCTGATGCAATAATGAAGCTTAAATAGTATGCAACATGGCTCCTAACCATTTCTACGTCACACTCCCGTCCTGCTCGTCCCTGTCTGTACACCCTAACAACACGCTAGCCAACTTTGTAACAGAACTCCATGGGCACATTGAATTGGGTCGTGATTCGTATGAGGTGGGGATATGCGAAATTCAGCTGGACACCGTCTTTTTAAATATTGAACAGAAAGAAACCGTTTTTACGACTTCTTAGAGACATTGACGAGTGTGAAAAAGCTGGGGTAGCTATGGATGAAACTATGCGCATCGCTCGGACTAAGATTGCACGGTATTACAGTACAGAAGTAAGACTAGGGCCGGGTCAATATGGTTCGGCCGAGGATGTTGTGAGAGGCTTAAACGTAAGTTTAAGAAACTCAAACCTTACGAATGATTTAGTATATAAAATCGTAAACAACCCTGCACATACACTAATCCTAAAATCAAAGACTAACAGACGTCTTAAAGAACATAGAAAGTTCAAAATTCTAACCAACGGCCGATATAACGCAGCCTTCCAAAGAGACATTTCACGAGACACAGTATAACTTGTCCAGATTCATGTATCAATTGAAGATGGAGAAATTGGCTGAAATGTCCCCAGACATGTGCTATATTTACAGTAATATAGTGGAGCACCAGTTTGTTGGGGATACCCAGGCACGCCTGCTGCGCATTGCTCACATCCCCAACCATAGAGGAAGGAGTTTGAGTATTACATATGACAGACCCCATTATGTGAATGTCGCAACTAATTTAATAACCAATATCACAATATATAAGAACGATTGAGAGCGAAAACTTCCCATTCGTAACGGAGCTTAACAGTGAAGCTACACTTTCGACGCACTGAGTTATAATGGATAGAAAGCCTTTCACCGTCTATCGAGGGATGCGATACCAGCGCGGTAGTGGATTGGATCCATTTTTTCATCCATACTACGTACGGCTGTTCCTTTGCTGAAGAGGGGTGCCAGATACCTTGGAAGGAAAGCGCTGCAATCAGGCCTTAACTGCAGAAGACATATTGGCCGGGGCTAAACCTAAAGAAGCTCTAAAAAAACATTTAAAGCGTACACGGAACGCAATCATCAAAGATGCAAAGAGAAAAATGCGTGGTGGCGGGAAGAAGAAGAGGGCTCCCCGGAAGAAGAAGGGGTCACGTGGTATTAAACGTAAAAGGCTATCAAAAAAGAAATGCTGTAAGCGAATGAAACCTATGGTTGACCACTTTTTTGACTGATATAAGCTAAGGATATTGATCTCATGAATCATAGTTTGTTTACCACTTGTCGAGAGAGGAGTCACTATTTCGCCATGGCACGCTTCATCCACCCATGTAGTTCACAATGCTGTAAATCGGAGCTGTCCTTTTTGAGCTCCCGCCAACCCAAGTTTCTATTGAGCACAGTGACTTTATTACAATTAACCCTTTAAACACAATTAGTTCCCCGAGTGCACCTATAGAATTCGTGATACCCAGCTCAGGTCCTTACTTTTTTGATCCAAGCTGTGTGCACATGTACGCTAAGCTACGTATAGCCCATTCTGATGGAACGGTCTGCGATGACAAATATGCTGTATACCCTGAAACAAACTTTCTGCACGCCATATTCAACCAGTGTGACGTATATTTAAATCAGACCAACTTATCGGCAGGCACGGGGTACTATCATCTACGAGCCTATCTGGAAAATGTCCTCAACTTTCCAAAGAAGCGAAGGCTACCTTTTTAAGTGCGGAGGGATATTATCAACTAAAGATGAAAATAGTATAAAGGACAAATTTAAAAATTCTAAAACGAAAATATACGAGTGTTTTGGACGGTTGCACACAGATTTCACTTTCCAGGAGAAGTTGCTTGTCAACGGGGTGGATATGAAAATAAAGCTCACCCGCACGAGTCCTGAGATCTGCTTAAATCTGGATGTGAATCAAGAAGAGGGTGCAAACCCCGTTGTGGTTCACATTATGGACACATACCTCCGCGTACGGCGAGTGAAATTAAGTTCACCAAAACAACTAGAAATTGAAAAAAATTTACTAAACGCTACAGTGAAATATCCTATTAACAGAGTGCAGATCAAACTATATACGGTTCCTGCAGGGTTGGCATCGAAGCAGATAGAAAACATTGCCCTGGGAAATCTTCCTAAAAGGATATTAATCGGCATGCAGGACCACACTTCGGTGAATGGAAAATATAAAAAAGTGCCTTTAAATTCGAGAATTTCGGACTTAAAAATATAACTCTATACGTTAATGGCACTGCTTTGGGTGGAACAATGGTACGGACTATTCATCAGACGCTGTGTTACCGCTTTGTGCCAGAGCCTATAGTAATCTGACCCATATTGCAAGTGATTGTGATGAGCTTGGTAATGGGGTAACGCAGGAAGAATTCATTGATCAATTTAACCTTTACCCGTTTGACATTACACCTGACTTATCTGCTAGCGTAAATACCCATTTAACACCACAGCAGAGCGGAAACATCTCAGTGCGGCTGGAATTCGCCAAGCCTATAGACGCTCCTATTAGTGTACTAGTATATCTCGAATCGCAAGCCCTAATAGAAGTAGATAGATTTAGAAGCGTTATCACTGACTTTTAAAATGGATGCTAATACACTTCAGAAAGTAATGGAGCGAGTCACACGTTCCAAATTTATCGGCGTGTTTGCGAAGAATGAAACATTGAGTTTGCCAAGTACGCGAGAATGCGGTAGTCTTATTGTGAACACAGACATCATCGGTAATGAAGGGATTCACTGGATCGCTGTCTATTTTAAAAATAGACAGCGCCTGTACTATTTTGATTCACTCGGTACTCAACCCTGGAGTGATCCTATTATTGTAAAATTTCTCACTCAGTTACATATTCCCGAAGTTGTGTGGACCCCATTTCGCATGCAAGGATATTTTACTAATGTTTGCGGAATGTACTGCGTCTCATTTCTCATGCATATGTCAAATGATAAAGAATTTATAAATTTTTTAAATTTATTTGACCCGTGTCACACTCGCCGAAACGATGAAATGGTATGCAGACAGATAAAAAACCGTTTTCCAATTGTACGTACTCGTTGTATATTATAATGTTTTTGTTCGTATATTTGTAACGATATATTCTGTAGCTGTTTATTGTACTGATTTCTTTCATTTAATAAATTTATGAAAATATATTGTCTTCTTATCCCAAAAATCGAAAACACTTACATTATTTCGGTGTGACATTGTTGACTGATCAGTATATCCTCCCTATTCCGAGATTCTTCAAAAGATTGTATAACACGTGTCAAATCCTCATCGGACCTTAAAGGAATAATGCTTTTAAAACATATACAGAGTATACAGACAGATCCCCATTATGTGAAGATATCTTTGGTTCGAGGAGTGAACGCCATAAAAATTTCGATTTTAGCATAATGGGGATAACCAAATAACACTGATTGACATTTTTGGCGAGTATCTATTTGACGAGATACTACAACTCTCCATATATATATAAAATTCTAATTATAGACACTTACATTTCTATGGTAGTCCCTTGCGTCGGGTTGTAAGGAACGTCACTGCAAATATCTTCTACGGTTTGCGTTGAAAATAATTCGCCACGGTCAATCGCATTGAAAAGACTAATTGCGGTTAATGCTGCAGTATCACGTTCTTCATACAATTCCGGGGAGACGTACAGGTCCATGGTGGAGGATGTGTGACATTGTTGACTGTTCAGTATATCCCCCGTATTCCGAGATTCTTCAAAAGATTGTATAACACGTGTCAAATCCTCATCGGACCTTAAAGGAATAATGCTTTTAAAACATATACAGAGTATACAGACAGATCCCCATTATGTGAAGATATCTTTGGTTCGAGGAATGAATGCCATAAAATTTCGATTTTAGCATAATGGGGTAACAAAATAACATTGATTGACATTTTTGGCGATTATCTATTTGACGAGATACTACACCCCATCCATATAAATTCTAATTATAGACACTTACATTTCTATGGTAGTCCCTTGCGTCGGATTGTGAGGAGCGTCACTGCACATGTCTTCTACGGTTTGCGTTGTAAATAATTCATCACGGTCAACCGCATTAAAAAGGCTAATTGCGGTTAATGCTGCAGTATCACTCTCTTCATACAAGTCTGGGAGACGTACAGGTCCATGGTGGAGGGAATGATTATTCACTGACGCGAAAATAGCTACTGTTACTCCAAACTGAAAAATATCCCCTTTTATAGGCACAATCGCCAAGCTCCGTCCCAAAAGACCAGATGTTCGTAGTGATTGGCTGCCGATGTAGCTGGGTGGAGCTATGACGTGTACCAATCCGCTATAACGGGACCTGACGAGTAACATATATATATTTTCACCAATAGATTTAATGCTCGTATTCTCCTTTGAAAATTATTTGGTTATTCGTATAGAACTTTTGATACTGATTCCAAATATGGTTTCAGAATTTTTCTAGCACCCATAGTTTTCGAGAAAATATTTCAGAACATGTGTATATATATAATTATAGTAAACGAAATAAACTAGTTACCATAAAACTAATTATTTTCTATTATGACGTTTTCGAAGGTAAAATATGTTATTTGTTTCGAAAAGTTTAAGTTCAATGAAGTTAATGTTAAATTTGCTTCTAAACTAAATTAAATGTTATAAAATAAATAATATATATATATATATATATATTTACCTAACATAAGATGTTTAAAATAATACACATTTGGCATTTTTTCCTGATTTTCATACCTCGCGTAAGATTAACTACAGATCCTATCTCTCTCTCTCTCTCTCTCTCTATATATATATATATATATATATATATATCTAGCAATCCGATCATTGCAAAAAAAACTGGAAAGGTATGCAATTAATAAAGGTGTATTAAACAGAATTTAATTGGAATAACTACCATCATATTGTTACACAATGAGCTATTAAACAACCAATGCTATACATAAGGCTTCTTTAGCTGAAAGAGTTCAGATATATATATATATATATATATATATATATATATATATATATATGTATCATAAGCTGCTGAATAGACTGTATATACATAATTATAGTAAACGAAATAAACTAGTTAACCATAAAATTAATTATTTTCTATTATGACGTTTTCGAAGGTAAACTATGTTATTTGTTTCGAAAAGTTCAATGAAGTTAATGTTAAATTTGCTTCTAAACTAAAATTAAATGTTATAAAATAAATAATATATATATTATATATTTACCTAACATAAGAAAAGAATGTATATATATATATATATATATATATATATATATATATATATATATATATATATATATTATATATATATCTAGCAATCCGATCATTGCAAAAAAACTGGAAAGGTATGCAATTAATAAAGGTGTATTTAAACAGAATTTAATTTGAATAACTATCGTCATATTGTGTTACACAATGGATGATTAATATTTCTGGAATACATGGCGCTATCTGATGGTGCAATCTGGCACATCAGCACCCGATTACATGGCTTGATGTAGCAACTCTGCATCTGCATACATGGTGCAATCTGACAACTGAACACATTGCGCTATCTGGCAATTCAGCCAGAATAGAGGCTTATAAAAGACCGCGAAGTTGGTGAAAGACTCATTCCACCTCGGCTCCCAGCCGAGGAAGGACCTCTGGTCCTTCTCTTTCAGGCCCTTTGGTAAAACCCCTTAGTGGCCTCTTAGGTTAGGAAAACGAAAATAACTTGGGGGAGAACTCCTCTCTCTCTCCTACAGGTGTCTCTCTCTCTCTCCTACAGGCGTCTCTCTCTCTCTCCTACAGGCGTCTCTCTCTCTCTTCTACAGGCGTCTCTCTCTCCTTCAGGTGTACCCCTCCCCCCTTGGCTCAGTCAACTGGCTGATTCAGCCAACTGGCTGATTCTGGCTGATTAGGAGCCTATAAAACAACGCCTACTCGGCTGAAGTCTTAATGTGCACTTGGCTCCTGCCAGGTGAACACCTCTCCTCCTTTCTCTCCTCCTTTCTCTCTGGCCCTTTGGGGGGAATAGCTTGGGGGAGGCCCCCAAGTTGCATGCCCCTTGCAACCTAGGTTGGTGCATGCCCCTTGCAACCTAGGTTGGCAACAAAGGCCAGTACTCTTTTTTTCTTTCTTTTTTTTCTTTTTTCTTTTTTTTCTTTTTTTGCAACCCCCACCCCCTTCGCAACAACCCCACCCCCCTTTGCAACATTACATAATAACCTGCAACATTCTTGCACTCTCCCCTTTTTCGGCTATACTACTGTCGACTACAAATTCTGTGCATCTTTCTCTAATGTTATTATCTTTATTTTCACTAACATTCAATTCTCGTAGGTTTTGTCCTGCTTCATAGCCTAAATATGGCTTTGGATCTAAATTTTCTTCAGTGATACAGGTAAAAGGGTCAAGCTTTTTGATAGGAACCACTTTGTTTTAGAAGACTTTCTGCAACGAAAACTATGCTTTCTAATAATTTAGTAGGGTCTACACTATTTGCTTCAAAACTTAGGTTTACTCTATTGACATCATTTAATAGATGTATTTCAAAAATAGCAATTTCTGATTGTAGTGTCAGGTGATCTCAAACACCTCATGTCGTTAGAATTCGACCTACAAACAGTACATCGATAAGTAAAGCGACCTACAAACAATATATCGATAAGTATCGCTAAGATATTTTCCTGGTCAATTTTTATGTGCTTTGAAACATTGTGACATCCGTTTCATGTGCAAATGAGCAGTTTTCGAGATATTTTCAGTTTTTGTATTTGAAGAATCGCAAATTTAGAAACGAAACAGAGGTAAAATATCTTCACTATACATCAAATTAACCAGAAAAATATTTAATGGTGAGGACCCAATGTAACCTGACCCTAAACTAACCTGACCTAACATAACCTAATTAACCTAACCGAACCTAACGTAACCCTAACCTAACCTAACCTAGCCTAATTGTATTTTGAATGGCCGAAATGTATAAGTACAAGTTTACTTATAAATTTGCATGAAACCTAACCTAAGGTATTGTGCTTTGTTTCAAAACACACCACGTTACTGTATATATATAATATATATATATATATATATATTATATATATAGAAGATATAGATATATATATATATATATATATATATATATATATATATAGATATATATATATATATATATATATATATATATATATATATATATATATAATATATATGCTGCAACCCCAAGGAAAAAGAAAAACGATTCCAAGTTCTTTCGTGTATTCAAAGCTACACCTCGTCAGGGAATGAAGATAAAAGGCGAGAAGCCCATAAATATATACAACGTACAGGAAAACCAAAACAATTAGCACATACTTACAAGGGTTAATGAGAGGCAAAAGAAATTTTAACATGATGTCGTCAATGTTATACGTCCCCGCACTGTTATTGAAAGTGTTTTTAAAATTAATAAATGCACATTCTAGAATATTTCTTTCTATTATATCTCTGTTTTTAACAAGCGCTTTAGAACTATCCCACTTGATGCTATGGTTACATCTATACATATGGTTAAATAAAGCATTGGAAGTATTAGCTGTTCTACACGCATATTTATGCTGTTTTACCCTAATATCTAACGTTTTACCGGTTTGGCCTATATATACTGAGTTACATTGTGTACATCCAATCGAATACACACAGCCAACAACCTTGTGGGTTTGCAGCATTTATTCATTTCACGTGTTTTATTGTGAAATTCATCCCATATAATGGAGCCCACGCGTGTCCTCTTCACTGTTGCTCTTTTTACAACCATATTCCCTTCTCTCCGATCGATTTTTAGAAGTTACCGTTCTGCTATTGCTCATGCACATTCTCTTAAGAATCAATTCGATTTCCTTAGGAAGTGTTATAGTGAAAAAGTCATCCCAAAATCCCTGCTTGGAAGACGATACCGTATGTTGGACGATACGCCGTTTGGTGACACCGAAACTATTATTTTAAAGAAACATATTAATATAGCCGGCATTGAAGTGAAGAACGCCTTCAGAGAGTCCGAAGTAAGAAAAAATATATTTTTTTCCACCGTTCCTCATGCGTGGAGAAGTACACTTTTGGATGATATTTACAACAACTTACGTAGAAGATGCAGAACTCTGAATAGGAAATTAAACAATAGACTGGAGGATTTAATTCGTAATAGTTACTGGACTAAAAAAAGTGATTTTAGTAATATTGTTAACTTGTCGTCCCAAGAGCTAGACTTCAATACGAAATGTGCGTTAGGCTTTGGGTTAGGTTTCTCAGTCCCAAAAAGCCCAGCAGTTTACTGATTGCTAAGTCTTTTATTAATTTTGAAAAACATAGTAATATTTCCGAAAGTGAGGTGACTTTAGCCAAAGGTTGTGTGTATAGTGCTTTTAATACGAGGTTTGAATCGAATTATCCTTTGAGGTTTGAAAAAGCCCTAAAAACACTGAAAAATAATGATTCATTACATATTACTAAAGTGGACAAATCCAATTCGATCGTCATCATGGACAAAAACAGTTATGTTGAAAAGATGAATACGCTATTAAGTGATCGTGACACGTACAAACCTCTAAATAGAGACCCATTGGAGGATGTTAATAAAATGTTTAACAGAAAATTAAGAGAAATATTAAAAAATAACTATAATGGGCTTTCACAGCAGTTTCTTAGTATCAATCCGTCACTACCATATCTGTACGGCTTAGTAAAAACACACAAAGTTAATAATCCCATGAGGCCTATTGTTAGCTCAGTGGGCTCCGTAACCTATAAGCTATCAAAATGGTTAGTTAGTTTATTAACGCCGTTAGTTGGCTCTATTTCTGAGTCACATATTGTAAATAGCATGGATCTTATTGACAAACTGAAATTCCCTAATGACCCTAATTTCAAATTGGTAAGCTTCGATGTATGCTCGCTATTCACAAAAGTCCCTGTTGATGACCTACTTGATTTTTTAAAAGATAAGATCTCTGAATATTCTTTCCCTGTTCAACACAACACTCTTATTGAGTTAATTAAGCTTTGTGTCAAATATTGTAAATTTCAGTTTGAAAATAAGTTTTATGCTATGTCGTTTGGATTGGCTATGGGAAATCCCCTTTCACCTGTACTAGCTAATTTATATATGGAATTTTTGAAAGTAGAATTTTGCCTACGATTGTTAATTTTAACCTGGTTTGGTACAGGTATATAACGGGTGGGGCACGGGAATCAAGTGTTTTTTGAATAGCTAGTAATCGGCCATTAGGAATGGGAGGGGCGTGCGGTAGGTAGCATTCCATTCCTGGGTTCATAGCATTTAACTTTAACTAACACTCACCTTTATCTTCAGGTGCCATCATGGAGCAGTGGACGTTAGAACACCGCATGTTCGCGTATGATCATTTTGTTAGGAGTGGCGAGTCAGTGACAGCAGTTCAGCGTGCGTTTCGCCGCAGATTCAACATTCATCGAAATGACTCTGTTCCCGCTCGTGACACAATCTTACGTTGGGTTAACAATCTTCGAACAGGAGGCTCAATAATGAAAACAAAACCGAAGAGGCCGCAACGCACTGTGCGTACTCCAGAGAACGTTGAAAGGGTCAGACAAGCGATGTTGCAAAGCCCAGGCCGCTCTGCTCGGAGACATTCAGCTGCACTCGGAATCAGCAATCGTACTGTTAGACGGATTTTGCATGAAGAATTACATTTTCACCCATACAAGTTAGCGATGGTGCAGGAATTGAATGTAAACGATTGCCCCCAACGACTGAATTTGCACAGGAAATGCTTGCACTTTATGAGCAGAATGAAAACATGATGGTGGTAATGAGTGATGAAGCCCATTTCCACCTTAATGGGGCCGTCAACAATCAAAACTGTCGGTATTGGGCTGCTGAAAATCCGCGACAACTCCATGAAAAACCGCTGCATAGCCCTAAGGTTACAGTTTGGTGCGCGGTGGGAAGTTTGGCGTCATCGGTCCCTATTTCTTCGAACAAAATGGGGTTACCGTTACCATAACATCTGGGCGTTACATTGAGATGGTGAACACCTTTTTCATCCCTGAGTTACGAAGAAGGCGTATTGCTCGTCGACATTTGTGGTTTCAGCAAGATGGGGCCACGCCACACACCGCCAGAGCGTGAATGGCTGTTCTTCGCCCCCTGTTTCCCAACCATCTCATTTCGAGATTTGGTGACATTGCATGGCCCCCTCGGTCCCCTGACTTGTCCACATGTGACTTCTTTCTATGGGGGTACCTCAAGTCACGTGTCTACGAGGACAAGCCCCGTACATTAGATGCATTGAAGGAAGCGATCCGTCAACAAATCATCCAAATCAACAGAGACCTGCTGGGAAGAGTGGAGGCCAATTTTCGTAAACGCCTTCAACAATGCGTCGACGGCCAAGGACATCATATGCCAGATATAATTTTCGGTACATGATTATTATGACATGAAATGCTATGTTCTTACGAATGTTGTTCTACCAATATATTTTCTTTACAAAAATAAATATCATTTTCCTGTTTATTCCAAAAACACTTGGTTCCCGTGCCCCACCCTGTAGATGATATTTTATGCCTTTGGCCTAATAATTTGGATGTGGACTTATTTCTTGGTAGGCTCAACAATTTAGTCCCATCTATTAAGTTTAAAATTGAAAAAGAAAATGATGGAAGCCTATCTTTTCTTGATCTAAAAATTTGGAGATGCTCTAATCAGTTCAAATATGAAGTCTACCGTAAGCCTACTAATAATAACTCTTATGTGCATTTTTATTCTGACCATCATCCTTCGATTAAATCCTCTATTTTCTCTGCTATGTTTCTTCGAGCATTGAGAGTTGTCAGTCCTGAATTTTTAGATTCCGAGTTATGCAATATCATGAATATTGGTACTAAATTATGTTATCCTACTTCATTTTTAGATAACTGTCTTAAGAAAGCCAAGAATAGGTATTATAATAATGTAATTGTAAAGGAATTTCAGCGTAAAAATATCCTTAGCCTACCTTACCATGTTAATTTTCAATACCTTCCAACTGTACTTAAAGCAATTGGCATTAATGTAATCTTTAAGTATAATAATACTGTTAAATCACGCCTAATAAAGAATAGCCCTGATAATGTTGTTGGCTGTGTGTATTCGACTGGATGTACACACTGTAACTCAGTATATATAGGCCAAACCGGTAAAACGTTAGATATTAGGGTAAAACAGCATAAATATGCGTGTAGAACAGCTAATACTTCCAATACTTTATTTAACCATATGTATAGATGTAACCATAGCATCAAGTGGGATAGTTCTAAAGCGCTTGTTAAAAACAGAGATATAATAGAAAGAAATATTCTAGAATGTGCATTTATTAATTTTAAAAACACTTTCAATAACAGTGCGGGGACGTATAACATTGACGACATCATGTTAAAATTTCTTTTGCCTCTCATTAACCCTTGTTAAGTATGTGCTAATTGTTTTGGTTTTACTGTACGTTGTATATATTTATGGGCTTCTCGCCTTTTATCTTCATTCCCTGACGAGGTGTAGCTTTGAATACACGAAAGTGCTTGGAATCGTTTTTCTTTTTCCTTGTGGGTTTGCAGCATTCATTCATTTCACGTGTTTTATTGTGAAATTCATCCCATATATATATATATATATATATATAATATATATATTTTTTTTACAGTCAATATGTAAAATTAGGCAATTTATAAACTGACTGAAATTCAGGCAATGTATGAAGTTGGTGATACACACAAACCTAACCTAACCTTTCTGGTAATGCTGCATACGCATGCCAGAAAAGTTAGGTTCAGTTAGGTTTTGTGTCTATCATCAATTTGACATATTGCCTGAATTTCAGTCAATTTATAAATTGCCTAATTTTACATATTGACTGTAACATATACTATATCTATACTAGAAAAAGGGAGTCCCGTCCGTCCGTCTATTAAGCTATTCTGAACATAGAAATATATGTGCTTTGCTTTGTTTCAACTTTATGCTCTGGCTCGTTAAGATTTTCTTTGTTGCTGTTCTTTTCAGTCATTCGGTCAATAGAAGTATAGAAAAGAACGCAACAATGAAAATCTTAAGCTTCACATACGAACCCATTGTATCAAGATTTGTGGCACTTAAGATTTTCATGGCTGCGTTCTTTGCTATAGTTTTATTGACTGAATAATTGACTCCCCAGTAATTGGGAGGCCGCAGGCCCCAGCACCGCAGGGGCCCGTACTAATGTTAGGTTTTTGCTTTTCATAGTTATATACTAGCGAAAGTGGGCACTACGGGCCCCGTAGTGCCCACTTTCGCTAGTATATAGCTATGAAAAGCAAAAACTTAACATTTACTTTAGGTTCACATGGTACTTAAATTTTAAAAACAGTTTCTCAAATTTTGGCTTAGTTTATTGACAGCACTATTTGGCTAGATTCAATACGTACACTTTTTGAAGGTTTAATATACTGTAATTGAGGGGTCCCGCGTCTTAAGGTACATAAGCGCCAAAATTAAAATTCGTCAGAAATCGCCTCCAAAGTTCAGCAATATTCTGGCAATAGTATTTCTGTTATTAACTGAGTTAGAACGTTCATTTTTGGCTAAATTAAAGTTCTAAGTATGTTAATGAAGATGTTGATGAGTTTTCGGAATAGATTTTCATATTTTATATTTTATATATATATTTTCAAATTTTCTTATTTTCTTATTATGCCGAACTTTGGGTGAACTTTTGGCTGGCGATAGAGGTGAAAAAAGTAGTTCGCTTCATAAGGTTTTCAACCATACTTCTAGTGTCGTAAAGTCATTATAACCCAAACCACGCGATAGAGGAATAGTGAAAATAGTGATATCCATCAAAAACACGTTTTCGCCTGTGGTGGCGCTTCCGTACCTTAAGACGCGTGACCCCTCATATGACTACTTCAGTGAAGAATTCCTACTGCAAATAACAAATTTGGTTTCACAAAAGTGATATTTTCTAATAAAATGTTAATACGTGTTTCATTGAATATTTAACATAAAAGTTAATTTTGTCTTATTTGAAATAAAAGTTTTTAAATATAATTTTTTTAGTTAATGGTAATTAAAATAGCAATTAACGAAAAAACATAAAAAAATTATCAATTTCAATGAAATGTACGTATGGTTAGACAGCCGTACGTACATTAACACATTGATCCTATTACTAAAACAACGAACAAGTATGGCGTAAGAATTTGCCTGAAGTACATAAATTATATTGTATCTCGAATTACGTAAGTTATACTAAATAATATATAAATAGGCTATAAATGAAAACATAAATAGTATTCTTAAACACTAAATAAAGACGTTGTAAGTATAATTAAATCATTTACAAACCTCAGAATATGAAATGAATTTAGTATTTTTAAAATTATAAATGATAAAATTATAAATGATAATTGGCGACAAATCAAATTGTATTCTAAAAATGGAGCATTTTCTTTTCTTATGCGTTGCTGTTGAATCGGTTTCAATTATCGTCCACTCTTCTTGTTCAATCAATGCTCGAGCACACTTCAATGATTGCACACTTCACGATTGCACACTTCACGATCGCACACTTAACGATCGCACACTTACTTCATTCACGTAAGTGAAAATTATCTTTATACAGTAATTTATAAGCCAGATGTTAAAAACAAAAGTTTTAAGTTCTAATTAGTTATGTGACTCTTTCATTACGGGCATTTTTAAGGTTTTGAATTGGTCGTGGCAAGTTATGCCACAGTGGGCCCGGGACCCATTTACCAGTTTTCCTTAATGAAAGTTCTCGAAAAACTCTTTAATGTTTTTACTAATTACTATATATTTAAGTAAAGTTATTTCAACCAAAGTAAAAAAATAAAAATACAAACAGCAGTGATTTTTGTAAACTTTATTCAGGATGCAAATATATATATAGAGCAGAAGAATTATAGCTACCAACTTACATTATAACAACCAACTCAGTCCTGTACACTAAATTATATATAATTTTTTCGTTTTAAACTTTTAATGCTTGGAAAAAAATGCAACGGATGAAATGTATTACAACAGTTAGAACCAATGACTTACATCCTCACAGGAAGGTAAATGACTAAACATAGCCTAATGGTAAATTTTGTGAAATAAAATGTGCTTACATAATGGTTAACATGTCTGTTGAAACTACATTCAAGATTAAAGAACCATGGAGTAATGATCAGTGATCTAGAACGTGCTTCTGCGCTAAGTCTTACAAGTTACAAAAGTGTCTACAAAAGTAAACAAAAATGCCCGTGGTAAGGGGGGCCCGTCAGAGCCGTGTCCCTCTTGCTCCTATGTTAAAAACGTCCCTGCCTTCATGGCACAATTTAATTGTGCCTGACTTTTAATACTAGTAGTTTCTCGCCTTCCTGGAGCAAGGCAGTTAGTTAATGGGTTTGCATGTCTCTTACTGACCTGGTCCTCATGTATTTAATAATGGATTATTGTGATAGCTTTGATGCTCTTCCTCTTACGCTCTTGTCGGTAGTGGGCCCAATTTCATTGTATTTCTTCATTACTTTTTGAACTCCGGTTTTAGAAATAATAAAAATAAAAATTAATATTACCAATGTTCAACGCAGCTGCAGAGAAACATTTTCACTTAAGCCGTCAAGGCCACAGTTTAAAAGAGAAATGACAGGACTGATAAATGAACTGAATGAATGAATGAATTATCTAAGTTTTGAATTCTTTGCATTTAATTGTATTAAACAAGTCCAGCTCCGTCGTCGAGTAGGCCCGAGACATTGATGTTAGCAAACATTTGCGAAGCTAAGCATCTTGGAAATTTATTTAGCATTCTACGAAATTTGTATAATACATTTTTTTTTTAAACTTCTTAAATAATACTTAGCACGAAGCACGAAAGTGCTTCCTTCTTATTTGTTGGGAAGAAGTCGAGATGTGAGTGAAGAAAATGAATTTTCAACGACATGTTGCACCCCACGTCTTTGTAGGCCTTGAGAAGTTCTTCAACAAGTGACTCTTAATTTTCGGCCTTAAAGTTTCCGAGGAAATTTGTGTTCACTACTTTAAATGCTCTCCAAGCTGCTCCTTCAACTTCACTTAGAGTTTCATCAAACGCGCTGTCTCTCATGATTTCTCTAATTTGCGGGACCACAAATATCCATTCTTTGATTTTGACCTCGCTGATCCTTGGAAATTTCTGTTTCAAGTAGAGAACCCCCCCCCCCCCCCCTGCCATTTTGATTCATAGCCTTAACAAAATTTCCATTAAATCAAGTTTAATATGTAGTGGTGGCAAATAACTTTTTTGGATTAAGAAGAGGTGAACTGGTGAGATTTTTATGCCCTGGAATCAACGCTTGTCGAAGTGGCCATTGTTCCTTTGAGTAATGGCTTTCCCATGCTTTGTTGTCTCATTCACAGAGGAAACAACAGAATTTCGTATAACCCAGTTGTAAACCAAAATGAAGTGCAATCACTTTCAAGTCTCCACAGATATGCCAAGAGCAATGTTCCCTCTAATTTTTTTTAGTCCGTGTGCACAAGAAATTTCGTTGTGCATACATTTAGATTCATGGTGAAAAATTGTGCAAACTTTTCTGAGCGCTATTATCTTCAAATTAAATATATATAAATAAATACTTAATAAATATTATTCCATGAGGTGATAGCTTGATCATTACGGTACTATTAAATTGATACTAAAAAAATGTTTACAGTATTATATATTCTTAAAAAAGAAAACATTTTATCCATTCTAAAAATATGAATAAAATAAAAAATAGTAAAATAAAGTTCAACAAAATAAAGAAATAAAATAAAAATAACATTAATTGAAAAATGACTATTTTAGTTGTCATTTCTCTAAACAATTTTTAGCATTTAGCAATTTAAAATAGACTATCAAGATTAATAAATGATTTTATCCATTCACAAAATAGGAATAAAATAAAAAATAATAAAATTCAATAAAATAAAATATAATCAAAATAACATTAAATGAAAGTGCCTTTCATTTAAGTATGATTATGATTTCTCCCTACGATCTTTAGCATCTGCCCATTCCAAATAAACTCTATGAAGATTAATACAGCCGTCATAATTTAGGTAACTTTTAATTCGCATGAGCATGTCCAAATGATTTTCTTTCAAGCGGTTTCTTAATTTGTTCTTTATAGAATTCATTAAACTGAAATTTTTTAAATTCATTTACTGTCGTGACTCTTGATACGCTTGAGCCTGTGCGCATTTTATTTTGCTGTGTGCGCGGGTTTCACAACGCGTGTGCGCGCGCACACGCGCACACCTTAGAGGGAACATTGGCCAAGAGTATTTATCATATTGAATATGTTTCACAAGCAGGTGCATATTGTCGTATGATTCCTTCATATGTACGGCATGTGCTAATGGAACTGAAGGGTATTTATTTCCATTATGGAGTAATACAGTTTTTAAACTCAGCTTCGAGGAATCAATAAATAGGCGCCATTCGTTTGGATCATGTCGTTGGCCAAGGGTTTTCATGAGAGGGTAGAAAGTTTCTTTGATGCTGCGGTAAAAAGATATCTTAGTGCCTTTTTCTTGAAGATTCCAACCTTTCAACCTGGAAGCCGAAAGTTCGGATTGATCTTTTGACAATTTCAGATCACAGACAAGCTCGCTCAGGTCTGCTTGAGATATTAAGTGAGGCTCTGTCGATGAACAAGATGGTTCAAACATTGGATCAACATCGTCCGTCAGTAAACCATGTTGAGCTTCGTCATTACCACTGTACATCAATTTCATTTTCATCATCTAAACTCCACGTTTCCGGTGGCCTTGGTACTGGCAAATGTTTATTATGTAAAACAGGCCTTATGGCTGATGGTAAATTTGGGTATTGTACCATATGTTTAGATTTCGCAGTAATGCCTAGTATATTTGTTAAGCAGAAATAACAATCGCTTAAATGGTCTTTCGGCTCTCTCCATATCATCGGAACAGCAAACGGCATTTGACGAGACCCATTTAGCCAGCCTGTCAGAAGTCTTAAACACGTAATACAGCATATATGAGGTGCCCACGTCTTGTTCTGATCCCCTACCTTGCAACCAAAATAAAGTTCGTATGCTTTTTTGACGAGAGGGGTGAAATTTCGCCTTTGAAATTTAAGTGTTAACTCTCTGCACACATAACAGAAACAGTTTGGATGGTTGACACACTTGCGTGGCATTCTGTCATGAAACAATACGAACGCACTGACACAAAAAATGATTAAGGAAAATCACGAATAAAATGCACGATGTTCACTGAGTGAAATCAAATGAGTAACTGACAAATGAAAGTCAACAGTGACGTAGCAACTTATAAGCAGAGGAAGAGGAAGGGGCAGACCCCGCCCCCTTCCTATTCTCACTCAAATCCTAAGTAATGTAAATTCGTGTGTCACTCTAAACTGAGGGTGATAGAAAAATTCTGTTTTCATTTTCGTAATCAACGTAAAAAATTACACATAGTTCAAGTAAAAATATCTCTATCAATTATTATTATTTATAATTAAAATTATACATTTTCATAAAGAGTTCCAAGTAAATTATGTTCACAAAACTTTGTTTAAGTAATTATATATTTATACATTATACAAAATAAAATTTTATAAGTCAGTGTAATATATATAATTCAGGCGCCGATACATGGGAGGCAGGGGGCTTAACTCTCTAGCTTTAACCTGAATGACATCTCGTATTCTAATAATTAATCGTTTTTAATATTATTGAATAATATTATATTATATTGGGCTGGCAATATTTACATGACACCGGCATGACAAATCCTAAATCCCCGGTCCTCCTCTGGATCCGCGCCTGTAATTTAAGTCATTCATAGAAATTCAAAGCGATTCTAAGGCTTCGGAATCGCTTTTTATTTTTTCTTGTGGGTGTGTATCATCTATTTATTTCATGTGTTTAATTGTGAAGTTCATTTCATACTCTGTATATCTATCTCCTTATGCCCTCGTACCCAGGCACGCGTCCATGGCCAGCCATGCGTGGCTGCGAGTAGGAGAGATCGGAAAGCAATTCCTTCCTCCACTAAATCCCGTAAGTGAGGCGGGATGCTGCAAAGCAGACCCTGAACCGTTGTTCAAAACCATCATAAGTTCGAGCTTCGCGAACCCGCTTTTACGCGAGTTGTTATATGTATACCAATTACACGCGAGTTACAACCAAGTCGCAGCCTCCCTCCCAACCACCCACATCCCGCCTACAAGCGAAAACAAGTCGCGATGACTCAGCACCCTACCCTCCCCTGTCGCCTCCTACCCCCCTACCACCGACACCGGGGAGATGGGGGAGGGGGGACGCAGTCCTCGCTTGTGGGCCCGTCTGCGGATTGGGTACGCTCGCAAAGCATTCTTTCTGTTCCCGCGCTCGCCTCGCAAACATCTTCCCGCGGAGATCACATCATCACCGTCATCACAATCTTCAGCATCATCATCCCATCAAAGGTAAGTAAAGATTGTGTTTGTACAACAGTATTTTTATTCATAATCATTTAGATGGGAGGGGTATGTAACTGGAGGGAGGATTAAAAGAGGGGTATTAAGTGTATTATTTATGCGTACAATATTTTCAGTTTCCCCCTTATGATCGGTCAGGCTCTCGAACCTAACTCCCTATTTCCCAGGCTGGGCAGTGTTGCCAGAACTAAATTTCCAAAATAAACAATATAGGAGTCAGAAAAAGACCAGAAAAACTAGATTTTTAAATGAAAAGACTAAAACATAAACTCACCTTTTTTTAACTATGAGGTAAAAATTATAAATCATTTTCTTCACTATTATCATCTTCCTTCATTTCATTTTCTTGGTGAAAGTAGGCAAACTTTCTTTCAATTGCAAAGTACAGTCTGTGGCAATTCATAAGTATAACACGTTCTTCCATTCCTCTTGATGCCTGCACGAATTGTAAAGATTGCATTCAAGAGTTCAGTCTTCATTCTGTTTCTTTGGATTTCACAATATTCATTTGACTGAAAATTCGTTCCACTTCTGCATTAGAATGTGGGATGCTTAAAACTGATCTAGCTATACTCGCCAATTCTTTGAAGGGATTTTCACCAGCAGCATCACAGTACACGATAACTTCAGCCCAGAATAGTTGGGTATCATGAATATTTGTCCATTTCATTAATGTTAAGTTCTTCCATTGAAGCTCTATTTTGCTTATATCATTAGGGGACACATTTAGTATTCTAAGTATCTCTGTTATTCGTTCCTTGGTAACACTTAATCCACTAGACACAGAGAAGAGAGATATTTTCTTTAAGATATTAATATTTTCTGGTACTCTTCGTCTGATTTCCTTCAATAGGTCGACTACAAATTTTGTGCATCTTTTTCTAATGTTATTATCTTTATTCTCACTAACATTCAATTCTCGTAGATTTTGTCCTGCTTCATAGCCTAAATATGGCTTTGGATCTAAATTTTCTTCAGTGATACAGGTAAAAGGGTCAAGCTTTTTAATAGGAACCACTTTGTTTTAGGAGACTTTCTGCAACGAAAACTATGCTTTCTAATAATTTAGTAGGGTCTACATTATAGTTTCAAAACTTAGGTTTACTCTATTGACATCATTTAATATATGTATTTCAAAAATAGCAATTTCTGATTGTAGTGTCAGGTGATCTCAAACACCTCATGTCGTTAGAATTCGACCTACAAACAGTACATCGATAAGTAAAGAGACCTACAAACAATATATCAATAAGTATCGATAAGATATTTGTCTGGTCAATTTTTATGTGCTTTGAAACATTCTGACATCCGTTTCATGTGCAAATGAACAGTTTTCGAGATATTTTCAGTTTTTGTATTTGAAGAATCGCAAATTTAGAAACGAAACAGAGGTAAAATACCTTCACTATACTGTACATCAAAATTAACCAGAAAAATATCTACTGGTGAGGGCCCAATGTAACCTCACCCTAAACTAACCGGACCTAACATAACCTAATTAACCGAACCTAACGTAACCCTAACCTAACCTAACCAAGCCTAATTGTATTTTGAATGGCCGAAATGTATAAGTACAAGTTTACTTATAAATTTGCATGAAACCTAACCTTAGGTATTGTGCTTTGTTTCAAAACACACCACGTTATTTTATCTTATATATATATATATTTTACAGTCAATATGTAAAATTAGGCAATTTATAAACTGACTGAAATTCAGGCAATGTATGAAGTTGGTGATACACACAAACCTAACCTAACCTTTCTGGTAATGCTGCATACGCATGCCAGAAAAGTTAGGTTCAGTTAGGTTTTGTGTGTATCATCAATTTGACATATTGCCTGAATTTCAGTCAATTTATAAATTGCCTAATTTTACATATTGACTGTAACATATACTATATCTATACTAGAAAAAGGGAGTCCCGTCCGTCCGTCTATTAAGCTATTCTGAACATAGAAATAAATGTGCTTGCTTTGTTTCAACTTTTTGCTCTGGCGCGTTAAGATTTTCTTTGGTTGTTCTTTTAGTCATTCGGTCATAGAGTATAGAAAACGCAACATAAAAATTTAAGCTTCACATACGAAACCCATTGTATTAAGATTTGTGGCACTTAAGATTTCATGGCTGCCTTCTTTCTATAGTTTTACTGACTGAATAATTGACTCCCCAGTAATGGGGGCCGCAGGCCCCAGCACCGCAGGGGCCCGAACTAATGTTAAGTTTTTGCTTTTCATAGTTATATACTAGCGAAAGGGCACTGGGGCCCCGTCGTGCCCACTTTTGCTAGTATATAAATATGAAAAAAAAACTTAAATTTACTTTAGGTCACATGGTACTTAATTTTAAAAGCAGTTTCTAAATTTTCGCCTAGTTACTGGCTTCGGATTGAAGCTCAAACTTTTGATAGTTGTGTTCTCATGTAAATTTATTGACCGACTTTGTGTGGATACTGTACATTAATTTGTGGAGTTTAATACAAACTTTCAAACAGATTAGATTTTAGTTTGTTGAACTAGAAAATTATTGTTAATTTCTGTTGTTATAGTTTAGAGTCAGTTGGCACTGTGATGAGTGAGATTCGAAATAGTCTTATGCCATTAGCATCTGTATACTGAACTGGTTGGAGACCACATTATAATGTGAGACATCACTTTTGGAATACAAACAGCACACTTGAAGTCTTTCTGGTCTGTAATATTTAGTCATTGCAACATAACCACTGATGTTCCTGAAGCGCATGAAGTGGGTTTTACGCTTCTCTTTTTTAAGATATTATTGACAGCACTATTTGGCTACATTCAATACGTAAACTTTTTGTAGGTTTATTAATATAATTGAGGGGTCCCGCGTCTTAAGGTACCTAAGCGCCAAAATTAAAATTCGTCAGAAATCGCCTCCAAAGTTCAGCAATATTCTAGCAATAGTATCTCTGTTATTAATTGAGCTAGAACGTTCATTTTTGGCTAAATTAGAGTTCTAAGTATGCTAATGAAGATGTTGATGAGTTTTTGGAATAGATTTTTATATTTTATATATATATTTTTTTAATTGTTTGATTTTCTTATTATGCCGAACTTTGGGTGAACTTTTGGCTGGCGATAGAGGTGAAAAAAGTAGTTCGCTTCATAAGGTTTTCAACCATACTTCTAGTGTCTTAAGGTCATTATAACCCAAACCACGCGATAGAGGAAGGGTGAAAATAGTGATATCCATCAAAAACACGTTTTCGCCTGTGTGGCGCTTAGGCACCTTAAGACGCGCGACCCCTCATATGACTACTTCAGTGAAGAATTCCTACTGCAAATAACAAATTTGGTTTCACAAAAGTGATATTTTCTAATAAAATGTTAGTACGTGTTTCATTGAATATTTAATATAAAAGTTAATTTTGTCTGATTTTAAATGAAAGTTTTTAAATATAAATTTTTTACTTAATAGTAATTAAAATAGCAATTAACGAAAAACATAAAAAATTTATCAATTTCAATGAAATGTACGTATGGTTAGACAGCCTTACGTACATTAACACATTGATCCTATTACTAAAACAACGAACAAGTATGGCGTAACAATTTGCCTGAAGTACATAAATTATATTGTATCTCGAATTACGTAAGTTATACTAAATAATATATAAATAGGCTATAAATGAAAACATAAATAGTATTCTTAAACACTAAATAAAGACGTTGTAAGTATAATTAAATCATTTACAAACCTCAGAATATGAAATGAATTTAGTATTTTTAAAATTATAAATGATAAAATTATAAATGATAATTGGCGACAAATCAAATTGTATTCTAAAAATGGAGCATTTTCTTTTCTTATGCGTTGCTGTTGAATCGGTTTCAATTATCGTCCACTCTTCTTGTTCAATGCTCGACACTTCAATCATTGCACACTTCACGATTGCACACTTCACGATCGCACACTTACTTCATTCACGTAAGTGAAAATTATCTTTATAATTTATAAGCCAGATGTTAAAAACAAAAGTTTTAAGTTCTAATTAGTTATGTGACTTTTTCATCAGTGGCGTTTTTAAGGTTTTGAATTGGTCATGGCAGGCGTCCCGGGACCCATTTACCAGTTTTCCTTAATGAAAGTTCTCGAAAAACTCTGTAATTTTTTCACTAATTACTACATTTTAAGTAAAGTTATTTCAACCAAAGTAAAAAAATAAAAATACAAACAGCAGTGATTTTTGTAAACTTTATTCAGGATGCAAATATATAGAGCAGAAGAATTATAGCTACCAACTTACATTATAACAACCAACTCAGTCCTGTACACTAAATTATATATAATTTTTTTCGTTTTAAACTTTTAATGCTTGGAAAAAAATGCAACGGATGAAATGTATTACAACAGTTAGAACCAATGACTTACACCTCACAGGAAGGTAAATGACTAAACATAGCCTAATGGTAAATTTTATGAAATAAAATGTGCTTACATAATGGTTAACATGTCTATTGAAACTACATTCAAGATTAAAGAACCATGGAGTAATGATCAGTGATCTAGAACGTGCTTCTGCGCTAAGTCTTACAAGTTACAAAAGTGTCTACAAAAGTAAACAAAAGTGCCCGTGGTAAGTGGGGCCCGTCAGAGCCGTGTCCCTCTTCCCCCTATGTTAAAAACGTCCCTGCCTTCATGGCACAATTTAATTGTGCCTGACTTTTAATACTAGTAGTTTCACGCCTACCTGGAGCAAGGCAGTTAGTTAATGGGTTTGCATGTCTTTTACTGACCTGATCCTCATGTATTTAATAATGGATTATTGTGATAGCTTTGATGCTCTTCCTCGTACGCTCTTGTCAGTAGTGGGCCCAATTTCATTGTATTTCTTCATTAGTTTTTGAACTCCGGTTTTAGAAATAATAAAAATAAAAATTAATATTACCAATGTTCAACGCAGCTGCAGAGAAACATTTACACTTAAGCAGGACTGATAAATGAACTGAATGAATGAATTACCTAAGTTTTGAATTCTTTGCATTTAATTGTATTGAACAAGTCCAGCTCTGTTGTCGAGTAGGCCCGAGACATTGATGTTAGCAAACATTTGCGAAGCTAAGCATCTTGGAAATTTATGTAGCATTCTACGAAATTTGTATAATACATTTTTTTTTAAACTTCTTAAATAATACTTAGCACGAAGCACGAAAGTGCTTCCTTCTTATACATGTTATGAATGCATAAAATACGAAATGAGTATCTTCAGCTTCACTTGTACAGAATCTTCAGTGCCTTATTACCATGTTCTCTTTCAACACGTACACATTGCATCGACCAACTCGTCAACAAGAAGTAATTAGACTCTAGAAGTATGCCTGCCTTTTGTTATTAAGATTTAGTTACTGGAACTTCTATCAAAAGATGTAAATAAAATTCGAACTGAACTATCCAAGAAATGTGTTCTGACTTACGTGAATGAAGTCGAACGAAGTCAATCAAGAAAGTCAGCAAGAGTGGCGACCATTGTTGGAACGAGAGTGGACGATTATTGAAACAGAGTCAACAGCAGCGCATAAGACAAGAGAAAGGAATATATTATATAATGATTTATTGTCAATTATTATTATTTATAATTAAAATTATACATTTTCATAAAGAGTTCCAAGTAAATTATCTTCACAAAACTTTGTTTAAGTAATTATATATTTATACATTATACAAATAAAATTTTATAAATCAGTGTAATATATATAATTCAGGCGCCGATACAGGGGAGGCAGTGGGGCTTAACTTCTCTAGCTTTAGCCTGAATGACATCTCGTATTCTAATAATTAATCGTTTTTAATATTATTGAATAATCTTATATTATATTGGGCTGGCAATATTTACATGACACCGGCATGACAAATCCTAAATCCCCGGTCCTCCTCTGTATCCGCGCCTGTAATTTAAGTCATTCATAGAAATTCAAAGCGATTCCAAGGCTTCGGAATCGCTTTTTATTTTTTCTTGTGGGTGTGTATCATCTATTTATTTCATGTGTTTAATTGTGAAGTTCATTGCATACTCAGTATATCTATCTCCTTATGCCCTCGTACCCAGGCACGCGTCCATGGCCAGCCATGCGTGGCTGCGAGGGTAGGAGGAGATCGGAAAGCAATTCCTTCCTCCACTAAATCCCGTAAGTGAGGCGGGATGCTGCAAAGCAGACCCTGAACCGTTGTTCAAAACCATCATAAGTTCGAGCTTCGCGAACCCGATTTTAGGCGAGTTGTTATATGTATACCAATTACACGGCCCGAGTTACAACCAAGTCGCAGCCTCCCTCCCAACCACCCACATCCCGCCTACAAGCGAAAACAAGTCGCGATGACTGAGCACCCTACCCTCCTCTGTCGCCTCCTACCCCCCCTACCACCGACACCGGGGAGATGGGGGAGGGGGGCGCAGTCCTCGCTTGTGGGCCCGTCTGCTGATTGGGTACGCTCGCAAAGCATTCTTTCTGTTCCCGCGCTCGCCTCGCAAACATCTTCCCGCGGAGATCACATCATCACCGTCATCACAATCTTCAGAATCATCATCCCATCAAAGGTAAGTAAAGATTGTGTTTTGTACAACAGTATTTTTATTCATAATCATTTAGATGGGAGGGGTATGTAACTGGAGGGAGGATTAAAAGAGGGGTATTAAGTGTATTATTTATGCGTACAATATTTTCAGTTTCCCCTTTATGATCGGTCAGGCTCTCGAACCTAACTCCCTATTTCCCAGGCTGGGCAGTGTTGCCAGAACTAAATTTCCAAAATAAACAATATAGGAGTCAGAAAAAGACCAGAAAAAACTAGATTTTTAAATGAAAAGACTAAAACATAAACTCACCTTTTTTCTAACTATGAGGTAAAAATTATAAATCATTTTCTTCACCATTATCATCTTCCTTCATTTCATTTTCTTGGTGAAAGTAGGCAAACTTTCTTCCAATGTTGCAAAGTACAGTCTGTGGCAATTCATAAGTATAACACGTTCTTCCATTCCTCTTGATGCCTGCACGAATTGTAAAGATTGCATTCAAGAGTTCAGTCTTCATTCTGTTTCTTTGGATTTCACAATATTCATTTGACTGAAAATTCGTTCCACTTCTGCATTAGAATGTGGGATGCTTAAAACTGATCTCACTCAAATCCTAAGTAATGTAAATTCGTGCGTCACTCTAAAACTGCGGGTGATAGAAAAATTCTGTTTTCATTTTCGTAATCAACGTAAAAAATTACACATAGTTCAAGTAAAAATACCTCTATCAATTATTATTATTTATAATAGTTGGGTATCATGAATATTTGTTCATTTCATTAATGTTAAGTTCTTCCATTGAAGCTCTATTTTGCTTATATCATTAGGGGACACATTTAGTATTCTAAGTATCTCTGCTATTCGTTCCTTGGTAACACTTAATCCACTAGACACAGAGAAGAGAGATATTTTCTTTAAGATATTAATATTTTCTGGTACTCTTCGTCTGATTTCCTTCAATAGGTCGACTACAAATTTTGTGCATCTTTCTCTAATGTTATTATCTTTATTCTCACTGTCACTGACATTCAATTCTCGTAGGTTTTGTCCTGCTTCATAGCCTAAATATGGCTTTGGATCTAAATTTTCTTCAGTGATACAGGTAAGTAGTATAGCCGCAAAAGGGGAGAGTGCAAGAATGTTGCAAGTTATTATGTAATGTTGCAAAGGGGGGTGGGGTTGTTGCAAAGGGGGTGGGGTGTTGCAAAAAAAGAAAAGAAAAAAAGAAAAAAGAAAAGAAAAAAAAGAGTACTGGCCTTTGTTGCCAACCGGGGTTGCAAGGGGCATGCAACTTGGGGGCGGAGTTCTCCCCCAAGCTATTCCCCCCAAAGGGCCAGAGAGAAAGGAGGAGAGGTGTTCACCTGGCAGGAGCCAAGTGCATATTAAGACTTTAGCCGAGTAGGCGTTGTTTTATAGGCTCCTAATCAGCCAGAATCAGCCAGTTGGCTGAGCCAAGGGGTAGGGGTACACCTGAAGGAGAGAGAGACACCTGAAGGAGAGAGAGAGAGACACCTGAAGGAGAGAGAGAGACACCTGAAGGAGAGAGAGAGAGAGTAGTTGCCTTTGATTGCAAGGCATGACAACTTGGAGGCGGAGTTCTCCCCCAAGTTATTTTCGTTTTCCTAACCTAAGAGGCCTCTAAGGGGTTTTACCAAATGGCCTGAAAGAGAAGGACCAGAGGTCCTTGCTCGGCTGGGAGCCGAGCTTGAATGATTCTTTAATCAGCTTCTCGGTCTTTTATAAACCTCTATTCTGGCTGAGTTGCCAGATAGCGCAATGTATTCAGTTGCCAGATAGTGCCATGTGTCCCAGAACACCATATATTAATCATCCATTGTGTACCACCGGGGTTGCAAGGGGCATGCAACTTGGGGGCGGAGTTCTCCCCCAAGCTATTCCCCCCAAAGGGCCAGAGAGAAAGGAGGAGAGGTGTTCACCTGGCAGGAGCCAAGTGCATATTAAGACTTTAGCCGAGTAGGCGTTGTTTTATAGGCTCCTAATCAGCCAGAATCAGCCAGTTGGCTGAGCCAAGGGGTAGGGGTACACCTGAAGGAGAGAGAGACACCTGAAGGAGAGAGAGAGAGACACCTGAAGGAGGAGAGAGACACCTGAAGGAGAGAGAGAAGAGTAGTTGCCTTTGATTGCAAGGCATGACAACTTGGAGGCGGAGTTCTCCCCCAAGTTATTTTCGTTTTCCTAACCTAAGAGGCCTCTAAGGGGTTTTACCAAATGGCCTGAAAGAGAAGGACCAGAGGTCCTTGCTCGGCTGGGAGCCGAGCTTGAATGATTCTTTAATCAGCTTCTCGGTCTTTTATAAACCTCTATTCTGGCTGAGTTGCCAGATAGCGCAATGTATTCAGTTGCCAGATAGTGCCATGTGTCCCAGAAAACCATATATTAATCATCCATTGTGTACCACAATATATATTTATATGACGGTAGTTAATCCAATTAAATTCTGTTTATTAAATAAATAATTTTTTCACACTTAATCTTTATTATTATTAAACCTGGAATTGCATACCTTTCCAGTTTTTTTTGCAATGATCGGATTGTTCTTGCTAGATATATATTATTATGCATTATTTTAATGAGAAAGAAATGTACTTTAATATTATGTTTATTAAATTCTCCTAAAATAATTATATAAGACCAAAGTAATGGTCTGACGTTGGAAAAAAAAAAGTAGAGAGAAGTTTAGTCTTGGAGGCTTCTTAGCAAGACAAGTCTCCCATCAAAATTAGTTTTCTTTACTTACTTTAACTTCAAATTTTATGGGTAACTTGCATATCTGAAAAGAAAATGAGTTTCACTGCCTCAATGAATCATTACACACGATGTCAGTATCACTCACTTCAAGACATTATTGTATAGAAATAAGGTAACACAAGTGCTACAAGAAATAAATAAAAGTACCCACAAACAAATCTGTAGTGAAACAAAAAAAAAAGCAAAACAGGCCGCGTGACCCTGAACATTTTAATGAGAAAGAAGTGTACTTTAATATTATGTTTATTAAATTCTCCTAAAATAATTATATAAGACCAAAGTAATGGTCTGACGTTGGGATGAATCCAATTAAATTCTGTTTATCAAATAAATAATTTTAGACACTCAATTTTCATTATAAATATTCGAATATCAGTGGGGAAAAACGAACGGAAATGAAAATTTATGAAACAATTCAAAACAGACGATCGTCATTCCCCAAAGATTATTCTCAAATCACTATTTCATCTTATCTCATAAATAGGGTTTCGTCGTGGTCAATGGGGTTCCCCCCAATCCCTGATAAGTATCCCTTCACTCCATACGAGATGAAAATTTATGAAACACACGAGCCTCATTCCATGCGAAAAAAATTGAAAAAATACGAGAATTTGCGAAAATTCATTTAAAAGTTGAAATTAACCAAAACACAATCCGCTAGAAGAAAGGAATTCCGAGAATCTGCCCAACTCGATTGACCATAATTTACCTTTCTACCAGTCAAATCGATCAAAACCTCACCTCACTCCGACTCTTAGAAATACACACAATTATATTAAATAGCAATCAGCGAAAGAAATAAGGTAGGCATACCTGAATGTACTAATAATTATATATATATATATATATATATATATATAGAAAGAGAGCGAGAGTTTTGTTCAAATAAAGGAAATCCAAATAATATTTCCATTTACTCAGTTTTCCCAAAATATTATTTAAAATTAAGTGTACTAATTTAAATTTACTTTCTTTTTCCAGGTTAACTATACCCACAATTATAATAAATAATAATCGAAAAATGGCAGAGTTTGTTTCTAGTGAGAAAGGAAAGCCAATGCTCTTAGTGAATGGGTTTTTATATGTAAGAGACCTAACCTAACCTAACCTACGAAATACATCTCGTCAGGGAGTCGTTGCTTACTCTTCCACATTTCAACATAACAGGATTATTGAACCGGATTTAAAATAACAGGATCATTTGACCCGAGGCAGTAGTATGCCCGAAAAACATCGTAATGCACGATTTTTTCTATGGAGCAATAATAATTAACTCTTTCTCGCCGAATTGGTAAGCTTTTCACCCGACCTTAGACCTCCAGTTTAACATGGATTCAGAAATACATCTCGTCGATTGGGGTCGTTGCTTACTCTTCCACATTTCAACATAACAGGATTATTGAACCGGATTTAAAATAACAGGATCATTTGACCCGAGGCAGTAGTATGCCCGAAAAACGTGTTAATGCATCATTTGACGAGTCAGTAGTATGACCGAAAAGCATGTTAATGCATCATTTGACCCGAGTCAGTAGTATGACCGAAAACATGTTAATGCATCATTTGACGAGTCAGTAGTATGACCGAAAAGCATTTAATGCATCATTTGACCCCGAGTCAGTAGTATGACCGAAAAGCATGTTAATGCATCATTTGACGAGTCAGTAGTATGACCGAAAAGCATGTTAATGCATCATTTGAAACGAGTCAGTAGTATGACCAAAAGCATGCATGATTTTCTCTTTAGTAATAACAACTAGCTCGAAGAGTGACAACGGATAAAGTTTTCACGTCACCTTAGGCCACAGTTTAATGTGGAAACTGAATGCTATTTTAAAAATATAATTAGGCTATATTTCTTTATTATAAAATAAGTTAACAATTATGTTAACACAAGAAAACAATACTATTAACTTGTAAGTAAAAATATAATATGATGGACTACCATAGAAATGTAAGTGCCTATAATTCAAGAAACACGATTTTATATATATGTTACTCGTCCGGTCCCGTTATAGCGGATTGGTACACGTCATAGCTCCACCCAGCTACACCGGCAGCCAATCACTACGAACATCTGGTCTTTTGGGCGGAGCTTGGCGATTGTGCATATAAAAAGGGATATTTTTCAGTTGGGAGTAACAGTAGCTATTTTCGCGTCAGTGAATAATCATTCCCTCCACCATGGACCTGTACGTCTCCCTAGACTTGTATGAAGAAAGTGACGCTGCAGCATTAACCGCAATTAATCTTTTTAACGCGATTGACCGTGACGAATTATTTCCAACGCAAACCGTTGAAGATATTTGCAGTGACGCTCCTTACAATCCGACGCAAGGGACTACCATAGAAATGTAAGTGTCTATAATTAGATTTTATATATATATGGAGAGTTGTAGTATCTCGTCAAGTAGATACTCGCCAAAAATTTTTTATATCAATCAATGTTATTTTGTTACCCCCATTATGCTAAAATCGAAATTTTTTTATGGCAATCAATGTTATTCCTCGAACCAAAGATATCTTCACATAATGGGGATCTGTCTGTATACTCTGTATATGTTTTAAAAGAATGAACATTATTCCTTTAAGGTCCGATGAGGATTTGACACGTGTTATACAATCTTTTGAAGAATCTCGGAATACGGATGATATACTGATCAGTCAACAATGTCACACCGAAATAATGTAAGTGTTTTTCGATCTTTTTGGGATAAGAAGACACAATATATTTTCATAAATTTATTAAATGAAAGAAATCAGTACAATAAACAACTACAGAATATATCGTTACAAATATACGAACAAAAACATTATAATATACAACGAGTACGTACAATTGGAAAACGGTTTTTTATCTGTCTGCATACCATTTCATCGTTTCGGCGAGTGTGACACGGGTCAAATAAATTTAAAAAATTTATAAATTCTTTATCATTTGACATATGCATGAGAAATGAGACGCAGTACATTCCGCAAACATTAGTAAAATATCCTTGCATGCGAAATGGGTCCATACAACTTCGGGAATATGTAACTGAGCGAGAAATTTTACAATAATAGGGTCACTCCAGGGTTGAGTACCGAGTGAATCAAAATAGTACAGGCGCTGTCTATTTTTAAAATAGACAGCGATCCAGTGAATCCCTTCATTACCGATGATGTCTGTGTTCACAATAAGACTACCGCATTCTCGCGTACTTGGCAAACTCAATGTTTCATTCTTCGCAAACACGCCGATAAATTTGGAACGTGTGACTCGTTCCATTACTTTCTGAAGTGTATTAGCATCCATTTTAAAAGTCGTGATAACGCTCCTAAATCTACTACTTCTATTAGGGCTTGCGATTCGAGATATACTAGTACACTAATAGGAGCGTCTATAGGCTTGGCGAATTCCAGCCGCACTGAGATGTTTCCGCTCTGCTGTGGGGTTAAATGGGTATTTACGCTAGCAGATAAGTCAGGTGTAATGTCAAACGGATAAAGGTTAAATTGATCAATGAATTCTTCCTGCGTTACCCCATTACCAAGCTCATCACAATCACTGCAATATGGGTCAGATTACTATAGGCTCTGGCACAAAGCGGTAACACAGCGTCTGATGAATAGTCCGTACCCATTGTTCCACCCAAAGCAGTGCCATTAACGTATAGTTATATTTTTAAGTCCGAAATTCTCGAATTTAAAGGCACTCTTTTTATATTTTCCATTCACCGAAGCGTGGTCCTGCATGCCGATTAATATCCTTTTAGGAAGATTTCCCAGGGCAATGTTTTCTATCTGCTTCGATGCCAACCCTGCAGGAACCGTATATAGTTTGATCTGCACTCTGTTAATAGGATATTTCACTGTAGCGTTTAGTAAATTTTTCTCAATTTCTAGTTGTTTTGGTGAACTTAATTTCACTCGCCGTACGCGGAGGTATGTGTCCATAATGTGAACCACAACGGGCTTTGCACCCTCTTCTTGATCCGCAGCCAGATTTAAGCAGATCTCAGGACTCGTGCGGGTGAGCTTTATTTTCATATCCACCCCGTTCACAAGCAACTTCTCCTGGAAAGTGAAATCTGTGTGCAACCGTCCAAAACACTCGTATATTTTCTTTTTAGAATTTTTAAATTTGTCCTTTATACTATTTTCATCTTTAGTTTGATAATATCCCTCCGCACTTAAAAAGGTAGCCTTCGCTTCTTTGGAAAAGTTGAGGACATTTTCCAGATAGGCTCGTAGATGATAGTACCCCGTGCCTGCGATATGTTGGTCTGATTTAAATATACGTCACACTGGTTGAATATGGAGTGCAGAAGTTGTTTCAGGGTATACAGCATATTTGTCATCGCAGACCGTTCCATCAGAATGGGCTATACGTAGCTTAGCGTACATGTGCACACAGCTTGGATCAAAAAAGTAAGAGCCTGAGCTGGGTATCACGATTCTATAGGTGCACTCGGGGAACTAATTGTGTTTAAAGGGTTAATTGTAATAAAGTTACTGTGCTCAATAGAAACTTGGGTTGGAGGTAGCTCAAAAAGGGACAGCTCCGATTTACAGCATTGTGAACTACATGGGTGGATGAAGCGTGCATGGCGAAATAGTGACTCCTCTCTCGACAAGTGGTAAACAAACTATGATTCATGAGATCAATGTCCTTAGCTTATATCAGTCAAAAAGTGGTCAACCATAGGTTTCATTCGCTTACAGCACTTCTTTTTGATAGCCTTTTACGTTTAATACCACGCGACCCCTTCTTCTTCCGGGCAGCCCGCTTCTTCCCGCCACCACGCATTTTTTCTCTTTGCATCTTTGATGATTTCGTCCGTGTACGCTTTAAATGTTTTTTTAGAGCCTCTTTAGGTTTAGCCGCGGCCAATATGTCTTCTGCAGTGTTAATACCTGATGTAGCGCTTTCCTTCCAAGGTATCTGGCACCCCTCTTCAGCAAAGGAACAGCCGTACGTAGTATGGATGAAAAAATGGATCCAAGTCGACTACCGCGCTGGTAACGCACCCCTCGATAGACGGTGAAAGGCTTTCTATCAATTATAACTCAGTGCGTCGAAAGTGTAGCTTCACTGTTAAGCTCCCGTCCGAATGGGAAGTTTTCACCCTCAATCGTTCTTAATATATATTGAGATATTGGTTATTAAATTAGTTGCGACATTCACATAATGGGGTCTGTCATATGTAATACTCAAACTTTCCTGTATGGTTGGGGATGTGAGCAATGCGCAGCAGGGTGCCTGGGTATCCCCAACAAACTGGGCTCCACTATATTACTGTAAATATAGCACATGTCTGGGACCTTTCAGCCAATTTCTCCATCTTCAATTGATACATTAATCTGGACAAGTCATGCTGTGTCTCGTGAAATGTGTCTCTTTGGAAGGCTGCGCTATATCGGCCATTGGCTAGAATTTGGAACTTTCTATGGTCTTTAATACGTCTGTTAGTCTTTGATTTTAGGATTAGTATATGTGCAGGGTGTTTACGATTTCGTATACTAAACCATTCGTAAGGTTTGAGTTTCTTAAACTTACGTTTAAGCCCTCACAACAGCCTCGGCCGAACCATATTGACCGGTCCTTGTCTTACTTCTGTACTGTAATACCGTGCAACCTTAGTCCGAGCGATACGCATAGTTTCATCCATAGCTACCCCAGCTTTTTCACACTCGTCAATGTCTCTAAGAATCGTAAAAACGGTTTCTTTATGTTCAATATTTAAAAAGATGGTGTCCAGCTGAATTTCGCATATCCCCACCTCATACGAATCACGACCCAATTCAATGTGCTTGTGGAGTTCTGTTACAAAGTTGGCTAGTGTGTTGTTAGGGTGTACAGACAGGGACGAGGAGGACGGGAGTGTGACGTAGAAATGGTTAGGAGCCATGTTGCATACTATTTAAGCTTCATTATTGCATCAGCTTTTATATAGGTGTTGAAGCTTTCTGGGTACCCTAGCCATTTCACCAGGTACATTTTTCTCCTTCCTGAACCTTTGCTTCCTAAAATTTTCTCAATTTTAAACACATTTTTTCCTAAATTAAACGCAACTTTCTGCAATTCCTCGCGGTAAAAGCCTCCTGAGATTTCTTCCCATTCAAATCTTCAATGTAATACATCATTATCTCACCTTTAGGTCTCACAGCCCTAACTTTAAAAATCTCGCGTGTCCATCCTTGCTCAAAACCCTTTGCGAATTTATTCCCCGAACGCGACAGCCTTACATAATCATTGATTTTGAAGCGCGCAGAGTGTGGTGGTGGTGGTGGTGATCCATCTCTTCTCGGGAGCGTACCTCTTTCTAAAACTTCGTTAGGTGTTGTCCCAATCGTGCGATGGTGTGAGCGGTTGTAGGATGATGCCAATGATTCCAGAATGTCTAGAAATCTGTATGTGTTTTTATGTGTAAAATAACGGTGCATGCGTTCCTTTATGGTGCGCTGAACTCTTTCAGCTAAAGAAGCCTTATGTATAGAATTGGTTGTGTAATAGCTGATATTAAACTCTGTCAACATGTTCTGAAAAGCACGGCCTATAAATTCCTTCCCCATATCCGTACAAAAATAGCCAGGAACCCTGTTTTCTTTTAACATTAGCGTTTTGGTGGCTTTAGCAACTGTTTCAGGTGATTTATTTTTCAGAGGAACTAGCCACAGATATCTAGAGAATACGTCTATTATGAATAGAATGTAGCGGTAACCATCGTTATACACAGAATATCTTTGCATGTCTGTTAAATCTGCTTGCCAAATAGAATCAATCGAGGAAGCCGTTGTCTTGGCTGTTTTAAACCTTTTTCTCACAGGCTTATGAAGCGTATAAGCGTCCTGCTCCCTCGAAAATCTTTCAAACATCTTTTTTCCTACTCCGTAAACACTTCTGTACAGTCTATCTACGCCGCCGTAAGAGGATGGGGTAGAAATGTCATAATAGCGTTTAGTTAATACGTTAGCCATTTGCGTATTTTAGAGGCACGTGGGTAGGGTTGGTTTAACCTCTTCTTGCTCCTCTTCAAAGGTGTTACCGCCGGGGGTGACGGCGCCTTCAATTGTGTCACAGGCGTTGCATGCTCCAAGTCTTTTAACCTGTTCAGATTTCCTATCAACGTTTTAGGGACATTTATTTGTTGTAGTCTTGCTTTAATATGCTTCCATCCTGATGGTGACGGCCTATCCCACTTTCTCACCAGATCATGGACAATGTCTACGATATTCGATCCCTGTACCTTTGATCCTTCCACAATGATCTCCCCTGTATCGGTCCATTGTATGGGGATCCTCATTCAATAGATTATAAAGACTTAAGCCTTTACTCCTCAATGTAAGTGGGAGGTATTTTTTAATACATGTTCGATATGTTGTGTGGCTAATCTTTTTGGTTGGTCAGCTGTGCCGTCGGGTACAGATCCTATGTCGCCATCGTCCCCTGTGCTGTGCCTAATAACCACAGGAATCTCTGTAGGGCTCTTATAATTTTCGTACTCGTGAAGAAATTTCTGCAGAGCTTCTTGGTATAAGATTCTTTTCTCATCAGGTGTTTTTTCACTGTTTAATAGGGCTAATAATTCGCTTTCCATTCTTTTAAGTCTGCTTTTACGGGGATCTAGATACGTGTCTGGATTCCTTTGCAGTGAGGCGTACACCTCGTGGGGAATCACTACCACTTTCTTCATTATATTAATCTAGTCAGTAAAGGACCCAAAACTGAAAATAAGATGGGGAGAAATGACCCTCCTGTTTGTACAATAATTCGTTTTTTCTTCGCTACAGTTTGGCTTTTACGAGCGAGTGCACGTATTGTTCTTGTAGCGGCGTAGGCGAGCCTTCTGATGGGTTTTCATTGATACATTGCAATTTATAACGTTAAGACAGATTTCACAGATGCATTTTAAAAAGTCGGCATCGATATTTTTAGTAAACATCTGCTGCAATGCCCGGGGCAGTCGATGATAGATTTTTATTAATTCACGGTATTTCTTTAGTCTCTTTGTCATTCTGGAATATACACCGTTTCAGGCTCGTTTGGAAATATATTCGTTCGCAGAAGCACTCTAAACGTGTTTCGCGGATGAAGGTCGCAAAGCAAATATCCGTAACGCGTGCTTGTAGCTTCTTTATAAACTTCCAAAAACTCCTTACGCTGATTCGGGAACATTTGATTGGCTAATACCCCAATTTGTGATACACCTCTACGTTGCGCGAATAAGACTAGATATTGCGTATTTAACGACACATCGCGCATGTATATTTTTGAAAAATAGATTCTGATTGATGAAGAACACGCTTATGCTAAGATGGTGGGAGAATACTGTAAATGTCTCGGCAAACGTTTTATCCATCTCCAACATGAGATCGTCAATTACAATGATTGTATGTTCATTTCCCTTTAACGAATTAACGTCATATACGCCTTTATGGAATAAAATATCATCTTGGTACTCGTTGAACACTGATTGATACGTCGAATAGCACCATATAACTGTACGCACAAATTTCGAGAACATCTCTCCCTTTTCTTTAATGATTTTAAGCATAAACACAGTTTTACCACATCCTGTAGGTCCAGATATAATACATGTGGATGGGCTCGTGAATCTGAATTTTTCTACAGAGTCCATTTCTAACACGTCACACTCCTAAGTGGGTCATTTACAAAATATTACAAATTTTGAGTGCTGTTCCTTATATTTCTTCTCCCACAGAACCGTGAATGACGATGAGGTAGAGCAGCTCATCATTGACATTACGGATGACCTCGACGACAGTGTAGTTGTGATCTCCTACCCTGCCAACGACCCCTCACCAGCGATACCGGTAGCACGTCCAAAGCGGAGGTATGAGAACCCCACGTCAGGTATAAAGCGCCCGAAATACGCGCCTGTTGCAGCGGTAATAGATCCCCAACCCTCAACCTCTTACGCAACAAGCCCCCCAGCAGCACCTCCCGCTAATATATCCCCTTATTCATCCGCCGCCCCCCGTTCTGTTAAGTCTACAATAATAGAGCCCCAACCCTCAACCTCTACGCAACAGACCCCCCAGCAGCACCTTCCTCTAATATACCCCTAATTCATCTGCCGCCCCCCGTTCTGTTGAGGATGGTATAACGCTCGAATTGGTGCGATCCGCAGCCCCCACCCCAGCCTTGACTAGAAATCGGTTATAGAGTCAGGGTCGACCCTAGAGTCATGTATAGCAATGGAATTGAGCGCGGGTTACGCCGGGTTGTACAGCATATTATAGAGTTTGCTCTTCAGAATCGTGACGAGCGTGAAGTCAGGACGAGTCTGTCCTTTGGATTCGGGTCAGATGACGGTGATGTAGACGATTATTGGGTGATAGTGCCATTTAGACGTTTGGCGGCTGAAGATGTAGAATATATGTTAGGACGTATAATGCAAGCAGCCCAAAGTAGTATAGCCTTCAATATGGACAACTTCACGGTAAATATTGACCATGTATACCGTGTTGCGGGTCATAGTGCCATACCGTATACTCTTAACTTCAATTCTCCGACTATTTACCGAAAGCATATAAACGTCGATCGTGGTTGCGGCTTTATAGCAGTACTCTTAGCACGTATGTTTACTGTACAAAATACACGAACTCAAAAAATTTGGTTGCCTACAGTCGTGGAGCGTGCCCGTAAACTAGCTGTAGACTGTGAACTTGAATTTGACTGTAATATGGGTCCTGAAGAGCTGAGAAGGGTAGAACAGGAAATGAATGTCCGCATAGTTGTGTTTGGGTTGGATGATCGTCGTAGGACTGTGTATGTTTTTAAAAGCTGTGTGAGAGATCGTACAAGACCCCTACTTATTTTAGGATTGTCCGGGACAACGTATCTCCCCATCCGTAATATAAGGGGGCTTTACGCTAGTTATGACAAAAGTCGAAAATATGGGAGACATCATGATTTGTGTAAGGGGTGCCTCGAGTTTGCGGATGATATAGTGAGACATTGTAAAGAATGTCACATGGTATGTGAGCAGTGTAAAAGCACCAAATGTGAAAGCCGTGTAGTTGAAGCTGAGAAGAGAGACTGTGATGTGTGTAGACGCACATTTTTCAATAATATCTGTTTTGATTTCCATAAATCAATTGGCACGTGCAGGAAAATGAGAATCTGTGAATGTGGTATGTTTCACACAATGGATAATTGGGGAAATTTAAGCACAAGTGTGACATAATTCACTGTCCTACATGCCAGGAGGAATATAAGGCTGATGGAGTAAAGCATGTATGTTATATGAAAGATGCTAAGCCTAAAAATAACCCTTGTATAACTGTATACTACGATATAGAAACATATACGAACGCTGAAACCAAAGAGGTAATTCCACATTTACTTGTGAGCCAGACCATCTGTGATGAGTGTATGGGTATCGAATGTGACGAGTGCCCCAAATGTGGTAAACGGACAAACGTTTTTAAAACGAATGTCCGCGATAGTCCTGTGAAACTATTTGTGTCCTATATTGTCAAGTTAGCCGACAAGTTCAAAAAAATGACTGTGTATATTCTCGCCCATAACGGGGCAAAGTTTGACACGCAGTTCCTTTATAAGGAGTTGCTTGAACACGAATCCTCTGAGATATTTACAGGTGATCCATTGAAAAGAGGCAACAAATTAATACAGATGCAGATAAGAGGCAATGTACAATTTAAAGATACTTTATTATTCACACCTTGTAAATTAGCAAAGCTACCCAAGGTGATGGGAGTAGCAGCTGAAGTTTCCAAAGGATACTTCCCTTACACTTTCCTCACCAGCGAGACTTTAAACTACGTAGGCCCACCACCCCCCAAACATTATTTTGACTATGGATGAACGTGAAGACTTTGATCGATACTACGACAGTTTTAATGAAAGTAACCCTTATAATATAGCTGATGAATGTGAGCGTTATTGCGTGAATGATGTGCGCGTGCTTAGAGTATGTTTCCAGGCCTTTAGAAGGATGTACATAGCCCGTTTCAAATGCGATCCACTGCAAGTCGCAACCACCATCGCATCATTATGTTTTACGGTGTTCAAGAATAACTTCATGCCTAAAGACACCTTAGCCATTATTCACTGAAACAACCCCCGCAGTTACGGACACAAGGCTATTTACTGGCTCATACACCTACAGCAACAGACAGGTGTATACATAAAGCACGCCCGCAACACGGGTGAAGTACCCATTAAGATTAATGGACGTGTTTTTTGGGTTGATGGGTTAAGTGAAAACCGTGTCACTGGTGTGAAGACTGTGTACTCCTTTAACGGTTGCTGGTGGCATGGATGCCCCCGTCCTGAGTGCGGAATCACCGGAGATATCCACGGTAGGTCTCCTTCCGACTGTCTCGCATCAACCCGCACCCGCGGTCAACTTATAGGATCACAGTTCACTCACAAAGTCTTGTGGGAGCATGAATATGATGCACGGATGGAGACAGACGAGGTGTACCGTGAGGAAATAAAAACGATCAAGCGTTCAATGGTGCTGGATCCTCTCAAATGTGATGATAGCTTGTTTGGAGGACGTACAAATCCTTTCAGACTATACTTTCCACCTACGGAGGGCGTGAAGCTCCATTACTACGATTTCTGTTCTTTATACCCATACGTGATGAAGAGCAATCCGTACCCCGTGGGCGCTCCTGAGAAACTGGTGGGACCTAGCCTACCATCCATCAATGAATTTTCAAAAAATTTGAATGATCGTTACTTTGGGCTCTCTTTCGTAGACGTACTCCCCCCACGCAATTTGTGGATGCCGATCTTACCTGTCGTTATCGACGACAAGCTCATGTTTTCCCTGTGCGTGAAGTGCGCGGAAGAGGATAACGGCGAATGTAACCATATACCCCACCAGCGTAAGATCAGAGGCGTATATACAAGTCGTGAGTTGGCCCTAGCCGTACGCCATGGTTATAGAATACTGAAGATACATGAGGTGTGGAGGTTTCAGAAGCTACCCAACCTTTTCACACCATATATAAACACCTTTTTGAAGGATAAGGTTGAGGCATCAGGGTATCCGCGAGGAGTTGATACCGAAGATGAAAAGTCTGCCTATATTCAACGTTACCGCGACCGCGAAGGTATACAACTTGATCGTGTCCAAATTGTAAAGAATCCTGGCAAGCGCTTTAGTGCAAAGTTGTGTCTAAACAGTCTATGGGGAAAATTTGCGCAGAATATCGGCAGAGGGAGCATTCATTTGGCACAAAGTTATAGCGATGTCTGGGATTATGCCACCGATAAAGAGGTCATGGAGATCGTAAATGTAGGTAATACTTACGTAATAAAGTACAACAACACTGAATTTGCCACAGATACCTCAAGGGTTACAAACATACCTGTGGCCAGCTTCACAACAGCCTACGCCCGTATAAAACTTTGGGGTCTATTGCATTCTCTTGGGCGGAGAGTATTGTATGCCGATACAGATAGCGTGATATTCACAGAGAGGGAGGGTGAATACATGCCCACTATTGGGGAGTTCCTCGGCGAGCTCACTGATGAGATCAAGGATGAGTATGGGGACAACGCATACGCCGACTCTTTTGCCTCAACAGGACCTAAGACTTATGGGGTACGGGTCAGGGTGGGGGAGGAAATGAAATATATCGTGAAGGCAAAGCGTATTACGCTCAACCATGCGAATCGGGAGGTTGTTAACTTTGAGTCGTTGAAGGATCTAGTATGTTTGGACGATGATGAACAACCTCCCCAACTAATTGTAGGCACCCACAATTTTCGGGCGCAGAAGCTGGGGGGCGTGAAGGAACTTAGGGGTACGAAGGTGTGCCGTAACACCTATAGGAAACGTTACCAGTTACCTGGTACCTATGATACCGTACCCTTTGGATACCAATGATGCTTCTATTGTTAACTCACACGTCTTGTATATAATCGTATCTATTGATTTATTACACGTATTTGTAAATATATATATATAACTTGAATATCTCGTTCATTAAATCGTATTTGTAAAGTATCTATTGATTTATTACACGTATTTGTAAATATATATATATAACTTGAATATGTCGTTTATTAAATCGTATTTGTAAATATATATAACTTGAATATCTCGTTTGTTAAATAAATCATGTTTCAAATAGCGTTTCACTTTCTCCTTTGTGTGTGTGTGTGTGTTTGTGTGTGTGTGTGTGTGTGTAGGTGAAAGTTCTAAGATCCGCCCACTGTAAGACCGTGAGTCATGCTACTATCTGGGAGTCCCTGCGTGGTCAGTCGACCGCAGTAAGCCCGAGAGATCAGACGTGTATTCAGATCAGACGTGTATTCAAATGGCTACCTTTAATATTGCTTGCACAACGTTTACGAAATGGTATTTAGTAAAGTGCCAGGATGTGGTGGATACCGAAAAACTTCCTATTCCTCCCTCCTATGCCTCTTTTAAAAACACATTGGATTGTGCGAAGTTCCAAGATGTACAAATACTCTACGGATGTTCTGGTGAGACCGTTGAAGGCTTTCGTTGCACAGACGATGTGCTGAAGTATACTGCAGAGCTAAACTTTATAAAGTCTCACATACACCGTGAAGTAAAAGAAACAACGCGTGCGGAAGAGAAGCAGCAGGTATGGATAATGAGTCTTGCTGATGGGTGGTGTGACAAGCGGTATTACGTCATGCTACACCATGTCGATTACTCATACCCTACGACTGAAAATGTGAATCTCGTGATCATGGACAATCTTAAGTATTTTTATCACTATATTAACGTATATCATGATGAGGTTCGTAGTGAGGTTGTGGCTAGTGCCCTGCGTGAATTTTTAACAGAGTTTAGAGACGAGTATCGTTTGATGGGCAGAAAGGAAAAATATGAACATATGTTCCTCTCAAATAGTGCGCCGGAGTGGGAGATGTTTAGTAAAACATAAAATGTTCCTAGTTCTTATCCAAACTGTCTGGTGCGTAGGCTGGTAGTGATGAAATTAATTCTTGTACCGAAATATGTACAACAATTCGACTCGCGGTCATACGAACAAGCCCATTCACGTATCATCGAGTCAGCCGCCCGTCGAACCGTTCCTGCCTACCTGCGTGCCTCACACGGCTCATAGTTATCTCAGGGCTTGAGCCGAGTGGACGTGCGCTCCTCGAATACGATGGAACTTCCTTTGAGCAGCATTCTCAACGCCTCGTACGATGTGTCCGTGACGAAATCGTTGCGCGTGTTCAGGCGTAATTCCGGTACCATTAGCTATGTACTGGAAACGGAATGTAGACCGACAAACAAACGGGTTTATTTAAGTATCGAGGAGATGAATAGAATCTTCGTGATAGTTGAGAAGTGGAGTGAAGATCGTTATAAAATACCTGCTAACGTAGGTACAAGAAGAGAGCAGATTAGTGACGCACCCTCATACGCCGTTGTATGTACGTTGTGTATAAATAACGATCGGCCGTGCATTGATATACGGCTGATGTGGAAGAATGCTTCTGATAATAACGCTATTGTTCCTACGCGAAACCGTTTCATCCTCGACAGAATGTTTGAAATCGTCGGATTCCGCAAGCTGAAACCTATATTAGACGCGCGTGTTACGGACATGCTTTATTTTGATACAGTACTTGAATACGCATACACCGCTCTGCTCGATGGGTTTACCGAGTGTAGGGCTGGTGAGAATGGTCTAGTGCTGGACGTATATTTAAAAAGTTTAGACTCTTTGAAATCCCATGAACTTTGGTACAAAGCAATTGATCGGTACAAGGCTGAGCTCACCTACACCGTTCACCCTGAAGAACTATTTCTTTATATAACGCGCAGTTGTCGTAACGATTTAGAAGATTATTTCAATTGCCGCTATGTTGAGTGAGTTCACGATTGAAAAGCTCGAGTCGGTAGAAATAAACCCTCGATTGGAAAAGCGTGTTTATAAACTTGTGTTTAATAATGTAGCTAACGATGAACTCTTTGTGCGTGCTTTTGATTGTATTCTAGACGTATTTAAAGATGACTTACCAACCGGTTGTAAAGTGGGAACAAAAATAGTACTGAACGATATGAAAGCCCTTCATATCGAATACAGGTTTCCCTATACTTTAAGCGGTGAAATATTATTAAGCCGCATATACTGCGTAATGCAGAGCAATAATGATGTAATTGTAAACTCGATTAAGACCGAGTTTAGTATTTTGAAAAAAAGTAAAATGTATTTATATATATTTTGCGTGATATTTCCCCTGTACGATTATATGCATATTTCTATTGAAATGTATATTTATTTCTATTTGAAATGTATATTTTATTTTATATATATCTCCATAATTGTGTGTATATATTTCCTGTACTGTTATATGCATATTCCTCAATTGAAATTATTTATTTTCCATATATTTATAATAAACAGAATGATGCAATGTTGTTTTACTTAATTATATCATGTTACGCCTTCTAAACCTACTACCGGTATTCTTTTAAGAAATATAATAATGCATACAACGGTATCGCGGTATCTGGCAATATTTAAGCCTTCTAAGCCAACTGGCTGATTAGGAGTCTATAATAGTGTATACAATGGTATCTGGCAACTCAGTCTTCGATTAGAATTAAATGAATACATGGCGCTATCTGGCAACTCAAGCCATTTACGCCTTCTAAGCCAACTGGCTGATTAGGAGCCTATAAAACAACGCCTACTCGGCTGAAGTCTTAATATGCACTTGGCTCCTGCCAGATGAACACCTCTCCTCCTCGTTTCTCTCCTCCTTCTTTCTCTTGGGGGATAACGCCGCCTCCAAGTTTTCCTTGTTGCACCTGCAGCATCTCCCCTTTGGGGAATTTTTTTTCTTTTTTTTTTCTTTTTTTTCAATTTTTTGCAACACCCCCACCCCCTTTGCAACATTACATAATAACTTGCAACATTCTTGCACTCTCCCCTTTTTCGGCTATACTACTCAGGTAAAAGGGTCAAGCCTTTTGATAGGAACCACTTTGTTTTAGGAGACTTTCTGCAACGAAAACTATGCTTTCTAATAATTTAGTAGGGTCTACATTATTTGCTTCAAAACTTAGGTTTACTCTATTGACATCATTTAATAGATGTATTTAAAAAATAGCAATTTCTGATTGTAGTGTCAGGTGATCTCAAACACCTCATGTCGTTAGAATTCGATAAGTAAAGAGACCTACAAACAATATATCGATAAGTATTGATAAGATATTTTCCTGGTCAATTTTTACGTGCTTTGAAACATTCTGACATCCGTTTCATGTGCAAATGAGCAGTTTTCGAGATATTTTCAGTTTTTGTATTTGAAGAATCGCAAATTTAGAAACGAAACAGAGGTAAAATGCCTTCACTATACATCAAAATTAACCAAAAAAATATTTACTGGTGAGGGCCCAATGTAACCTGACCCTAAACTAACCGGACCTAACATAACCTAATTAACCTAACCGAACCTAATGTAACCCTAACCTAACCAAGCCTAATTGTATTTTGAATGGCCGAAATGTATAAGTACAAGTTTACTTATAAATTTGCATGAAACCTAACCTAAGGTATTGTGCTTTGTTTCAAAACACACCACGTTATTTTATCTTATATATATATATATATATATATATATTACAGTCAATATGTAAAATTAGGCAATTTATAAACTGACTGAAATTCAAGAAATGTATGAAGTTGGTGATACACACAAACCTAACCTAACCTTTCTGGTAATGCTGCATACGCATGCCAGAAAAGTTAGGTTCAGTTAGGTTTTGTGTGTATCATCAATTTGACATATTGCCTGAATTTCAGTCAATTTATAAATTGCCTAATTTTACATATTGACTGTAACATGTACTATATCTATACTAGAAAAAGGGAGTCCAGTCCGTCCGTCTATTAAGCTATTCTGAACATAGAAATAAATGTGCTTTGCTTTGTTTCAACTTTTTGCTCTGGCGCGTTAAGATTTTCTTTGTTGCTGTTCTTTTCAGTCATTCGGTCAATAGAAGTATAGAAAAGAACGCAACAATGAAAATCTTAAGCTTCACATTATCATACGAACCCATTGTATTAAGATTTGTGGCACTTAAGATTTTCATGGCTGCGTTCTTTTCTATAGTTTTATTGACTGAATAATTGACTCCCCAGTAATTGGGAGGCCGCAGGGGCCTATACTAATGTTACGTTTTTGCTTTTGATAGTTATATACTAGCGAAAGTGGGCACTACGGGCCCCGTAGTGCCCACTTTCGCTAGTATATAACTATCAAAAGCAAAAACTTAACATTTACTTTAGGTTCACAAGGTACTTAAATTTTAAAAGCAGTTTCTCAAATTTTGGCCTAGTTTACTGGCTTCGGATGTGAAGCTCAAAATTTTGATAGTTGTGTTCTCATGTAAATTTATTGACCGACTTTGTGTGGATAATGTACATTAATTTGTGGAGTTTAATACAAACTTTCAAACAGATTAGATTTAGTTTGTTGAACTAGAAAATTATTGTTAATTTTTGTTGTTATAGTTTCGAGTCAGTTGGCACTGTGATGAGTGAGATTCGAAATAGTCTTATGCCATTAGCATCTGTATGCTGAACTGGTTGGAGACCACATCATAATGTGAGACATCACTTTTGGAATACAAACAGCACACTTGAAGTCTTTCTGGTCTGTAATATTTAGTTATTGCAACATAACCAGTGATGTTCCTGAAGCGCATGAAGTGGGTTTTAAGCTTCTCTTTTTTAAGATATTATTGACAGCACTATTTGGCTAGATTCAATATGTAAACTTTTTGTACGTTTAATATAATTGAGGGGTCCCACGTCTTAAGGTACCTAAGCGCCAAAATTAAAATTCGTCAGAAATCGCCTCCAAAGTTCAACAATATTCTGGCAATAGTATCTCTGTTATTAATTGAGCTAGAACGTTCATTTTTGGCTAAATTAGAGTTCTAAGTATGCTAATGAAGATGTTGATGAGTTTTTGGAATAGATTTCCATATTTTATATTTTATATATATATTTTTTTTAAAATTTTATTTTCTTATTATGCCGAACTTTGGGTGAACTTTTTTTTTTGGCTGGCGATAGAGGTGAAAAAAGTAGTTCGCTTCATAAGGTTTTCAACCACGCGATAGAGGAAGGGTGAAAATAGTGATATCCATGAAAAACACATTTTCGACTGTGGTGGCGCTTAGGTACCTTAAGACGCGTGACCCCTCATATGACTACTTCAGTGAAGAATTCATACTGCAAATAACAAATTTGGTTTCACAAAAGTGATATTTTCTAATAAAATGTTAGTACGTTTCATTGAATATTTAATATAAAAGTTAATTTTGTCTGATTTCAAATAAAAGTTTTTAAATATAAATTTTTTAGTTAATGGTAATTAAAATAGCAATTAACGAAAAACCATAAATTTATCAATTTCAATGAAATGTACGTATGGTTAGACAGCCGTACGGCGTACGTACATTAACACATTGATCCTATTACTAAAACAACGAACAAGTATGGCGTAACAATTTGCCTGAAGTACATAAATTATATTGTATCTCGAATTACGTAAGTTATACTAAATAATATATAAATAGGCTATAAATGAAAACATAAATAGTATTCTTAAACACTAAATAAAGACGTAAGTATAATTAAATAATTTACAAACCTCAGAATATGAAATGAATTTAGTATTTTTAAAATTATAAATGATAAAATTATAAATGACAAATAATTGGCGACAAATTAAATTGTATTCTAAAAATGGAGCATTTTCTTTTCTTATGCGTTGCTGTTGAACCATTACGCTGCTACGGGGAGCGAGAGTGCTCATGGTCGCCTCAGCTCCAGCTCTCCAGGCAGCTAGCTATATTCTAGAGAAATTTGCATAAAACCTATTATAGACCACCTTTCAAAAACTTATAAATCATATAGTTATGCCCTTAATTTTCATTTTCTTTCACGTAGAATAGAAAATATGATAATTTTATGGGTATATAAACTAAACTGCAAAAAACTTGTTCGCTACCTGGATCCCTGGAAAAAATTCCAAATTTTCCAGGTTTTTTAGCGTTTCTGCTGACTCATGATCTGCATACCGTAGCATCGTCAGGGTGAATCAGTTTCAATTATCGTCCACTCTTGTTCAATGCTCGAGCACACTTCACGATCGCACACTTACTTCATTCACGTAAGTGAAAATTATCTTTATAATTTATAAGCCAGATGTTAAAAACAAAAGTTTTAAGTTCTAATTAGTTAGTTATTACTGTTGTTTGCAGGTTTTTAATTAATATGTGACTCTTTCATCAGTGGCGTTTTTAAGGTTTTGAATTGGTCGTGGCAAGTTATGCCACAGGGGCCCGGGGGCCATTTACCAGTTTTCCTTAATGAAAGTTCTCGAAAAACTCTTTAATGTTTTCACTAATTACTACATACTTAAGTAAAGTTATTTCAACCAAAGTAAAAAAATAAAAATACAAACAGCAGTGATTTTTGTAAACTTTATTCAGGATGCAAATATATAGAGCAGAAGAATTATAGCTACCAACTTACATTATAACAACCAACTCAGTCCTGTACACTAAATTATATATAATTTTTTCGTTTTAAACTTTTAATGCTTGGAAAAAATGCAACGGATGAAATGTATTACAACAGTTAGAACCAATGACTTACATCCTCACAGGAAGGTAAATGACTAAACATAGCCTAATGGTAAATTTTGTGAAATAAAATGTGCTTACATAATGGTTAACATGTCTGTTGAAACTACATTAAAGATTAAAGAACCATGGAGTAATGATCAGTGATCTAGAACGTGTTTCTGCGCTAAGTCTTACAAGTTACAAAAGTGTCTACAAAAGTAAACAAAAGTGCCCGTGGTAAGGGGGCCCGTCAGAGCCGTGTCCCTCTTGCCCGTATGTTAAAAATGTCCCTGCCTTCATGGTACAATTTAATTGTGCCTGACTTTTAATACTAGTAGTTTCTTGCCTTCTTGGAGCAAGGCAGTTAGTTAATGGGTTTGCATGTCTCTTACTGACCTGATCCTCATGTATTTAATAATGGATTATTGTGATAGCTTTGATGCTCTTCCTCGTACGCTCTTGTCAGTAGTGGGCCCAATTTCATTGTATTTCTTCATTAGTTTTTGAACTCCGGTTTTAGAAATAATAAAAATAAAAATTAATATTACCAATGTTCAACGCAGCTGCAGAGAAACATTTACACTTAAGCAGGACTGATAAATGAACTGAATGAATGAATTAACTAAGTTTTGAATTCTTTGCATTTAATTGTATTGAACAAGTCCAGCTCCGTCGTCGAGGAGGCCCGAGACTGATGTTAGCAAACATTTGCGAAGCTAAGCATCTTGGAAATTTATGTAGCATTCTACGAAATTTGTATAATACTTTTTTTTTAAACTTCTTAAATAATACTTAGCACGAAGCACGAAAGTGCTTCCTTCTTATACATGTTATGAATGCATAAAATACGAAATGAGTATTTTCAGCTTCACTTGTACAGAATCTTCAGTCTTATTACCATGTTTCGCTTTTAACACGTACACATTGCATGGGACCTACTCGTATTATTTAAGGAAATTTAAGGACACTTTAAAAGTATGCCTGCCTTTTGTTATTAAGATTTAGTTAATGGAACTTCTATCAAAAGATGTAAATAAAATTCGAATGGCGACCATTGTTGGAACGAGAGTGGACGATTATTGAAACAGAGTCAACAGCAGCGCATAAGACAAGAGAATAGAATATAATATAAAGATTTATTGGCAATTATTATTATTTATAATTAAAATTATACATTTTCATAAAGAGTTCCAAGTAAATTATCTTCACAAAACTTTGTTTAAGTAATTATATATTTATACATTATACAAAATAAAATTTTATAAATCAGTGTAATATATATAATTCAGGCGCCGATACAGGGGAGGCAGTCGGGGCTTAACTTCTCTAGCTTTAACCTGAATGACATCTCGTATTCTAATAATTAATCGTTTTTAATATTATTGAATAATCTTATATTATATTGGGCTGGCAATATTTACATGACACCGGCATGACAAATCCTAAATCCCCGGCCCTCCTCTGTATCCGCCTGTAATTTAAGTCATTCATAGAAATTCAAAGCGATTCTAAGGCTTCGGAATCGCTTTTTATTTTTTCTTGTGGGTGTGTATCATCTATTTATTTCATGTGTTTAATTGTGAAGTTCATTTCATACTCTGTATATCTATCTCCTTATGCCCTCGTACCCAGGCACGCGTCCATGGCCAGCCATGCGTGGCTGCGAGGGTAGGAAGCGATCGGAAAGCAATTCCTTCCTCCACTAAATCCCGTAAGTGAGGCGGGATGCTGCAAAGCAGACCCTGAACCGTTGTTCAAAACCATCATAAGTTCGAGCTTCGCGAACCCGCTTTTACGCGAGTTGTTATATGTATACCAATTACACGGCCCGAGTTACAACCAAGTCGCAGCCTCCCTCCCAACCACCCACATCCCGCCTACAAGCGAAAACAAGTCGCGATGACTCAGCACCCTACCCTCCCTTGTCGCCTCCTACCCTCCTTACCACCGACACCGGGGAGATGGGGGAGGGGGGAGCAGTCCTCGCTTGTGGTCCCGTCTGCGGATTGGGTACGCTCGCAAACATCTTCCCGCGGAGATCACATCATCACCGTCATCACAATCTTCAGCATCATCATCCTGCGAAAAATGCTCTGTATGAATTGGTCCACAATTAACCCACCCCTTATATCTCCAGTCTAACTATAGAGTAGATCAAGTCTAGCCTAGAGGGGTCAGCCTAGAGATTCCGGAAATGGTCCAGAGCGGGCAGATAAATTGAGGTCCACAGTAGGATTCCTCACAAGATTAGGTTAGGGCAATCTACCTTCACCTTTGTTAAGCTATGATTGATGCTGGGTCTTAGGCCACAATGTAGGCCTAACTTGTCTGACCCAGCTTAATTTAATGTGATTAAATTGATGGGTTAAAAACTCAATTAGTCACTTACTTTTAGTTATTGGAGTCTCTCCCTTCTCCGGTTGTGTAATTGTCGAGAGCGTACTTTGCTGGTACGTCCTCTCGCCCCGTTCTTCGTTTTCGTTCTCCCTTTGTTCTCCTCTTCGCGGGGCTTCTTGCACCAGCGTTGTCTTGGTTTATTCCTCGGTTGGTTGAGCGGTAATGTATCTCCATTACCGAGCACGCTCCTCCCACACAGTATATAAATACTAGTGTGGAGAATAACTCTGGTGAGCAACCAATTGGTTTCATCCACCCAGTTATTGACATAAAAGGAATTTAATAATTGTTAGATTAACTACCTACCTACTCAGTGAACCATTTTCGTTACCTCCCAACTACCCACTCATCAGTTTTCCATATACTGGGGGCCCCGGGAGATAAAAATTTTGGTGTCATTGTCACCAATTTTTGTCTGAGTGTAGACTAGCTAACTATTTAACTGTAAATGCCTGTAATCTGATTAACAGTGCCTATCCTCACCTTCTCATGGAGAAGGTGTAGCATTTAATTAGAAGAGAAAATATACATCCATAGGATGAAACTGTCTATGGTCTTTACCATAAGAAAAGAAAAAATGAAAGTTAGAAGATAAAATTACAATTCCCCAGCATCTATTTTTTGTTGTAAAAATAGTCGCGCCTTTAATGCCGTGCTGATAACGCGGAGGTCTTGGGTTCGTTCCCCGATTCTAGCAACCATAAAGTTTGAATTGCCTCATCCAAAGTTTCATTTGATAATGATGAATTAATGTTCTCAGTTGAGATAATATTATTCAAAGTGTTGCTATTCTTACAGGTGTTATGTAGGACTGAGTTGAGGCACATAGTATTTGTTGGTCATGAACTGTTTTGGTTTAGGTCTAGGTTGTATTCTGATAGGTCACCCAAAGGGGCTATCCCTGATGGAGTCTGAATAGCTATACCATTACCTATCTCTACTATGCCCTTATGAATAAGATTAATATAATCTGCCCCTATTAGCATTTCAATGTTAGCTACTGTGTTGTTAGTGATATGTCTATCAGCTATTTTGTAGTGTTTTCCCAAATGATTTATGGTTTGTTCTAGTTTGGGTATAACCAGTTTGTTTTGTCCTACTTTAGAAATAATAACTGCTTCAATTTTCTTGAATTTACTTTCTAAATGTAGTTCCAGGTCAATTGTCTTATAGCTATTTTTGTCCGAGTTATCCTTAACAAAGGATGCAATATTGAGGTTTTGTTCATTCGGGTTTGGTGTCAAACCCAATTTATTAACTACATTTTTTTGAAACAAATGTTTGTTGAGAACAACAGTCTATAAGACATCTCACTGGAGTGGTACTACCCTCACTATTCACTAAGTCCAAAGTAATAGTTGGTAAAAGAATCTCAGTGTTTCTTGTTACATTGTTTGAACAAGCAGAATGTCCCATGAAAGTGGCATTTTCTTGATTACCTTTGTTTGGGGGAGGTATCTTTTGAGTTTGAGTACTATTGTTTGGACACTTTGGTGAATCACACATTGATGGGACATGTCGTAAACTTTTACAAAACTTACACTTGAATCTTAACCTAGATTTACAGTCTTTCTTATAATGTCCCTGGCCAGTACACTTTTTACACAGGTTCAACTGTTCACATCTTTTAGCCCTTTGGTTAAAGTCTGAATATTTGTCACACCCAGTGCTACTGTGTTCATTACTTGCACAAAATTTGCAATGTGGTGTGTAAGTTGAGGCAGCAGTTACATTAAAGTTCTGTAATGTAGGTGTTCGTGTATTATAGTTGGTCACATTTGATTCTACAGTATCAAGTTTTGTCTGTTTGGCTGTAGCTAGTTGGTCTCTGGGAACAGTCTTTGGTTTATCCATAGTCTGGGTCTTATGTGTTGGAAAATCTCTCAATTTGTAATTAGTTAGGATATTGGGGAAGTGTTTTCTTATTTGTTCTAAATTAGGATAATTTTCTCCCGTCTTTAGAATTAAAATATCTTTAACCCTCGAAGGAAGGCACCTAAGTACTATGCTTTGTATAATCCAAGATGAAGTTTTAATATCTATCTCATTGCTAACCAGTTGTCCTGTAATAGCTTCTAATTTTGTATAAAAAATTTCCATATCACTATGGTTATCTTTTATGGGTGCAAATTCAAAAATTTGTTGAGATAATTCATATACAATCAAATCTTTATTAATGTAATTACGTTTTAAAAGATCAATAGCTACTTCATATGAATCCCCTACGGCTGGTAAATAGGCTATTAGGTTATAGGCTGGGCCTTTAAGGGAACTAGTTAAGTAACTAAACTTTTCAACAGTTGAAATATAAGGTTTATTACCTATTAAATTCTCAAATTTGTCAATGAAAGATGGGAATTGTACCGTGTCCCCTTCAAATGTTGGTACTAGCAAAATTGGTAACTGAGCCCTCAATTCTTGTGACTCAGGGTTTAGCATGCCACTTAAATTTTGTTGAAGGTTAGCCCTACTTTGATTAAAATCAGAATTAGGTTTTTTTGGTGTTAAGTCAGTCAAACGAGACCGTAGTCTCCTTATTTGCTGTTCAATTGAGCTTACCTGATCATCATCATCAGCGTAAAGGTCTATCAATTGTTCTTCAGCCATTTCGGATTCAACTAACTCTGAAATACTCTCATTAATGGCTATTATTTCCTTCTTTTTAATTTCCAATTTAATAATTACACTCTCTAAATTTTCCTTACCTGGTTGTGTAATATTGTTAAAAGTGTTCACAGCCTTTGTAACAGCTCCCAACTTTGCCCCCCTTTTCTTTTTTAACTTTTTCAATTCCGCACTGTCCATGTCTAAGTCAAAATTGTTTAACTGGGGATCGTAATGAAATAGAGGACAAGAAGAAATTACCAGAGAAGAGAGAGCACAGACAAAACAGTCTAGTTTAAATTTGGTTTAATCCCCCCCAAGTACTTATGTCACTCAGGTCTAAGCTTATAAGAGAATGAGACTCCTTAAATGTAAATGTTTCCTAGTTAGGCCCTAGGTTGTAGACCTAATTAGGCTTGATTAGCTTAGGCTTAGGCTTAGGCTAGACCATTTAGCCTAATTCTGCAATTTTTGTTAAGTAAGGTTAAGGTTTGTAAATTCCCCACACACGGACCACCAATGCGAAAAATGCTCTGTATGAATTGGTCCACAATTAACCCACCCCTTATATCTCCAGTCTAACTATAGAGTAGATCAAGTCTAGCCTAGAGGGGTCAGCCTAGAGATTCCGGAAATGGTCCAGAGCGGGCAGATAAATTGAGGTCCACAGTAGGATTCCTCACAAGATTAGGTTAGGGCAATCTACCTTCACCTTTGTTAAGCTATGAGTTGATGCTGGGTCTTAGGCCACAATGTAGGCCTAACTTGTCTGACCCAGCTTAATTTAATGTGATTAAATTGATGGGTTAAAAACTCAATTAGTCACTTACTTTTAGTTATTGGAGTCTCTCCCTTCTCCGGTTGTGTAATTGTCGAGAGCGTACTTTGCTGGTACGTCCTCTCGCCCCGTTCTTCGTTTTCGTTCTCCCTTTGTTCTCCTCTTCGCGGGGCTTCTTGCACCAGCGTTGTCTTGGTTTATTCCTCGGTTGGTTGAGCGGTAATGTATCTCCATTACCGAGCACGCTCCTCCCACACAGTATATAAATACTAGTGTGGAGAATAACTCTGGTGAGCAACCAATTGGTTTCATCCACCCAGTTATTGACATAAAAGGAATTTAATAATTGTTAGATTAACTACCTACCTACTCAGTGAACCATTTTCGTTACCTCCCAACTACCCACTCATCAGTTTTCCATAATCCCATCAAAGGTAAGTAAAGATTGTGTTTTGTACAACAGTATTTTTATTCATAATCATTTAGATGGGAGGGGTATGTAACTGGAGGGAGGATTAAAAGAGGGGTATTAAGTGTATTATTTATGCGTATAATATTTTCAGTTTCCCCCTTATGATCGGTCAGGCTCTCGAACCTAACTCCCTATTTCCCAGGCTGGGCAGTGTTGCCAGAACTAAATTTCCAAAATAAACAATATAGGAGTCAGAAAAAGACCAGAAAAAACTAGATTTTTAAATGAAAAGACTAAAACATAAACTCACCTTTTTTTGTAACTCTGAGGTAAAAATTATAAATCATTTTCTTCACTATTATCATCTTCCTTCATTTCATTTTCTTGGTGAAAGTAGACAAACTTTCTTCCAATGTTGCAAAGTACAGTCTGTGGCAATTCATAAGTATAACACGTTCTTCCATTCCTCTTGATGCCTGCACGAATTGTAAAGATTACATTCAAGAGTTCAGTCTTCATTCTGTTTCTTTGGATTTCACAATATTCATTTGACTGAAAATTCGTTCCACTTCTGCATTAGAATGTGGGATGCTTAAAACTGATCTAGCTATACTCGCCAATTCTTTGAAGGGATTTTCACCAGCAGCATCACAGTACACGATAACTTCAGCCCAGAATAGTTGGGTATCATGAATATTTGTTCATTTCATTAATGTTAAGTTCTTCCATTGAAGCTCTATTTTGCTTATATCATTAGGGGACACATTTAGTATTCTAAGTATCTCTGTTATTCGTTCCTTGGTAACACTTAATCCACTAGACACAGAGAAGAGAGATATTTTCTTTAAGATATTAATATTTTCTGGTACTCTTCGTCTAATTTCCTTCAGTAGGTCGGCTACAAATTTTGTGCATCTTTCTCTAATGTTGTTATCTTTATTCTCACTAACATTCAATTCTCGTAGATTTTGTCCTGCTTCATAGCCTAAATATGGCTTTGGATCTAAATTTTCTTCAGTGATACAGGTAAAAGGGTCAAGCTTTTTGATAGGAACCACTTTGTTTTAGGAGACTTTCTGCAACGAAAACTATGCTTTCTAATAATTTAGTAGGGTCTACATTATTTGCTTCAAAACTTAGGTTTACTCTATTGACATCATTTAATACAGGGTGTACATAAAGTCAGGATCTATTTTTGTGAAATAATTTTTTTTTCTATTTTTCTTTTCAGAAGCCCTTAGAATGAATACAGAAGAGCGTGTGGCAATAGTAATTTGGCGAATCGAGGGAAAGAAATACAATGACATCAGAGAGAAGTTTAGGAGATGATTTCATAAGCCGGGGCCAATAGACAAGACAATACGAAAATTGGTGAACAAATTTAAACGAACGGGATCTGTAAATGATGAAGCAAGATCAGGACGACCGTGTACGTCAGATCTTACCGTGAATGCAGTACGCGGAATTATCACTGAGGAGCCACGTACGTCCGTTCGTGCTGCATCACACGGACTCGGCCTCCCGACGTCATCTGTGCACAAAATTCTGAAAGTTAATTTGCAGAAGAAAAGCTATCATTTGCAGGTTTTACACGATTTACATGAGGAAGATTTCCCTCGACGAAGTGCTGTGTGTGCTGATCTCGTAGAACAAATCTGGAGTGATAATTTAATGGACAACATTCTCTTTAGTGATAAAACCACTTTCCATACGTGTGGAAAAGTAAATCGCCATAACTGTCGAGTTTGGGCAGATGAAAAACCGAATGATTTCGTCCAAAATTGGGAAAGAGACTCGCCTAAAGTTAATGTCTGGATGGGTTTAACAAAATCTAGGTTTATGGTCCTTTTTTCTTTGCTGAAGCTACATTACGGGGCTTATTTATCTGGATAGTTGCAGCAATTCCTTGAACCTCAGCTGATTGGGGATAGGATTGTTAGTACCGCCGTCTATCAACATGATGGTGCTCCTTGTCACTATGCCAAAATTGTTCAGGATTATCTAAATGGACGTTTTCCAAATCGCTGGATCGGAGGCGGAAGCAACAGACCTTGGCCAGCGAGATCACCAGATTTAACCCCTTTAGATTTCTTTGCATGGGGCTTTATCAAATCGCACGTCTATCAGACGAAGATTACGAGTCTTGAAAACTTACGTACACGTATACGAACTGCTGCAGATAACATAACCCCGCAAAAGCTCCAGAATGTGTTTAGAAATGCTGCGGAACGATTTGAGCTGTGCAGGGATACTGATGGGCGTCACGTCGAATCCTACTCTTAATTATTTAGTAAATGTTACCACTTTATCATTTTATGATTGAATTCCATATAATTTCCAAGTGCTTCACAAAAATAGATCCTGACTTTATGTACACCCTGTATATGTATTTCAAAAATAGCAATTTCTGATTGTAGTGTCAGGTGATCTCAAACACCTCATCATGTCGTTAGAATTCGACCTACAAACAGTACATCGATAAGTAGAGAGACCTACAAACAATATATCGATAAGATATTTTCCTGGTCAATTTTTGTGCTTTGAAACATTCTGACATCCGTTTCATGTGCAAATGAGCAGTTTTCGAGATATTTTCAGTTTTTGTATTTGAAGAATCGCAAATTTAGAAACGAAACAGAGGTAAAATGCCTTCACTATACATCAAAATTAACCAGAAAAATATTTACTGGTGAGGGCCCAATGTAACCTGACCCTAAACTAACCGTACCTAACATAACCTAATTAACCTAACCTAACCTAACCAAGCCTAATTGTATTTTGAATGGCCGAAATGTATAAGTACAAGTTTACTTATAAATTTGCATGAAACCTAACCTAAGGTATTGTGCTTTGTTTCAAAACACATCACGTTACTTTATATATATATATATATATATATATATATATATATATATATATATTACAGTCAATATGTAAAATTAGGCAATTTATAAACTGACTGAAATTCAGGCAATGTATGAAGTTGGTGATACACACAAACCTAACCTAACCTTTCTGGTAATGCTGCATACGCATGCCAGAAAAGTTAGGTTTAGTTAGGTTTTGTGTGTATCATCAATTTGACATATTGCCTGAATTTCAGTCAATTTATAAATTGCCTAATTTTACATACTGATTGTAACATATACTATATCTATACTACAGGGTGGGCCGTAAGTTTCCATACATAGGAAAAATAAACATTTTTTTATGGACAACCATTTTTATTTATATAATATGCTCTACATGGTTGCCATTGTTTTGAAAACACATTTCAATACGTGTTCCCCACTGTTGATGAACACGCATTAGCACAGTTGACGTTATGCTTGTAATGGCGTTGGTGATACGTTCCTTTAGATGATTTATGTCTCGTATCTTTTCCTGATACACCATGGCCTTCAAGTGCCCCCAAAGATAGAAATCAAGGGGGGTGAGATCTGGGGATCTGGGAGGCCACTCCACAGGACCACGCCGACCAATCCAAGCATCCGGAAACTGCTGCTGATCCAAATACCGACGCACGTGAAGACCATAATGAGGTGGAGCTCCATCTTGCTGGAAGTAAACTGGGAAGTTACCTTCCTCGTTTAGCAGGGATGGGAAAATCTCTTCTTGCAACATGTTAAGATACCTTTCGGCATTAAGATTTCCACTGACAAATATTGGTCCAATAATTCTGTCACCCCATATCCCGGCCCACACCATCACTTTACCGGCACCTTGCATCTTCGTCGGACTCAGCCAGTTAGGGTTAGCATTACTCCAATAACGTATGTTTTGCCGATTAACCTCTCCATTGACGTAAAAATTTGCTTCATCAGTATTCAATTCGTTGCTCTTTCGTCAAACGCATATTCTTAGGGTATCTGAAACATAAAAACAAACGTTTAAATTTTCCTATGTATGGAAACTTACGGCCCACCCTGTAGAAAAAGGGAGTCCCGTCCGTCCGTCCGTCTATTAAGTTATTCTGAACATAGAAATAAATGTGCTTTGCTTTGTTTCAACTTTTTGCTCTGGCGCGTTAAGATTTTCTTTGTTGCTGTTCTTTTCAGTCATTCGGTTAATAGAAGCATAGAAAAGAACGCAACAATGAAAATCTTAAGCTTCACATACGAACCCATTGTATCAAGATTTGTGGCACTTAAGATTTTCATGGCTGCGTTCTTTGCTATAGTTTTATTGACTGAATAATTGACTCCCCAGTAATTGGGAGGCCGCAGGCCCCAGCACTGCAGGGGCCCGTACTAATGTTAAGTTTTTGCTTTTCATAGTTATATACTAGCGAAAGTGGGCACTACGGGCCCCGTAGTGCCCACTTTCGCTAGTATATAACTATGAAAAGCAAAAACTTAACATTTACTTTAGGTTCACAAGGTACTTAAATTTTAAAAGCAGTTTCTCAAATTTTGGCCTAGTTTACTGGCTTCGGATGTGAAGCTCAAAATTTTGATAGTTGTGTTCTCATGTAAATTTATTGACCGACTTTGTGTGGATACTGTACATTAATTTGTGGAGTTTAATACAAACTTTCAAACAGATTAGATTTTATGTTGTTGAACTAGAAAATTATTGTTAATTTCTGTTGTTATAGTTTAGAGTCAGTTGGCACTGTGATGAGTGAGATTCGAAATAGTCTTATGCCATTGGCATCTGCATACTGAACTGGTTGGAGACCACATCATAATGTGAGACATCACTTTTGGAATACAAACAGCACACTTGAAGTCTTTCTGGTCTGTAATATTTAGTCATTGCAACATAACCACTGATGTTCCTGAAGCGCATGAAGTGGGTTTTACGCTTCTCTTTTTTAAGATATTATTGACAGCACTATTTGGCTAGATTCAATACGTAAACTTTTTGTAGGTTTAATATAATTGAGGGGTCCCGCGTCTTAAGGTACCTAAGCGCCAAAATTAAAATTCGTCAGAAATCTCCTCCAAAGTTCAACAATATTCTGGCAATAGTATCTCTGTTATTAATTGAGCTAGAACGTTCATTTTTGGCTAAATTAGAGTTCTAAGTATGCTAATGAAGATGTTGATGAGTTTTTGGAATAGATTTCCATATTTTATATTTTATATATATATTTTTTTTTTATTTTTTTATTTTCTTATTATGCCGAACTTTGGGTGAACTTTTGGCTGGCGATAAAGGTGAAAAAAGTAGTTCGCTTCATAAGGTTTTCATTAAAAATTTCAACCATACTTCTAGTGTCGTAAGGTCATTATAACCCAAACCACGCGATAGAGGAAGGGTGAAAATAGTGATATCCATCAAAAACACGTTTTCGCCTGTGGTGGCTCTTAGGTACCTTAAGACGCGCGACCCCTCATATGACTACTTCAGTGAAGAATTCCAACTGCAAATAACAAATTTGGTTTCACAAAAGTGATATTTTCTAATAAAATGTTAATACGTGTTTCATTGAATATTTAATATAAAAGTTAATTTTGTCTGATTTCAAATAAAAGTTTTTAAATATAAATTTTTTAGCTAATGGTAATTAAAATAGCAATTAACGAAAAACCATAAAAAATTTATCAATTTCAATGAAATGTACGTATGGTTAGACAGCCGTACGGCGTACGTACATTAACACATTGATCCTATTACTAAAACAACGAACAAGTATGGCGTAACAATTTGCCTGAAGTACATAAATTATATTGTATCTCAAATTATGTAAGTTATACTAAATAATATATAAATAGGCTATAAATGAAAACATAAATAGTATTCTTAAACACTAAATAAAGACGTTGTAAGTATAATTAAATCATTTACAAACCTCAGAATATGAAATGAATTTAGTATTTTTAAAATTATAAATGATAATTGGCGCCAAATCAAATTGTATTCTAAAAATGGAGCATTTTCTTTTCTTATGCGTTGCTGTTGAACCCTTATGCTGCTACGGGGAGCGAGAGTGCTCATTCATGGCCGCCACAACTCCCCAGTAAAAGTAAAACAGTAATGCACCATTATATATACTGTATATATATTTTAACTGCAAACACGCAGTATAATTAACGTAAAGAACGACGCTTGTATAGGAGAATATCCCGCGCAAGATGAGGAGAGAGAACGAAACAAATGAAAAAATGAGGTAACCACCCGGGAATCGAACCCGGGATCTTCCGATTGCCGGTCAGATATGATAACCATTACACCATGGGCCTCACTCGATGTAGGAGAATTACGGCATTTGATCGAGTGAGGCCCATGGTGTAATGGTTATCATATCTGACCGGCAATCGGTCAGGGATCTAGGGATTATATTATCTGAAGATGCAACATTCAACAGGCACATTGACAAAGTAACCTCATCATGCAAACAACTAATAGGATATATACTGAGGACATTCAGAACTAGGGACAGTATGACCATGCTTACCCTGTGGAAATCACTTGTCCTTCCACGCATTGACTACTGCTCTCAATTATGGTTTCCCCACAAACAAAATGAACTGCAAAAAATTGAGGGCCTACAAAGAACCTTTACCGCGTATATTAAACAACCTGATGGGCAACAGGTGAGTAAAAACACATTAAACTACTGGGATAGGCTCAGAGGCCTCAACCTTTATTCCATAGAGAGAAGGTTTGAGAGATGCATCCTAATCTACACCTGGAAAATTCTAGAAGGGCTTTTAGTTGCCCCCAATACTGAACCAATTGTGCCCACCTTAACAAGAACTGGAAGAATGTGTAAAAAATATCACCTCCCACCAAACAGTCTGAGAAGGATTCAAACCCTTCAATATAATAGTATCTCTAGGCAGGGTTCTCGCCTGTTTAACTCCTTGCCTCAGTACCTTAGAGATATAAGTGCAGTCCCAGTAGATACTTTTAAAAAACACTTGGACATGTTTTTAGCCAACATACCCGACCAACCCACAGTGTCAGGGTATTATTCTGCCAGACCAGCCCCACAAATTCAATAGGGGACCAAATCGTATGGCAGGAGCGAGAGAAAAGAGGGGTGGCGACCCCGTCGTGGCCCCGCCTCAGGGGGCGCTGAGTGGACTTCGAGGGAGCAGCGCACCCTTGAGGCAGAAGCGCTTTAAGGTAAATTAAGGTAAGGTAAATCCCGGGTTCGATTCCCGGGTGGTTACCTCATTTTTTCATTTGTTTCGTTCTCTCTCCTCATCTTGCGCGGAATATTCTCCTATACAAGCGTCGTTGTTTACGTTGATATATATATATATATATATATCAGTGATGGGACGATTAATCGGAATCGAGAATCGGAAGAATCGAGCATTTTTCAGGAATCGGAATCGCAATCGAGAGAATTGTACCATGACTTCCGATTCTTAAAACGATTCTTTAACTTTTAATTGAACCAGTTTTGCAATGTAAACTTTAAAATTTAAATGAAAGAGGATAACAAATTTTATTTTTATTGTATTGTAGCTATACATTAAAACATGTATATCCATGATGTGTAATCAAGAAGATTAAAATGAATTATTACAACTTACAGTTGATTTTTATTTTTAAACCAATCTATTATAATTTATATTACCATACTCATAATGTAAATAGTTAATCTTACCAGAGTAAAATATGACAATTTCCAGAAAAACAAGTATAGAATTATATTTAAAAATATTGAGAATCGGAATCGGAATCGAGAATCGTATCGGAATCGAGACTTTTTAGTGGTATCGGAATCGTTAAAAATTTTGGTATCGTCCCATCACTAATATATATATATATATATATATATATATATATATATATATATATAGTGTCCCATAAGTCCGGCATCATATGCTCAAGGAAGAAGCATTTCCCAGTGTCTTGAACGAAGAAGGAAATTTCCCAACATGGTTTCAGCAAGACGGCGCTCCTGCACATTACAGCACCCAAGTAAGGGAATACCTGTACCAACAATTCCCTGGTCATTGGATAGGACGTCGAGGGCCTGTGGAATGGCCAGCTAGAAGCCCGGATCTCACGCCACTAGATTTTTATCTCTAGGGCCACTTGAAAGGGCTGGTATACGCAGAGAAAATTAGGAGTGTTGAACATTTGCGGCAGCGCATTATTGGGGCATGTAACACCATTACTCCTGACATCATTCACCGTGTGCTTGCTGACTGGGTATCACGTCTGAATTTGTGCACTGAAAACAATGGTGGACATATTGAGCACATTCTGTAAATAAAAGCTTTTGTTTGCCTTTTTTTATTATTTTTCCTATGATGCCGGACTTATGGGACACCCTATATATATATATATATATATATATATATATATATATATTGGTGAAGGCCGCTTCTGGCAAGCTTCAATTTCAATTTAAGCAGAAAGCCACAGACAAGAAGGAAAGAAACATCCATCAAGTTGGAAAGGGACTATATTTTGTATATTGCAACGTTTCAAGCACAAACTATGCTCATCCTCAGGCAAAAATTCTAAAAAGTTAAAAACATAATATTAAAAGCCATAATGACATTAACAAAATAAAATAGGGAAAAAATCCACAAGTATTAAAAACAGTCACTAAAAATTCTAGAAAGTTACAATTAAAAACCATAATGACTATTATAAAACAAAAGCGAACAATTAACAAGCTTTAAAACAATGAAAGTGACACTAAAAACGAACAATGAATAACAACTATAAAATACAAAATGTAAAACTCAAAAAACTAAAAATTCACAGGCTATCTTTTAAAACACTAAAAAATTAAAAACCTACACTAAAAGGAACACACCTTAAGTCTAAGCAGCACAGATTCCGAGGCAAAACTAAAAAAACAGAAGCATCTAAAACCAAGTAAAGGTTGGTTGTTCAAGATGTTCAGTTTAGACGGAGGGGAACGGATGAAATATCAGAGTTAAGCGAAGGGGAGAGAGTTTTAATATACAGAGATTCTAAAAGTCTTAACGTTTGCTCACACGGAGCGGAATCTAAAATGTTAAAATTAGCTAAAGTTATATCGACTTTGCATAGAACAACATGGCTGCGTATAGCTGAAGCTTCTTTAGTTTTCAAAGGTTTGTCAGTTCTATGGCTTATGCCCATATGGGCACAGAAACGCGACTCGAGGCTCCGCACAGTGCTACCAATATAGCTCCGATCACATCGGGGACACTTGAATTCATAAACGACAGCACTGCGCAGAGCATCCGATACACGGTCTTTAACATTAAAATATGAGCCAATAGAACGACGGTTAACAAATACTAGTTTAAAATCTATGTGACAATAAAATTTACTAAGAAGTGGCAGAAGGTTATTACGGCAATAGGAATTCAGATATCCCATTTCTGGGAGCACAAGATAATATACATTTTTAGGAACGTTAAAATTATACTTTTTAGGTTTGTAAATGTTAGCTAGAAATCTATTGATAGCGTTTTCTACAATCTGCAAAGGATAGCCATTATTCACAAAATATTTTCTTAAAAAAACAAATTCATTATGCAGACATTGATAGTTGGAACATAAATTATACGCTCGGTTAAGTAGGGTGTTTACAGATGCCAGCTTGTATTTAAAATCACAATAACTTAAAAAATTGAGACCAAGACCAGTGAACGTCGTCTTACGAAAAACTGAAGTAATAATAGAATCACTCTCTCTGCTAATCAGTAAATCCAAGAAAGGCAGCTTGGAGTCAGATTCTTCCTCCAGAGTAAACTTTATGTTTGGATGCAAGTTATTTAAAAATGTAAAAAATTGATGAGCACTGCTAGCATCAGTAAACACTGCTCCGTGTGAGCAAACGTTAAGACTTTTAGAATCTCTGTATATTAAAACTCTCTCCCCTTCGCTTAACTCTGATATTTCATCCGTTCCCCTCCGTCTAAACTGAACATCTTGAACAACCAACTGCGAAAAATGCTCTGTATGAATTGGTCCACAATTAACCCACCCCTTATATCTCCAGTCTAACTATAGAGTAGATCAAGTCTAGCCTAGAGGGGTCAGCCTAGAGATTCCGGAAATGGTCCAGAGCGGGCAGATAAATTGAGGTCCACAGTAGGATTCCTCACAAGATTAGGTTAGGGCAATCTACCTTCACCTTTGTTAAGCTATGAGTTGATGCTGGGTCTTAGGTCACAATGTAGGCCTAACTTGTCTGACCCAGCTTAATTTAATGTTCTTAACTGTTTGGTGTAAAAACTCATATTAGTCACTTACTTTTAGTTATTACAGTCTCTCCCTTCTCCGGTTGTCTCATTCGAGAGCGTACTTTGCTGGTACGTCCTCTCGCCCCGTTCTTCGTTTTCGTTCTCTCTTTTCTCTCCTTTTGTTCTCCTCTTCGCGGGGCTTCTTGTACCAGCGTTGTCTTGGTTTATTCCCGGTTGGTTGAGCGGTAATGTATCTCCATTACCGAGCACGCTCCTCCCACACAGTATATAAATACTAGTGTGGAGAATAACTCTGGTGAGCAACCAATTGGTTTCATCCACCCAGTTATTGACATAAAAGGAATTTATTAATTGTTAGATTAACTACCTACCTACTCAGTGAACCATTTTCGTTACCTCCCAACTACCCACTCATAAGTTTTCCATACAACCTTTACTTGGTTTTTGTTAGAAAATCTAGAAGAGGAAGAACCATTGTTGTCCCAAGGCGATACGATGACTAAGCTGATTGATGCAGCATTGCTTGTATATATATTAAGTTAAGGTGTATATATATCCATCTCATAATTGTAAGGTTAGTGAAAAATTAAATTAATTTAGAACTAGCATTTTTTAGCTCTTGTGGCATCGTTGTTTGGTCACATTGTTGGCATCATTTTGGGATGCTGCGCGTCCTTTCTACTCGTTTGTGGAAGGTCGTACGTAAAGGTGTGGTTTGATAGAGAGCTCTCTTGCAATTCAGTTTGGTTGTTTAGATACATGATTGTTGCATCGTACAATAGTCCAGGTTGCGTTGTTGTTGCAAGGTTCATAAAGAAGACCACAAATAGTACCCTTTTGTTTACCTTTTAAGTTCATGTAATTTAAGGTCTAAGGTAGGCCCGCATCGAGTCAGCAACCCTGAGGTTACCCTGAGGTAGGACCTAATAGGATCTCAAATCCGTAAAGTTTAATTTAGCTTAACTTGGGCTTTAGGTAGAACTTGCCCTTTAGAATTTGGCCGTTCACGGCTCAGCTGGGATTTCGAACCCGACAAATAAATAAAATAACATGGTCCTTCAGAACCGGATTTCTACCCCAAGACTGAGTCAGTGACCATTTTTCGGCAAAGTTCTGATTGTGCAAATTGTATCCCAAGTTAGGCCTAGACGGGTTATTATTGAATTAAGGTCCCAGGGTAAAGTTTGGTCGCCCAATTGCGAAACTTGGCCAGTCGTCTGTCGTTTTTTGGCCTACTTTTTTTCCGGTTTGGTTAATTTTGGGGTTATTATTGAATTAAGGTACCAGGGTAAAAAGTTTGGTCGCCCAATTGCGAAACTTGGCCAGTCGTCTGTCGTTTTTTGGCCTACCTTTTTTTCCGGTTTGGTTAATTTTGGGTTATTATTGAATTAAGGTCCCAGGGTAAAGTTTGGTCGCCCAATTGCGAAACTTGGCTAGTCGTCTGTCGTTTTTTGGCCTACTTTTTTCCGGTTTGGTTAATTTTGGGTCATTATTGAATTAAGGTCCTGGGGTGGAAAATTTGGTATTCCATACTGGTGTTTGGTTAGTACCCCACTCAGCAATTCAGTTTATTTGAAAGTAAAATTTGCGTTTGATCAGTTTGGTTAAGTATTTCTGCCAATTCAGCTCATTTGGTATTGAGCCCAAGGGTTGTTTACATTGAAGATGAGTGCATCTGAATTGAACAAATTTATAAAAGGAGAAGTGCCTACAAAGGTCTAATTACAAAGGTCATTGCCACTATAGATTCTGCCATAGAGCAAGAGGATTTACGCTTAGTGACTGCGAAGCTTGCCATATTAGAAACTAAAAAGGTTGCTCTAAGTGAGGTAAATGTTAAAATTGAGGCTCTTATAGAAGAGGATGAAATAGAAAATAACATAATTTACTTTGAAGAGATTATTGATGATATGACTAACGTAGGCCTCCGAGCAAAAGAGTTTAGCAGCTCAGTACAGTTAGAGACCAGGTCTAATAATGAAACACAACACTCAACAAATGATGCTTGTGAAGTTAAGGTTAACAGATCTGTAGTTCAATTACCGAGGCTTGTACTCAAAACATTTTCTGGGAGTATTCAGGAATGGCAAGGATGGGCAGACAGTTTTCAATCAGCAGTTCATTCTAGTCAAGTGTTAAGTGCCGTGGAGAAGTTTAATTATTTGCGGTCCCTCTTGGAAGGGGAGGCAGCAAAGACTATAGCAGGATTAGCATTAACAGAGGCTAATTATAATGTGGCTTGGGATATATTAAAGAAACGGTTTGGTAAGCCAGAGATCTTAATTAAAAGCCACCTCCGTGCACTTTTAACTATACCTCCTGTTAATAATCCTAATAGTGTCAAGGAGTTACGGCAGTTATATGATGAATTTGAAATTAGAACTAGGTCTCTGGACAACTTGGGTGTAGGAATGGAAAAGTATGGTATAATGTTGGTTCCTACACTGGAGTCTAAATTGCCTAGCTCAATTTTGCTTGAATTAAGTAGGGGACACTCTGCAGAACATGTGTACATCCCCCTTCAGCAGATGTTAAGTCTTTTAGGCACAGAATTAGCAAGACGAGAGGGAGTTGAGTTTGCACAGTGGGATGGTAAACAAGAGGACAAAGGCAGGCACAGCACCAAAGTTTCCACAAAAAGGAATAGCCCAGGTACAGTGTCAGCTCTACATGCCTCCTCTGAGAATAAATTAAAGGGAATCAAGGAATGTATATTTTGCGAAGGCAACCACAAGTCATATAAATGTGAGGTGGCTGAGGCCTTACCCTTTGAGGAGAGAAAGGACAGGGTAACTAAGTCCACAGCATGTTTTAAATGTTTTTTGAAAGGTCATAGAGCAAGGTTTTGTAAGTTTAAAATTTTGTGCAAAAAATGTCATGGTAGGCATCAGCCATTATTGTGTGAAAACACTCTTAGTAGGCCTACCCCAGAAGTAGAGACATCAGTGGCACATGCCACTGCTATGCAAGGGAGTAAAAGTAAAGGGGGATTATTGCAAACAACTGCAGCCTTATTAATTGGGAATGAGGGAGAAGCTACTGTAAGAGTGTTGTTTGATAGTGGTAGCCAGTGTAGTTTTATTAAGACCAGAATTTCCAGAAAATTGAAGTTTAAAGAACTTAAGAGGGAAAATTTAAGAATTTCTGGGTTTGGGGGTTCCGTTCAAAACCGAACCAAATTTAAGAAGGTAGAAGTTCTGGTTAAAGGGTTGTTACCGCAAAGTCCCACTATCAAGGTCCAAGCTGTAGAGATTGAGGAACTTTGTGCTCCAGTCACTACTTGTTTAGATATGGCATGTGTCCAAGAATTGCAAGTTAAAGGAATTAATTTGGGCAATAATAAGTTTGAGGGAACAGAAGATATTAGTCTTTTGATTGGAGCTGACTATTATTGGGACTTCATCACTGGTAATATTGTCCGTACATCTCAAGGCCCAGTAGCTATTGAAAGTAAGCTAGGCTGGATGCTACATGGTAGTTATTGCAATGAAATGGAAGTTAAGGCTCTCTTTGTTAAGATTGAGGAGAACAGCCATGGTCTGGAAAGGCATTTGAAAGCATTTTGGGAACTTGAATCTATTGGTATAAAGGACAACCAGGCAAGTACAGTGAACAATGATGTTTTAGAGCACTTTGAAAAAGGGATTGGGTTTAGAGATGGTTGCTATGAAGTTGGCCTACCATGGAAGGATTCTTGCAAACCCGGTTCAAACCTTCAGCTAGCTAATCGGAGGTTGGAGACTTCATTGTACAGGCTAAGAAAAAATGAGGAGTTGTTAATTGAATACGATGAGGCCATCCTAAGTTATGTAAGGGAGGGCTATGCTGAAAGGGTGCAAGGTGAGCTGGTGAGCCAGGAGGCACATTATCTGCCACACCATGCAGTGGTACGGCGAGACAAAACTACCACCAAACTGAGGGTAGTTTTTGATGGCTCAGCCAAGGACAAAGGTGGTGTGTCCTTGAATGACTGTTTGGATGCTGGGCCAAATTTAAATGCAGATTTATTTTCCTTGTTACTGAGATTCAGGTTTGGTAGAGTAGCATTGACTGCAGATGTGAAGCAAGCTTTTTTGCGGATAAAGTTAAAACCAGAGGACAGAGATGCAGTAAGGTATCTGTGGGTGGATACGAAAGACTTGTTGGAAAATGAACCTAAGGTTCAAGCATATAGAATGAAGTCAGTGTTGTTTGGCCTCAGCTCTAGTCCATTTCTGTTGGCAGCTACTATGCAGTACCATTTTAAGAAATATTCTGAAGTCTATCCTAACACTATTGAACACATAAGGAAAAATTTTTATGTTGATGATTTGCTATGTTCCGTGGATAATACAGAAATGGCTAAACAGATATTCATGGAGGCTAGAGCTATAATGAGGGAGGCTGGCATGGAGCTCAGAAAATGGCAGACCAATCATTCGCAATTACAAGAGTTTATGAGTCATTCCTCTGTAGTACCTGATGCAGCAGAAAGTATTGAGGATTCTGGTATTAAGGAGTTGTGGGCAATAGACGCAAAGGTGCTAGGCATCGTTTGGCAGCAAGATGATGATTTGTTTACCTTCAATGGGAAATCTTTAGTAGAGCTGGCCGAGAATGAGACAAGGTGGACAAAACGTACAGCTCTTAGTTTGGCTTCGAAGGTCTTTGATCCTCTTGGATTCCTGGCTCCATTTGTGATAAAGTCAAAAATTTGGTTTCAGAGCCTCTGGGAAATTGGACTTGGTTGGGACCAAGAGTTACCTGATCATATGGTGGTAAGGTGGAAATATTGGTTCAAAGAATTGGCACATCTTGGAGACATTGAAATCCCAAGATGGTACTTTGGAGAGTTGAACAATAGTCCAGACAATTTGGAGCTGCACATCTTTTGTGATGCAAGTGAGGAAGCCTATGCAACTTGTATTATATAAGAGGCGCATTGCAAGAAGAAGTAAGTTGCAGGTTGGTTGCTGCAAAGAGTAGAGTAGCACCTTTGAAAAGGCTTTCTGTTCCAAGGTTGGAATTGATGGGTGCCGTTATTGCTAGTCGGCTTGCAATTACAGTGCGAAAGTCTTTGGCCCTCTATGAAATTCCAAGCTATTATTGGACAGACTCCACTATAGTTTGGCACTGGTTAAGAAGTCAGGCAAGGAAATGGAAACCATTTGTTGCCAATAGGGTGGAGGAAATTCAAGCGCACACAGATCCCAAGCAATGGAAGCATTGTCCAGGCATCCAAAACCCCGCTGATTTACCAACACGAGGAATTTCGGTGAAAGATCTTTCACAATCAAGTTTGTGGTGGAATGGGCCAGAGTGGCTAAAACTTGGAAGTGAAAACTGGCCTTCTAATCAGCCTATTGTAGGAGAATGCCAGGCTGAAGAAGCATGGGTGAGTGAGGTGAGAAAATGCGCTGTGAACAGTTGTCAAGTTATGCAGCAGGACCCCATATTGAGGCTTGAGGACATTAGCAGTCTGAAAAGATTGTTAAGAGTGACAGCATGGATATATAGATTTACCAACAACATTAAGGGAGAAACAAGAAGGGAAGGAATTCTGAACAGTAATGAGATTCGGCAAGCCAGGAAATACTGGGTGGTATATGCGCAGAAGGAAAAATTTGGTGAAGAGCGGGAATTGCTCACCAGCCATCCATTACAGGTTCTACCAACACATTCTGCGCTCAAGGGTTTGGATGTGTTTTTGGATCAGGATTTATTGAGAGTAGGAGGTAGACTACAGTTTTCTGGGCTTCCAGAGGAGAAAAGACATCCAATTTTGCTACCTTCTGGGGGGCACTTTGTGGACCTTTTGATCCTGGATACTCATCATAAGCTGTTACATGCTGGAGTTAGAGAAGTGATAATAGAGATTAGACAACAATTTTGGATTCTCAAAATTAGACAAGTAGTGAAAAAGGTCTTGCATAAATGTGTGGTTTGCAAGCGTTGGAGTGCAAAGCCTTATTATGAAAAGGTGGCTCCACTTCCAAGAGAACGGTGTGTCTATACTGCCCCATTTGATGTAGTGGGAGTAGACTTTGCAGGGCCAGTCTATGTGTATGAGCGAGGGGAGTCTAACAAAGGTTATATATGTCTTTTCACCTGTGCTACCACCAGAGCAATCCATTTGGAGTTGGTAAGCAACTTAAGTAGTGATGTATTTCTTTTGGCCTTTAAAAGGTTTGTGAACAGAAGGGGTTTCCCAAATAAAATCATATCGGATAATGCAAAAACCTTCAAAAAGGCTGCAAAGGAACTCCAAGAAATTTGGTCCTTGCTAAAAGAGGAAGGATTCCAATCCTACTTTTCACACCAAGGGGTACAGTGGGAGTTTATTGTTGAGAGAGCACCATGGTGGGGAGGATTTTGGGAAAGGCTAGTGAGAAGTGTAAAGTGTCCATTAAAGAAACTTTTAGCTAATGCTCATTTGAGCAAAGAAGAATTCTCTACTGTTTTATGTGAAGTAGAAGCAATGGTGAACAGTAGGCCTATCACTTTTGTTTACAACAGTAGGCAGGATGCAGAGCCATTGACACCAAATCATTTTCTTTGTGGTAAACGATTAACATCAAACCCCAGTGTGCCAGAAGACTTGCAGCCCATCCAGAGCACTCAAGGAGAGTTAACCAGACGGTTCAGGTACCTTGAAGAGCTACAAGATCAGTTATGGAAGAGGTGGCAGATGGAATACTGCCAGAACTAATTATTACCCATCAGGCAAGGTAAAGGGCTCCAATGCAAATTGTATCAAGGTGGGAGAAGTGGTAATGATTGGGGATGAAAGACCAAGGCAATGCTGGAAGCTTGGCATAATTGAAGAGTTGTTTGTTGGCAAAGACAATTTAGTTAGGTCTGCACTGGTAAAGACTTCAGGAGGAAAGTTAAAGAGACCTATACAAAAACTCTATGCTTTAGAAATCAGCAAAAACACAGATAGTCAAGATGAAACATTTGAGTTACAGCCTCATGAAGAAGGCTTGGCTAACCTTGCAGAAGGTAATGACAACAATGCCTCTTCGGTGGGGAGTGTTAGAAAATCTAGAAGAGGAAGAACCATTGTTGTCCCAAGGCGATACGATGACTAAGCTGATTGATGCAGCATTGCTTGTATATATATTAAGTTAAGGTGTATATATATCCATCTCATAATTGTAAGGTTAGTGAAAAATTAAATTAATTTAGAACTAGCATTTTTGAGCTCTTGTGGCATCGTTGTTTGGTCACATTGTTGGCATCATTTTGGGATGCTGCGCGTCCTTTCTACTCGTTTGTGGAAGGTCGTACGTAAAGGTGTGGTTTGATAGAGAGCTCTCTTGCAATTCAGTTTGGTTGTTTAGATACATGATTGTTGCATCGTACAATAGTCCAGGTTGCGTTGTTGTTGCAAGGTTCATAAAGAAGACCACAAATAGTACCCTTTTGTTTACCTTTTAAGTTCATGTAATTTAAGGTCTAAGGTAGGCCCGCATCGAGTCAGCAACCCTGAGGTTACCCTGAGGTCAGGGCCGGATTAACCATTAAGCAAAATAAGCCCGTGCTTAGGGCATCAAGGGAAGGGGGGCACCACAGAAATTTTCCATTGTCGGATTTACCATGGATTTATTATACTATTATAATCGCGGCTTATAGCCTATAAGCTGTTGAAAACTGAATTATATATATTCATATATAGTATTTATTTTTTTTCATTGTTTGAATTTGTAGTGAACAACAACCCTTTTGAGAGAATAAATATATTTCGTTGTAATCACACACTTTACGCTTTGCGTTATTATTTTGTTTATATCAAATCTTTGAGCGCCATATTAAAAATACATATAGATTAAATATTTTCGTGTGCTATAGTAAATGTAAAAACAAGATTCAGTCATGCTGAACTTTATAAAATAATTGTAGAAGACAATATTGAGTGTGCCTTCCCAAATGTAGAAATTGCCTTTCGTATATTTTTAACATTAATGGTCACAAATTGCTCAGCTGAGCGTTCATTTTCTCAGTTGAAGTATATTAAAAATACCAACAGAACAACTGTGCAACAAGGCAGGCTGGATGCCTTATCTCTACTAAGTATAGAAGCAGATGTGTTACGTAAGATTAGTTTTGAGGATCTAATCAAAGACTTTGCAATTAAAAAAAGTAGGAGAAAACTTTTCAAATATAAATGAAGTGGAAGTATACAAAAATAAACATTATTTTCCATCTTACTGTAAGTTTTGTTTCATTTCAAAAAATAAAATTTTATTTTATGGTTTATTTTGTTTATATTTTGAATTACATATATATGGGGCACCAAAATCTTTTAAGTGCTTAGGGCCTCTAAAGGTCTTAATCCGGCCCTGCCTGAGGTAGGACCTAATAGGATCTCAAATCCGTAAAGTTTAATTTAGCTTAACTTGGGCTTTAGGTAGAACTTGCCCTTTAGAATTTGGCCGTTCACGGCTCAGCTGGGATTTCGAACCCGACAAATAAATAAAATAACAGTTTTAGATGCTTCTGTTTTTTTAGTTTTGCCTCGGAATCTGTGCTGCTTAGACTTAAGGTGTGTTCCTTTTAGTGTGGGTTTTTAATTTTTTAGTGTTTTAAAAGATAGCCTGTGAATTTTTAGTTTTTTGAGTTTTACATTTTGTATTTTATAGTTGTTATTCATTGTTCGTTTTTAGTGTCACTTTCATTGTTTTAAAGCTTGTTAATTGTTCGCTTTTGTTTTATAATAGTCATTATGGTTTTTAATTGTAACTTTCTAGAATTTTTAGTGACTGTTTTTAATACTTGTGGATTTTTTCCCTATTTTATTTTGTTAATGTCATTATGGCTTTTAATATTATGTTTTTAACTTTTTAGAATTTTTGCCTGAGGATGAGCATAGTTTGTGCTTGAAACGTTGCAATATACAAAATATAGTCCCTTTCCAACTTGATGGATGTTTCTTTCCTTCTTGTCTGTGGCTTTCTGCTATATATATATATATATATATATATATATATATATATATAGCCGCTATATTCTAGAGAAATTTGCATAAACCCTAGTATTGACCATCTTTCAAAAACTTATAAATTATATAGTTATGCCCTTAATTTTCATTTTCTTTCACGTAGAATAGAAAATATGATAATTTTATGGGTATATAAACTAAACTGCAAAAAACTTGTTCGCTACCTGGATCCCTGGAAAAAATTCCAAATTTTCCAGGTTTTTTAGCGTTTCTGCTGACTTATGATCTGTATACCGTAGCATCGTAAGGGTGAATCAGTTTCAAATTTCAATTATCGTCCACTCTTGTTCAATGCTCGAGCACACTTCACGATCGCACACTTACTTCATTCACGTAAGTGAAAATTATCTTTATAATTTATAAGCCAGATGTTAAAAACAAAAGTTTTAAGTTCTAATTAGTTAGTTATTACTGTTATTTGCAGGTTTTTAATTAATATGTGACTCTTTCATCAGTGGCGTTTTTAAGGTTTTGAATTGGTCGTGGCAAGTTATGCCTTAGGGGGCCCGGGACCCATTTACCAGTTTTCCTTAATGAAAGTTCTCGAAAAACTCTTTAATGTTTTCCCTAATTACTACATATTTAAGTAAAGTTATTTCAACCAAAGTAAAAAAATAAAAATACAAACAGCAGTGATTTTTGTAAACTTTATTCAGGATGCAAATATATAGAGCAGAAGAATTATAGCTACCAACTTACATTATAACAACCAACTCAGAGTCCTGTACACTAAATTATATATAATTTTTTCGTTTTAAACTTTTAATGCTTGGAAAAAATGCAACGGATGAAATGTATTACAACAGTTAGAACCAATGACTTACATCCTCACAGGAAGGTAAATGACTAAACATAGCCTAATGGCAAATTTTGTGAAATAAAATGTGCTTACATAATGGTTAAAATGTCTGTTGAAACTACATTCAAGATTAAAGAACCATGGAGTAATTAATGATCAGTGATCTAGAACGTGCTTCTGCGCTAAGTCTTACAAGTTACAAAAGTGTCAACAAAAGTACCCGTGGTAAGGGAGGCCCGTCAGAGCCGTGTCCCTCTTGCTCCTATGTTAAAAACGTCCCTGCCTTCATGGCACAATTTAATTGTGCCTGACTTTTAATACTAGTACGTAGTTTCTCGCCTACCTGGAGCAAGGCAGTTAGTTAATGGGTTTGCATGTCTCTTACTGACCTGATCCTCATGTATTTATTAATGGATTATTGTGATAGCTTTGATGCTCTTCCTCGTACGCTCTTGTCGGTAGTGGGCCCAATTTCATTGTATTTCTTCATTAGTTTTTGAACTCCGGTTTTAGAAATAATAAAAATAAAAATTAATATTACCAATGTTCAACGCAGCTGCAGAGAAACATTTACACTTAAGCAGGACTGATAAATGAACTGAATGAATGAATTATCTAAGTTTTGAATTCTTTGCATTTAATTGTATTGAACAAGTCCAGCTCCGTCGTCGAGGAGGCTCGAGACACTGATGTTAGCAAACATTTGCGAAGCTAAGCATCTTGGAAATTTATGTAGCATTCTACGAAATTTGTATAATACTTTTTTTTTAAACTTCTTAAATAATACTTAGCACGAAGCACGAAAGTGCTTCCTTCTTATACATGTTATGAATGCATAAAATACGAAATGAGTATCTTCAGCTTCACTTGTACAGAATCTTCAGTCTTATTACCATGTTTCGCTTTTAACACGTACACATTGCATGGGACCTACTCGTATTATTTAAGGAAATTTAAGGACACTTTAAAAGTATGCCTGCCTTTTGTTATTAAGATTTAGTAAATGGAACTTCTATCAAAAGATGTAAATAAAATTCGAATGGCGACCATTGTTGGAACGAGAGTGGACGATTATTGAAACAGAGTCAACAGCAGCGCATAAGACAAGAGAATAGAATATAATATAAAGATTTATTGTCAATTATTATTATTTATAATTAAAATTATACATTTTCATAAAGAGTTCCAAGTAAATTATCTTCACAAAACTTTGTTTAAGTAATTATATATTTATACATTATACAAAATAAAATTTTATAAATCAGTGTAATATATATAATTCAGGCGCCGATACAGGGGAGGCAGTGGGGGCTTAACTTCTCTAGCTTTAACCTGAATGACATCTCGTATTCTAATAATTAATCGTTTTTAATATTATTGAATAATTATTATATATTGGGCTGGCAATATTTACATGACACCGGCATGACAAATCCTAAATCCCCGGCCCTCCTCTGTATCCACGCCTGTAATTTAAGTCATTCATAGAAATTCAAAGCGATTCTAAGGCTTCGGAATCGCTTTTTATTTTTTCTTGTGGGTGTGTATCATCTATTTATTTCATGTGTTTAATTGTGAAGTTCATTTCATACTCTGTATATCTATCTCCTTATGCCCTCGTACCCAGGCACGCGTCCATGGCCAGCCATGCGTGGCTGCGAGGGTAGGAAGCGATCGGAAAGCAATTCCTTCCTCCACTAAATCCCGTAAGTGAGGCGGGATGCTGCAAAGCAGACCTGAACCGTTGTTCAAAACCATCATAAGTTCGAGCTTCGCGAACCCGCTTTTACGCGAGTTGTTATATGTATACCAATTACACGGCCGAGTTACAACCAAGTCGCAGCCTCCCTCCCAACCACCCACATCCCGCCTACAAGCGAAAACAAGTCGCGATGACTCAGCACCCTACCTCCCTGTCGCCTCCTACCCCCCTACCACCGACACCGGGGAGATGGGGGAGGGGGAGCAGTCCTCGCTTGTGGTCCCGTCTGCGGATTGGGTACGCTCGCAAAGCATTCTTTCTGTTCCCGCGCTCGCCTCGCAAACATCTTCCCGCGGAGATCACATCATCACCGTCATCACAATTTCAGCATCATCATCCCATCAAAGGTAAGTAAAGATTGTGTTTGTACAACAGTTTTTATTCATAATCATTTAGATGGGAGGGGTATGTAACTGGAGGGAGGATTAAAAGAGGGGTATTAAGTGTATTATTTATGCGTACAATATTTTCAGTTTCCCCCTTATGATCGGTCAGGCTCTCGAACCTAACTCCCTATTTCCCAGGCTGGGCAGTGTTGCCAGAACTAAATTTCCAAAATAAACAATATAGGAGTCAGAAAAAGACCAGAAAAAACTAGATTTTTAAATGAAAAGACTAAAACATAAACTCACCTTTTTTTAACTGAGGTAAAAATTATAAATCATTTTCTTCATTATTATCATCTTCGTTCATTTCATTTTCTTGGTGAAAGTAGGCAAACTTTCTTCCAATATTGCAAAGTACAGTCTGTGGCAATTCATAAGTATAACACGTTCTTCCATTCCTCTTGATGCCTGCACGAATTGTAAAGATTGCATTCAAACGTTCAGTCTTCATTCTGTTTCTTTGGATTTCACAATATTCATTTGACTGAAAATTCGTTCCACTTCTGCATCAGAATGTGGGATGCTTAAAACTGATCTAGCTATACTCACGAATTCTTTGAAGGGATTTTCACCAGCAGCATCACAGTACACGATAACTTCAGCCCAGAATAGTTGGGTATCATGAATATTTGTCCATTTCATTAATGTTAAGTTCTTCCATTGAAGCTCTATTTTGCTTATATCATTAGGGGACACATTTAGTATTCTACGTATCTCTGTTATTCGTTCCTTGGTAACACTTAATCCACTAGACACAGAGAAGAGAGAGATTTTCTTTAAGATATTAATATTTTCTGGTACTCTTCGTCTGATTTCCTTCATAGGTCGACTACAAATTTTGTGCATTTTTTCTAATTATTATCTTTATTCTCACTAACATTCAATTCTCGTAGGTTTTGTCCTGCTTCATAGCCTAAATATGGCTTTGGATCTAAATTTTCTTCAGTGATACAGGTAAAAGGGTCAAGCTTTTTGATAGGAACCACTTTGTTTTAGGAGACTTTCTGCAACGAAAACTATGCTTTCTAATAATTTAGTAGGGTCTACATTATTTGCTTCAAAACTTAGGTTTACTCTATTGACATCATTTAATATATGTATTTAAAAATAGCAATTTCTGATTGTAGTGTCAGGTGATCTCCAACACCTCATGTCGTTAGAATTCGACCTACAAACAGTACATCGATAAGTAAAGAGACCTACAAACAATATATCAATAAGTATCGATAAGATATTTGTCTGGTCAATTTTTATGTGCTTTGAAACATTCTGACATCCGTTTCATGTGCAAATGACAGTTTTCGAGATATTTTCAGTTTTTGTATTTGAAGAATCGCAAATTTAGAAACGAAACAGAGGTAAAATACCTTCACTATATACATCAAAATTAACCAGAAAAATATTACTGGTGAGGGCCCAATGTAACCTCACCCTAAACTAACCGGACCTAACATAACCTAATTAACCTAACCGAACCTAACGTAACCCTAACCTAACCTAACCAAGCCTAATTGTATTTTGAATGGCCGAAATGTATAGTACAAGTTTACTTATAAATTTGCATGAAACCTAACCTTAGGTATTGTGCTTTGTTTCAAAACACACCACGTTATTTTATCTTATATATATATATATTTTACAGTCAATATGTAAAATTAGGCAATTTATAAACTGACTGAAATTCAGGCAATGTATGAAGTTGGTGATACACACAAACCTAACCTAACCTTTCTGGTAATGCTGCATACGCATGCCAGAAAAGTTAGGTTCAGTTAGGTTTTGTGTGTATCATCAATTTGACATATTGCCTGAATTTCAGTCAATTTATAAATTGCCTAATTTTACATATTGACTGTAACATATACTATATCTATACTAGAAAAAGGGAGTCCCGTCCGTCCGTCTATTAAGCTATTCTGAACATAGAAATAAATGTGCTTTGCTTTGTTTCAACTTTTGCTCTGGCGCGTTAAGATTTTCTTTGTTGCTGTTCTTTTCAGTCATTCGGTCAATAGAAGTATAGAAAAGAACGCAACAATGAAAATCTTAAGCTTCACATACGAACCCATTGTATTAAGATTTGTGGCACTTAAGATTTTCATGGCTGCGTTCTTTTCTATAGTTTTATTGACTGAATAATTGACTCCCCAGTAATTGGGAGGCCGCAGGGGCCCATACTAATGTTAAGTTTTTGCTTTTCATAGTTATATACTAGCGAAAGTGGGCACTCCACTTTCGCTAGTATATAACTATGAAAAGCAAAAACTTAACATTTACTTTAGGTTCACAAGGTACTTAAATTTTAAAAGCAGTTTCTCAAATTTTGCCTAGTTTACTGGCTTCGGATGTGAAGCTCAAAATTTGATAGTTGTGTTCTCATGTAAATTTATTGACCGACTTTGTGTGGATACTGTACATTAATTTGTGGAGTTTAATACAAACTTTCAAACAGATTAGATTTTAGTTTGTTGAACTAGAAAATTATTGTTAATTTCTGTTGTTATAGTTTAGAGTCAGTTGGCACTGTGATGAGTGAGATTCGAAATAGTCTTATGCCATTGGCATCTGTATACTGAACTGGTTGGAGACCACATCATAATGTGAGACATCACTTTTGGAATACAAACAGCACACTTGAAGTCTTTCTGGTCTGTAATATTCATTCATTGCAACATAACCACTGATGTTCCTGAAGCGCATGAAGTGGGTTTTACGCTTCTCTTTTTTAAGATATTATTGACAGCACTATTTGACTAGATTCAACACGTAAACTTTTTGTAGGTTTAATATAATTGAGGGGTCCCGCGTCTTAAGGTACCTAAGACCCAAAATTAAAATTCGTCAGAAATCGCCTCCAAAGTTCAGCAATATTCTGGTAATAGTATCTCTGTTATTAATTGAGCTAGAACGTTCATTTTTGGCTAAATTAGAGTTCTAAGTATGCTAATGAAGATGTTGATGAGTTTTTGGAATAGATTTTCATATTTTATATTTTATATATATTTTTTTTAAATTTTTTTATTATGCCAAACTTTGGGTGAACTTTTGGCTGGCGATAGAGGTGAAAAAAGTAGTTCGCTTCTTAAGGTTTTCAACCATACTTTGTGTCGTAAGGTCATTATAACCCAAACCATGCGATAGAGGAAGGGTGAAAATAGTGATATCCATGAAAAACACGTTTTCGCCTGTGGTGGCGCTTAGGTACCTTAAGACGCGCGACCCCTCATATGACTACTTCAGTGAAGAATTCCTACTGCAAATAACAAATTTGGTTTCACAAAAGTGATATTTTCTAATAAAATGTTAGTACGTTTCATTGAATATTTAATATAAAAGTTAATTTTGTCTTATTTCAAATAAAAGTTTTTAAATATAAATTTTGTAGTTAATGGTAATTAAAATAGCAATTAACGAAAAACCATAAAAAATTTATCAATTTCAATGAAATGTACGTATGGTTAGACAACCGTACGTACATTAACACACTGATCCTATTACTAAAACAACGAACAAGTATGGCGTAACAATTTGCCTGAAGTACATAAATTATATTGTATCTCGAATTACGTAAGTTATACTAAATAATATATAAATAGGCTATAAATGAAAACATAAATAGTATTCTTAAACACTAAATAAAGACGTTGTAAGTATAATTAAATCATTTACAAACCTCAGAATATGAAATGAATTTAGTATTTTTAAAATTATAAATGATAAAATTATAAATGATAATTGGCGACAAATCAAATTGTATTCTAAAAATGGAGCATTTTCTTTTCTTATGCGTTGCTGTTGAATCAGTTTCAAAATTATCGTCCACTCTTGTTCAATGCTCGACACACTTCAATCATTGCACACTTCACGATCGCACACTTACTTCATTCACGTAAGTGAAAATTATCTTTATAATTTATAAGCCAGATGTTAAAAACAAAAGTTTTAAGTTCTAATTAGTTATGTGACTCTTTCATCAATCATCAGTGGCGTTTTTAAGGTTTTGAATTGGTCGTGGCAAGTTATGCCACAGTGGGCCCGGCCCATTTACCAGTTTTCCTTAATGAAAGTTCTCGAAAAAATCTTTAATGTTTTTACTAATTACTACATATTTAAGTAAAGTTATTTCAACCAAAGTAAAAAAATAAAAATACAAACAGCAGTGATTTTTGTAAACTTTCTTTATTCAGGATGCAAATATATAGAGCAGAAGAATTATAGCTACCAACTTACATTATAACAACCAACTCAGTCGTGTACACTAAATTATATATAATTTTTTCGTTTTAAACTTTTAATGCTTGGAAAAAAATGCAACGGATGAAATGTATTACAACAGTTAGAACCAATGACTTACATCCTCACAGAAAGGTAAATGACTAAACATAGCCTAATGGTAAATTTTGTGAAATAAAATGTGCTTACATAATGGTTAACATGTCTGTTGAAACTACATTCAAGATTAAAGAACCATGGAGTAATGATCAGTGATCTAGAACGTGCTTCTGCGCTAAGTCTTACAAGTTACAAAAGTGTCTACAAAAGTAAACAAAAGTGCCCGTGGTAAGGGGGGCCCGTCAGAGCCGTGTCCCTCTTGCTCCTATGTTAAAAACGTCCCTGCCTTTATGGCACAATTTAATTGTGCCTGACTTTTAATACTAGTAGTTTCTTGCCTTCCTGGAGCAAGGCAGTTATTCTTCATTAGTTTTTGAACTCCTGTTTTAGAAATAATAAAAATAAAAATTAATATTACCAATGTTCAACGCAGCTGCAGCGAAACATTTTCACTTAAGCCGTCAAGGCCACAGTTTAAAAGAGAAATGGCAGGACTGATAAATGAACTGAATGAATGAATTAACTAAGTTTTGAATTCTTTGCATTTAATTGTATTGAACAAGTCCAGCTCCGTCGTCGAGTAGGCCCGAGACATTGATGTTAGCAAACATTTGCAAAGCTAAGCATCTTGGAAATTTATGTAGCATTCTACGAAATTTGTATAATACATTTTTTTTTTAAACTTCTTAAATAATACTTAGCACAAAGCACGAAAGTGCTTCCTTCTTATTTGTTGGGAAGAAGTCGAGATGTGAGTCAAGAAAATGAATTTTCAACGACATGTTGCACCCAACGTCTTTGTAGGCCTTTAGAAGTTCTTCAACAAGTGACTCTTAATTTTCGGCCTTGAAGTTTCCGACGAAATTTGTGTTCACTACTTTAAATGCTCTCCAAGCTGCTTCTTCAACTTCATTTAGAGTTTCATCAAACGCGCTGTCTCTCATGATTTCTCTAATTTGCGGGACCACAAATATCCCTTCTTTTATTTTCACCTCGCTGATCCTCGGAAATTTCTGTTTCAAGTAGAGACGCCCCCCCCCCCCCCCCCATGCCATTTTGATCCATAGCCTTAACAAAATTTTCCATTAAATCAAGTTTAATATGTAGTGGTGGCAAATAACTTTTTTGGATTAAGAAGAGGTGAACTGGTGAGATTTTTATGCCCTGGAATCAACGCTTGTCGAAGTAGCCATTGTTTCTTTGAGTAATGGCTTTCCCGTGCTCTGTTGTCCCATTCACAGAGGAAACAACAGAATTTCGTTAACACAGTTGTAAACCATGAAGAAGTGCAATCACTTTCAAGTCTCCACAGATATGCCAAGAGTATTTATCATATTGGATATGTTTCACAAGCAGGTGCATATTGTCGTATGATTCCTTCATATGTACGGCATGTGCTAAGGGAACTGAACGGTATTTATTTCCATTATGGAGTAATACAGTTTTTAAACTCAGCTTCGAGGAATCAATAAATAGGCGCCATTCGTTTGGATCATGTCGTTGGCCAAGGGTTTTCATGAGAGGGTAGAAAGTTTCTTTGATGCTCGCTAAAAAGATATCTTAGTGCCTTTTTCTTGAAGATTCCAACCTTTCAACCTGGAAGCCGAAAGTTCGGATTGATCTTTTGACAATTTCAGATCACAGACAAGCTCGCTCAGGTCTGCTTGAGATATTAAGTGAGGCTCTGTCGATGAACAAGATGGTTCAAACATTGGATCAACATCGTCCGTCAGTAAACCATGTTGAGCTTCGTCATTACCACTGTACACCAATTTAATTTTCATCATCTAAACTCCACGTTTCCGGTGGCCTTGGTACTGGCAAATGTTTATTATGTAAAACAGGCCGTATGGCTGATGGTAAATTTGGGTATTGTACCATATGTTTAGATTTCGCAGTAATGCCTAGTATATTTGTTAAGCAGAATAACAATCGCTTAAATGGTCTTTCGGCTCTCTCCATATCATCGGAACAGCAAACGGCATTTGACGAGACCCATTTAGCCAGCCTGTCAGAAGTCTTAAACACGTAATACAGCATATATGAGGTGCCCACGTCTTGTTCTGATCCCCTACCTTGCAACCAAAATAAAGTTCGTATGCTTTTTTGACGAGAGGTGAAATTTCGCCTTTGAAATTTAAGTGTTAACTCTCTGCACACATAACAGAAACAGTTTGGATGGTTGACACACTTGCGTGGCATTCTGTCATGAAACAATACGAACGCACTGACACAAAAAATGATTAAGGAAAATCACGAATAAAATGCACGATGTTCACTGAGTGAAATCAAATGAGTAACTGACAAATGAAAGTCAACAGTGACGCGTAGCAACTTATAAGCAGAGGAAGGGGCAGACCCCGCCCCCTTCCTATTCTCACTCAAATCCTAAGTAATGTAAATTCGTGTCACTCTAAAACTGAGGGTGATAGAAAAATTCTGTTTTCATTTTCGTAATCAACGTAAAAAATTACACTTAGTTCAAGTAAAAATATCTCTATCAATTATTATTATTTATAATTAAAATTATACATTTTCATAGAGTTCCAAGTAAATTATGTTCACAAAACTTTGTTTAAGTAATTATATATTTATACGTTATACAAAATAAAATTTTATAAGTCAGTGTAATATATATAATTCAGGCGCCGATACATGGGAGGCAGTGGGGGCTTAACTTCTCTAGCTTCAATCTGAATGACATCTCGTATTCTAATAATTAATCGTTTTTAATATTATTGAATAATATTATATTATATTGGGCTGGCAATATTTACATGACACCGGCATGACAAATCCTAAATCCCCGGTCCTCCTCTGTATCCGCGCCTGTAATTTAAGTCATTCATAGAAATTCAAAGCGATTCTAAGGCTTCGGAATCGCTTTTTATTTTTTCTTGTGGGTGTGTATCATCTACTTATTTCATGTGTTTAATTGTGAAGTTCATTTCATACTCTGTATATCTATCTCCTTATGCCCTCGTACCCAGACACGCGTCCATGGCCAGCGATGCGTGGCTGCGAGAGTAGGAAGAGATCGGAAAGCAATTCCTTCCTCCACTAAATCCCGTGAGTGAGGCGGGATGCTGCAAAGCAGACCCTGAACCGTTGTTCAAAACCATCATAAGTTCGAGCTTCGCGAACCCGCTTTTACGCGAGTTGTTATATGTATACCAATTACACGGCCGAGTTACAACCAAGTCGCAGCCTCCCTCCCAACCACCCACATCCCACAAGCGAAAACAAGTCGCGATGACTCAGCACCCTACCCTCCCCTGTCGCCTCCTACCCCCCCCTACCACCGACACCGGGGAGATGGGGGAGGGGGACGCAGTCCTCGCTTGTGGGCCCGTCTGCGGATTGGGTACGCTCGCAAAGCATTCTTTCTGTTCCCGCGCTCGCCTCGCAAACATCTTCCCGCGAGATCACATCATCACCGTCATCACAATTTCAGCATCATCATCCCATCAAAGGTAAGTAAAGATTGTGTTTTACAACAGTATTTTTATTCATAATCATTTAGATGGGAGGGGTATGTAACTGGAGGGAGGATTAAAAGAGGGGTATTAAGTGTATTATTTATGCGTACAATATTTTCAGTTTCCCCCTTATGATCGGTCAGGCTCTCGAACCTAACTCCCTATTTCCCAGGCTGGGCAGTGTTGCCAGAACTAAATTTCCAAAATAAACAATATAGGAGTCAGAAAAAGACCAGAAAAACTAGATTTTTAAATGAAAAGACTAAAACATAAACTCACCTTTTTTTAACTATGAGGTAAAAATTATAAATCATTTTCTTCACTATTATCATCTTCCTTCATTTCATTTTCTTGGTGAAAGTAGGCAAACTTTCTTTCAATATTGCAAAGTACAGTCTGTGGCAATTCATAAGTATAACACGTTCTTCCATTCCTCTTGATGCCTGCACGAATTGTAAAGATTGCATTCAAGAGTTCAGTCTTCATTCTGTTTCTTTGGATTTCACAATATTCATTTGACTGAAAATTCGTTCCACTTCTGCATTAGAATGTGGGATGCTTAAAACTGATCTAGCTATACTCGCCAATTCTTTGAAGGGATTTTCACCAGCAGCATCACAGTACACGATAACTTCAGCCCAGAATAGTTGGGTATCATGAATATTTGTCCATTTCATTAATGTTAAGTTCTTCCATTGAAGCTCTATTTTGTTATATCATTAGGGGACACATTTAGTATTCTAAGTATCTGTTATTCGTTCCTTGGTAACACTTAATCCACTAGACACAGAGAAGAGATATTTTCTTTAAGATATTAATATTTTCTGGTACTCTTCGTCTAATTTCCTTCAGTAGGTCGACTACAAATTTTGTGCATCTTTCTCTAATGTTATTATCTTTATTCTCACTAACATTCAATTCTCGTAGATTTTGTCCTGCTTCATAGCCTAAATATGGCTTTGGATCTAAATTTTCTTCAGTGATACAGGTAAAAGGGTCAAGCTTTTTAAGGAACCACTTTGTTTTAGGAGACTTTCTGCAACGAAAACTATGCTTTCTAATAATTTAGTAGGGTCTACATTATTTGTTTCAAAACTTAGGTTTACTCTATTGACATCATTTAATATATGTATTTCAAAAATAGCAATTTCTGATTGTAGTGTCAGGTGATCTCAAACACCCATGTCGTTAGAATTCGACCTACAAACAGTACATCGATAAGTAAAGAGACCTACAAACAATATATCAATAAGTATCGATAAGATATTTGTCTGGTCAATTTTTATGTGCTTTGAAACATTCTGACATCCGTTTCATGTGCAAATGAACAGTTTTCGAGATATTTTCAGTTTTTGTATTTGAAGAATCGCAAATTTAGAAACGAAACAGAGGTAAAATACCTTCACTATACTGTACATCAAAATTAACCAGAAAAATATCTACTGGTGAGGGCCCAATGTAACCTCACCCTAAACTAACCGGACCTAACATAACCTAATTAACCGAACCTAACGTAACCCTAACCTAACCTAACCAAGCCTAATTGTATTTTGAATGGCCGAAATGTATAAGTACAAGTTTACTTATAAATTTGCATGAAACCTAACTTAGGTATTGTGCTTTGTTTCAAAACACACCACGTTATTTTATCTTATATATATATATATATTTTACAGTCAATATGTAAAATTAGGCAATTTATAAACTGACTGAAATTCAGGCAATGTATGAAGTTGGTGATACACACAAACCTAACCTAACCTTTCTGGTAATGCTGCATACGCATGCCAGAAAAGTTAGGTTCAGTTAGGTTTTGTGTGTATCATCAATTTGACATATTGCCTGAATTTCAGTCAATTTATAAATTGCCTAATTTTACATATTGACTGTAACATATACTATATCTATACTAGAAAAAGGGAGTCCCGTCCGTCCGTCTATTAAGCTATTCTGAACATAGAAATAAATGTGCTTTGCTTTGTTTCAACTTTTTGCTCTGGCGCGTTAAGATTTTCTTTGTTGTTGTTCTTTTCAGTCATTCGGTCAATAGAGGTATAAAAAAGAACGCAACAATAAAAATTTTAAGCTTCACATACGAACCCATTGTATTAAGATTTGTGGCACTTAAGATTTTCATGGCTGCCTTCTTTTCTATAGTTTTACTGACTGAATAATTGACTCCCCAGTAATTGGGAGGCCGCAGGCCCCAGCACCGCAGGGGCCCGAACTAATGTTAAGTTTTTGCTTTTCATAGTTATATACTAGCGAAAGTGGGCACTACGGGCCCCGTCGTGCCCACTTTTGCTAGTATATAACTATGAAAAGCAAAAACTTAACATTTACTTTAGGTTCACATGGTACTTAAATTTTAAAAGCAGTTTCTCAAATTTTCGCCTAGTTTACTGGCTTCGGATGTGAAGCTCAAACTTTTGATAGTTGTGTTCTCATGTAAATTTATTGACCGACTTTGTGTGGATACTGTACATTAATTTGTGGAGTTTAATACAAACTTTCAAACAGATTAGATTTTAGTTTGTTGAACTAGAAAATTATTGTTAATTTCTGTTGTTATAGTTTAGAGTCAGTTGGCACTGTGATGAGTGAGATTCGAAATAGTCTTATGCCATTAGCATCTGTATACTGAACTGGTTGGAGACCACATCATAATGTGAGACATCACTTTTGGAATACAAACAGCACACTTGAAGTCTTTCTGGTCTGTAATATTTTCATTGCAACATAACCACTGATGTTCCTGAAGCGCATGAAGTGGGTTTTACGCTTCTCTTTTTTAAGATATTATTGACAGCACTCTTTGGCTAGATTCAATACGTAAACTTTTTGTAGGTTTATTAATATAATTGAGGGGTCCCGCGTCTTAAGGTACCTAAGTGCCAAAATTAAAATTCGTGAAATCGCCTCCAAAGTTCAGCAATATTCTGGCAATAGTATCTCTGTTATTAATTGAGCTAGAACGTTCATTTTTGGCTAAATTAGAGGTCTAAGTATGCTAATGAAGATGTTGATGAGTTTTTGGAATAGATTTTCATATTATATATTTTATATATATATTTTATTTTATTTTTTTATTATGCTAAACTTTGGGTGAACTTTTGGCTGGCGATAGATGTGAAAAAAGTAGTCCGCTTCGTAAGGTTTTCAACCATACTTCTAGTGTCGTAAGGTCATTATAACCCAAACCACGCGATAGAGGAAGGGTGAAAATAGTGATATCCATAAAAAACCTGTTTTCGCCTGTGGTGGCGCTTAGGTACCTTAAGACGCGCGACCCCTCATATGACTACTTCAGTGAAAAATTCCTACTGCAAATAACAAATTTGGCTTCACAAAAGTGATATTTTCTAATAAAATGTTAGTACGTTTCATTGAATATTTAATATAAAAGTTAATTTTGTCTGAGTTCAAATAAAAGTTTTTAAATATAAGTTTTTTAGTTAATGGTAATTAAAATAGCAATTAACGAAAAACATAAAAAATTTATCATTTTCAATGAAATGTACGTATGGTTAGACAGCCGTACGGCGTACGTACATTAACACATTGATCCTATTACTAAAACAACGAACAAGTATGGCGTAACAATTTGCCTGAAGTACATAAATTATATTGTATCTCGAATTACGTAAGTTATACTAAATAATTTTTTTTTTTTTTTTTTTTTTCCTGTTTAAGGTGCTTTCAACCCTGCTGGATTATTGACACCATTTTTTTTTTTTTTTGTAGAGAAAGGTGGTGAAAGAAGTAGTAGAATTAAGGTTAAAAAAAAGTTGTTAAGTTTTTTATTCTTGGAATTTTTCTTCGTTGAACTTCATATTGTTGTCTTCTGACCATTTGAATAATGTTTCAATGTAATTTTGTAATTTTTCTCTCTCCTTCGTTCGATATTTCCTTGCATATTTTTGTGTATAAATAGGCTATAAATGAAAACATAAATAGTATTCTTAAACACTAAATAAAGACGTTGTAAGTATAATTAAATAATTTACAAACCTCAGAATATGAAATGAATTTAGTATTTTTTAAATTATAAATGATAAAATTATAAATGATAATTAGCGACAAATTAAATTGAATGGTGTCAATAATCCAGCAGGGTTGAAGCACCTTAAACAGAAAAAACAAAACAAACAAACAAATTGTATTCTAAAAATGGAGCATTTTCTTTTCTTATGCGTTGCTGTTGAACCCTTACGCTGCTAGGGGAGCGAGAGTGCTCATGGTCGCCTCAGCTCTCCAGGCAGCCGCTATATTCTAGAGAAATTTGCATAAAACCTAGTATAGACCACCTTTCAAAAACTTATAAATCATATAGTTATGCCCTTAATTTTCATTTTCTTTCACGTAGAATAGAAAATATGATAATTTTATGGGTATATAAACTAAACTGCAAAAACTTGTTCGCTACCTGGATCCCTGGAAAAAATTCCAAATTTTCCAGGTTTTTTAGCGTTTCTGCTGACTTATGATCTGTATACCGTAGCATCGTAAGGGTGAATCAGTTTCAATTATCGTCCACTCTTGTTCAATGCTCGAGCACACTTCACGATCGCACACTTACTTCATTCACGTAAGTGAAAATTATCTTTATAATTTATAAGCCAGATGTTAAAAACAAAAGTTTTAAGTTCTAATTAGTTAGTTATTACTGTTGTTTGCAGGTTTTTAATTAATATGTGACTCTTTCATCAGTGGCGTTTTTAAGGTTTTGAATTGGTCGTGGCAAGTTATGCCACAGTGGGCCCGGGACCCATTTACCAGTTTTCCTTAATGAAAGTTCTCGAAAAACTCTTTAATGTTTTCACTAATTACTACATACTTAAGTAAAGTTATTTCAACCAAAGTAAAAAAATACAAATACAAACAGCAGTGATTTTTGTAAACTTTATTCAGGATGCAAATATATAGAGCAGAAGAATTATAGCTACCAACTTACATTATAACAACCAACTCAGTCCTGTACACTAAATTATATATAATTTTTTCGTTTTAAACTTTTAATGCTTGGAAAAAATGCAACGGATGAAATGTATTACAACAGTTAGAACCAATGACTTACATCCTCACAGGAAGGTAAATGACTAAACATAGCCTAATGGTAAATTTTGTGAAATAAAATGTGCTTACATAATGGTTAACATGTCTGTTGAAACTACATTAAAGATGAAGAAGAAGAAGTTAGACTTTAAAAGTATGCCTGCCTTTTGAGAAGAAGAAGAAGAAGAAGTTAGACTTTAAAAGTATGCCTGCCTTTTGTTATTAAGATTTAGTTACTGGAACATCTATCAAAAGATGTAAATAAAATTCGAACTGAACTATTCAAGAAATGTGTTCTGACTTACGTGACTGAAGAAGTCGAACGAAGTCAATCAAGAGAGTCAGGAAGGGTGGCGACCGTTGTTGGAACGAGAGTGGACGATTATTGAAACAGAGTCAACAGCAGCACATAAGACAAGAGAAAGGAATATAATATAAAGATTTATTGTCAATTATTATTATTTATAATTAAAATTATACATTTTCATTAAGAATTCTAAGTAAGTTATGTTCACAAAACCTTGTTTTAGTAATTATATATTTATATATTATACAAAATCAAGTTTCATAAGTCAGTGTAATCTTCTTATCTTCTTTAGCAAATGTGTGTCTATCTGTCCGTCTGTCAGCACAAAAAGCTTTTACATTTCTGAATCGATTTCGACCAAACTTCGTATGGTGCATAGGGGTGATGAGCAAGCTTAGGATAAATATGCACTTAAAAATAGATAAATATGCAGTAAAAATGCATTAATATGCATTTAAATATGCAGTATCAAATATAGCTTTCAGGAAAAATATAGTATTTAAATTTAATAGGAATATATTATTAGTGAAAAAAACACTCGCATTTAAAATGTATGTTGTATGATAATTATTGGTGACTTTAATGCTAATGTGTTTAATGATAATAAGTGATTCACTACAAATTAAAAAAATACAGAAAAAATCGCTTGCAAACCATGATTACATTTAATCACACATGCTGCTTTCAGTGTCCAAAAGTCATTCTACGCCTGTTATCTGTCAGAATATTTTTGTGGCTGTTATAATAAGTGTTATAAGATGTCTCATGTAATAACAATATCATAAAATTATCAGATAATTAATCAAACAGTATGCCAGTATGCTATGTTAAGTGACTATGTTGGCCTTATTTTTGTACTAAGTTCAGTGTATACGTAAGATTGTACTTGTATGTTAGGTTAAGTGGCTATGGATTGTGAATGATCCGCAATAAAGATGTTTTGTTTATTTGTTTGTACTCAGAGAATACTCGTTCCATGTCAAATGTAACTATAGGCGCAAATTTTAAGGCCAGGAAATCTGCAAATTCAAGGGGTTCTAAAGTTGAATCAATTTCTTTTTTGTATTTCACTTATTTTCTTCAATTTCTTATACCCTGTATATTTCGAAAGAAGAGCACTCAGTTTTTCTATGACATCTTTGTTTTCAAGGTCTTTTAATGCATTGGTAACGTCCTTAACTAAATGTATGCTACTTTTCAACGGTAATACCTTTCCTTGCAATTGCAAAATTGCCGAGGAAATGCATGTGAAGTTGGTAGAAATGAAAATAAGATCCTCTTGAATACCCTTCTTCTTCAGCGCATTTTGTGCGTCCGTGATGCTCCGAGCATTCTCAGGATCAAATGTTTCAATCACAGTCTTCGCAATTTCAAAATTTTCTACGTAATACACTACAGCTTCTAGCCAGGTTCCCCATCTTGTCACTATGGGGGAAGGAGGAAGCGGTACACTTCCAGCAAGTTCTCCAAATTTTGCTTTTCGTTATGGCGCTTTCACGAAAACTGACTTCATATTAGAAATTAATTCATTCACATCCTCGTACTTAGAACGGATAAATTCGGCAACTCTGTGCAGCCCATGGGCTACACATGTTACATGTATCATTTTAGGATAGAGAACCTGAAGTCCTCTCATACACTTGGTCATATATGGAGCACCATCTGTACACACTAAAAGAACAGAATTATACAGAATACCAGAAGATATTAGAAGATTTAATGAATCATTGAAGAAAGTTGAAACTGTCGAATGGTTTACCTTATCCACGACATCAACTGTCAATAAGTATGATTTGTCCCTCTCATTTTCTATTCCCAATAAACCAAACACAAAATTTACAACACACCTTTCTTCTACATCGGTTGTTTCGTCTATAGACACCCAGATCTTATTATTTTCAACTTTATTTCTCAGCTTTTCTATTGTTTCCTTGTAGAGTTCAGGAACATAGTTTTTCCTAAGCGTGGACTCGTCTGGCAGATGCTGGTTTGTGTATTTTTCTAGAAATTCGCTAAGCTGCTTATTTCTTAGCTTTGCCAGAGGTACATCAGCGGATATAAATGCATTACATAAATCCATATTGAACTGTGAACGTTTGGGTCCAGGTCTTGGTTGACAGTCACTTAACAATTTTTGGTTTTGTTTAATAATTTTAGCAGTTACCTTCCCAACATGCTTGGCTGTTTGAAGGTGTTGTTGAACTTGGAGCCTTTTAGCTGCAGAAACTACAGCCTCACAATATTTACAGAAGAACACGCTTCCATCTGTACTAAATGCGTCAAACTCTTCAACGAATGCTCTAACAATGACACTTTTACTCTTTTTTTCTTTCGGCATCTTGTAAAGTAGGACTATTGCAGTCAGACACCAGCTTAGCACTGATAATTTGAATATGTGTGGAATAAGACAATTCTGCCAAATCTAGATAAAACAATGTTGCCAGATCTAAAATTTCTTTGAAATATACACTGAAAACAGAAAAATAACACTGGTCAACAAAGATTTTTCATCAGAGTAAAATTTGTGGTGGCTGGATAGCATTTTTCACGCTGATTCCAAAACTGCATTCAGAGTTTTTCTAGCACGTATAGTTTTCAAGATGAAGGCATATATATAACTACACAGATTTAACCATTTTAAATAGGCAAAATACTAATATTTCAACATTTGATTGTGTTTATTTTATTGTGTTTTTTTAGTTTATTCATCTTATTTATTTCAATTATCTTAATTATACATCTTATGTATTTCAGGTGTGAGCTTTTACGTCTAGCAGCATTGTGATTCAGGCAACAACGCCGTGTTTTGTGTGTCAAAAGATCAATCCAGTCCAAGAACTTGTGTCAAGTTGGTGTACATTTTTTTTGAATTTATAGTTTGCTCAGGTCAGTCAACATGCCTCGACAATGTAAGAATGACCCCGACAAGTTCTGTTTCGTATGCGGCCAGTTCACAACTAAAACACAGCGACGAAGTATTACAACCGACATTAAGAAAATATACAAGCTATACTTTGGTTGCCATCTAGGTGACCAAGATAAACCATGGGCGCCACATCAAATCTGTTCTGGCTGTTCAAATGGATTACGTGATTGGCTTAACAAAAAGAAAGCTTCAATGCCATTTGCCATACCCATGATATGGAGGAGCCGAGAGATCATCATGAAGACTGTTATTTTTGTAGTGTGAACTTAATGGGGTTTTCTGCCAAGAACAAACACCAGATTGTATATCCAAACTTGGATTCAGCACGTAGACCAGTAAAACATGATGAAACATTGCCCATTCCAATTCCCCCAAGTGATAGGCTAGATTCTATCATAGATGACATGGAAAGTGATGAAGGTGCAACTGGCGTTTCCGGACCATCTACAGAACCAGAGTACACTTTTGAAGGTAGACATTTAGAGCCTAAAATGTTAACCCAAGGACAGTTGAATGATCTTGTTAGAGACTTATCGCTGTCTAAAGAGAAATCAGAGCTTCTCGCCTCAAGACTAAAGGAGAACAATTTACTTGAGAACAATGTTCGTATTAGTTACTACCGAAAGCGGACTTTTGAATTAACAGCATTCTTTTCAGTAGATGGTCCTCTCTGTTATTGCCATGACATCAATGGACTATTTACAGCCATATCTCAGACGTATGTGGCATCTGAGTGGCGCCTCTTTATTGATTCGTCGCAGAGAAGCCTGAAAGCAGTTCTTTTGCATAATGGTAATATAATGCCATCCATCCCCATTGCCCATTCCGTCCATCTAAAAGAGACATATGACAATATGGATATACTACTTAAGGCAATCAAATACGACAGTCATCAATGGAATGTTTGTGGAGATCTAAAAGTTATAGGAATGCTTATGGGTATGCAGTCAGGATTCACAAAATTTTGTTGTTTCCTTTGCCTGTGGGACAGTCGCGCCACTATAGAACATTACACCAAAAGTGACTGGCCACTTAGGTATACATATGTCCCAGGGATAAGCAATGTCCAGTCTGTCCCTTTAGTGGATCCCCAAAAGATCTATCTGCCACCTCTTCACATTAAACTTGGTTTAATGAAGAATTTTGATAAAGCAATGGGTAAAGTCAATTCTAAAGGGTTCCAATACCTTTCAAGGAAATTTCCGAAGGTTACTGCAGCAAAATTGAAGGAAGGAATTTTTGTTGGGCCACAAATAAGGGAGGTTTTGAATGACACTGAATTTGAAAAAGTCCTAAGTCCGCTGGAATTGAAGGCTTGGCTGGCGTTCAAATGGATATGTGAAAACTTTCTTGGAAGCAACAAGTCAGAAGTCACCTGCGTATAAGGATGGAGTCAAGAACCTCCTTGATGCCTTCAAAGAAATGGAGTGTCGAATGTCGTTAAAAATTCACTTCCTGCATTCCCACTTAGATTTCTTTCCTGAAAACCTTGGTGCAGTGAGTGACGAGCAAAGAGAGCGCTTCCATCAAGATATTCAGATGATGGAGAAGCGCTACCAAGGATATTGGAATGAAAGCATGATGGCGGACCATTGTTGAAAAAGTCCTAAGTCCGCTGGAATTGAAGGCTTGGCTGGCGTTCAAATGGATATGTGAAAACTTTCTTGGAAGCAACAGGTCACCTGCGTATAAGGATGGAGTCAAGAACCTCCTTGATGCCTTCAAAGAAATGGAGTGTCGAATGTCGTTAAAAATTCACTTCCTGCATTCCACTTAGATTTCTTTCCTGAAAACCTTGGTGCAGTGAGTGACGAGCAAGGAGAGCGCTTCCATCAAGATATTCAGATGATGGAGAAGCGCTACCAAGGATATTGGAATGAAAGCATGATGGCGGACCATTGTTGGATGCTGTATCGTGACAATCCAGGCCAAATTTACAAAAGGAAATCACACTCACAGCGCTTTTAATAAAATAATGTATATATTCTTTATTTATAAGTACATTGAATAAGGTATATGATGTATTTGTTGTTTAGCATTCCTAAGTGTGATCTATACATCCATAAATTTTCTTATAGCAATATCAAAAACCTAAAAATATCAAAACCAGTGTATCTATATAACTATACGTGCTAGAAACATAATAAAACCAGATTTGGAATCAGCGCGAAAAATGCATTAAGAAAAGTGTGATCATGTTTGTGATGAGAAACAAGGTTTCATTTTGTTGGCCAGTGTAATGTATAAAATGCACAATCACTTAAAATGTTACAAATATGCCTAAAATATGCATTTGCATGTGGAAATATGCAAATGCATATTTACCCTAAGTCTGGTGATGAGTAATGAACGAAAATATATGTGCCCAGCCTCCCACCCCCACCAATTACTGGGCCCGAAGGCCCCAGCACCGCGATAAAACTATAGAAACGAACGCAGCCATGAAAATCTTGAGCTTCACATTGTGTCAAGATTTGTGAAACTTAAGATTTTCATGACTATAGTTTTATTGACCAAATAATTGAACCCCCAATTACTGTCGGTCCAATTATTTGGTCAATAAAACTATAGAAAAGAACGCAGTCACGAAAATCTTGAGCTTCACATTGCCGTCCGTGACAATAATAATAATGAAGAAAACCAAGTTGGTGAATAAATTTAGAAAAGAATGTAGCTATCAAAAATTTTAGCTATGCATCGGAAGCCATGATAAGTGCAAAAAAAAAAGTGACAAGTTATATTTGAAACTAGCAGAGATACCCGGCGTTGCCCGGGATGTAAGGGTGTGTCAAAATAAGGTAAAAAGATGAACAAAACTAAATGAACACATAAACACAAAGTTTTGGTAATTGTTTTTATTCCTTGAAAACATCAGACATTTTGTAGCATTTCAGTGTAAACAATGTTACGTGTTTTTCCATTGGGTATCAAAACATAAAGATTGCGAGGTGTTCCAACTTTTTTGGGCCATTGTCACCCATAGCAAAAGTCACACTCAAATGTCAAAATGCAAAAACTTATTCCTTAAACTTATATTTTAAAAAGTTTTCGAAAATAATGATTTTAAGCTTTTTTGTGTTAAAATGAAAAAACTTATTCCTTAACCTTATATTTTAAAAAGTTCTCGAAAATTTTGAAACTTTTATGCACACCATTAGATTCCACTTAAATCCCATGACTTTATGCCGTCATTCAAAACTAAACAAGATTTTAATGTATCATTTACTAAATAAAACTGTCTAGTCTACCTACCTACTGTACCTACCTACCTTTTACTAATAAAACTGTCTAGTCTACCTACCTACTGTACCTACCTACCTACCTACCTACTGTACCTACCTACCTACCTACCTACCTACTGTATCTACCTACTGTACCTACCCATTTACTAAATAAAACTGTCTAGTCTACCTACCTACTGTACCTACCTACTGTACCTACCTACCTACTGTACCTACCTACTGTACCTACCCATTTACTAAATAAAACTGTCTAGTCTACCTACCTACTGTACCTACCTACCTACTGTACCTACCCATTTACTAAATAAAACTGTCTAGTCTACCTACCTACTATACCTACCTACTGTACCAACCTACCTACCTACCTACTGTCTAGTCTACCTACCTACTGTACCTACCTACCTACCTACCTACTGTATCTACCTACTGTACCTACCCATTTACTAAATAAAACTGTCTAGTCTACCTACCTACTGTACCTACCTACTGTACCTACCTACCTACCTACCTACTGTACCTACCTACTGTACCTACCCATTTACTAAATAAAACTGTCTAGTCTACCTACCTACTGTACCTACCTACCTACCTACCTACCTACTGTACCTACCTACCTACCTACCTACCTACTGTATCTACCTACTGTACCTACCCATTTACTAAATAAAACTGTCTAGTCTACCTACCTACTGTACCTACCTACTGTACCTATACCTACCTACCTACTGTACCTACCTACTGTACCTACCCATTTACTAAATAAAACTGTCTAGTCTACCTACCTACTGTACCTACCTACCTACCTACCTACTGTACCTACCCATTTACTAAATAAAACTGTCTAGTCTACCTACCTACTGTACCTACCTACTGTACCTACCTACCTACCTACCTACCTACTGTCTAGTCTACCTACCTACTGTACCTACCTACTGTACCTACCTACCTACCTACCTAATGTACCTACCTACTGTACCTACCTACCTACTGTACCTACCTACTATAGTGTAAACACCTTAATCGATTATAATTTGAAGCTATATGAATGGGCCTCCAATCACTCAGAACTTAAGGACTATTTGAAAAACATGACATAGCCTCCTCAGAAGATAAAGAAAACATAAAACTATTAGGATATGGTTGGAACACAAATGCTGATACACTCCATCTAAAAACTGTAAACTTGAACGCAGAAGCCAAAACTAAAAGAGAAATACTAAGTTCTGTGCAATCATTGTTCGATCCAATTGGATTTGTTGCACCCTTAGTGTTTAAATTAAAACTCTTCATGCAGAAGGTAGTATCTACCAAAAAAGATTGGGATGAATATCTAGAACCTGAAATGCTGGGTGAATGGAAAAACTTTGCAAAGAATAAACAAAGTGGAATTTCTGAATTTTCCTAGACAAGCTTTTGAAAATTCCAAACCTCTCATGGAAAATCTTCAACTCCACATCTTTTGTGATGCCAGCCAAGAAGGGTATGCAGTAGTTGCTATCTAGTTGGAAATGGAAAATCCGAACTAATTTACGCTAAATCAAGAGTCAACCCCAAATCAAAAATTGGACCATTTGTAACTTGGAATTAATGGCAATCTGCCTAGGAACCAAAGTCCTAGAATATCTTAAAGAAACCTACCTAGAAGAAAACTCAGAAAACCAAAAGTTCTTCAAAACAATAATTTGGACAGACTCACAGGTGGCTTTAAATTGGATTGCTCAAAAATCTCTAAAAATGAAATCCATCTTTGTAAAAAACAGAGTGAAAGACATTCAGGAAGCAACAAGAGACTTAAACCATCACCTGGAATTCAGACATGTAGCAGGAGAAGACAACCCAGCAGACCTACTCACCAGAACAATATCTTTCAAGAAATTTCAAAAACTTCTTCCCTTTTACCAACATGGTCCCACATTTTTGAGAAATGAAACTGAATGGCCAACCAACTTAAATTTTAACACCCACCAAAAAACCTTACAGACAACACAATAAATGTGTCTCAAACAACTTTTAAAGAAATAAATGAAAAAAACTCCCTTGTTAAACATGGAAAAATTCTCTAACAGGAAAAAACTGGTCAGAATCACTGCCTATGTTCTACGGTTCATAGAAAACTTAAAGTACTTCCGCACTCACAAATATAACCCCAAATGTAACCTAACAATGGAAGAACAAATTGCTGTTTTGGAGAAAAATCATACAGCTTACAAAACTAAGGCCACAAACTACTGGATAAAATTAGTCCAGCAACAATATTTCTCAAAAGAAATAATCAACAAACTAAATAAAGGAGAAAAAAATTGAGGACCTAACAAAGCTGCAAAAGAATCTAAAACTCTTCATTGACAAAGAAGGGTTAGTCAGAACAATGGGGAGATATGAATATGCAACCAACCTTAACTATTCTGCTAGGTATCCTGTACTACTGCCTGAAAATTCTCATTTAACAACGTTAATCATAACTGAATGTCATGCAAAAGCCAGTCATGCAACCTTAGCTACCACATGCAATTTCCTCAGACAGGAATTCTGGATCCCCAAAATAAGGCAAGTAGTTAAAAAGGTTCTGAAACAATGTCTGTTTTTGCCAAAAATACTTTGCCATGGCTTATGAAGTGTCTACTACTGGACCATTAGTAACGGAACGTTTAAGCTATGAAAAACCATTTGAAAAAACTGCCCTTGACTATGCCGGTCCAATTTCTGTCCAGGATGAGAATAAACAATTCATGGAAGTCTACTTATTATTGTTCACTTGCTGCGCCACCAGATTCACCAGCCTTCACATCTGCACTGACCTTTCTGCTAAAACCTTTTTAAGAGAACTCTACCATTTGTCCTTAAACTACTCCCTTCCAAAGGTTTTGATTTCAGACAATCAATCCACCTTCAAAAGATCTGAAGATTACCTTAAACATTGGTTCCAAAATGTTCTTGTGTCTCAGTACCTCTCTGATCATGGTATCCAGTGGAAATTTACAGCAGCCTATTCACCCAGAACCTTAGGAATAGCTGAAAGAATATCCCTTCTTTGATTTTGACCTCGCTGATCCTCGGAAATTTCTGTTTCAAGTAGAGACCCCCCCCCCCTATGCCCTGGAATCAACGCTTGTCGAAGTAGCCATTGTTTCTTTGAGTAATGGCTTTCCCGTGCTCTGTTGTCCCATTCACAGAGGAAACAACAGAATTTCGTATAACCCAGTTGTAAACCATGAAGAAGTGCAATCACTTTCAAGTCTCCACAGATATGCCAAGAGTATTTATCATATTGAATATGTTTCACAAGCAGGTGCATATTGTCGTATGATTCCTTCATATGTACGGCATGTGCTAAGGGAACTGAAGGGTATTTATTTCCATTATGGAGTAATACAGTTTTTAAACTCAGCTTCGAGGAATCAATAAATAGGCGCCATTCGTTTGGATCATGTCGTTGGCCAAGGGTTTTCATGAGAGGGTAGAAAGTTTCTTTGATGCTCGCGGTAAAAAGATATCTTAGTGCCTTTTTCTTGAAGATTCCAACCTTTCAACCTGGAAGCCGAAAGTTCGGATTGATCTTTTGACAATTTCAGATCACAGACAAGCTCCCTCAGGTCTGCTTGAGATATTAAGTGAGGCTCTGTCGATGAACAAGATGGTTCAAACATTGGATCAACATCGTCCGTCAGTAAACCATGTTGAGCTTCGTCATTACCACTGTACACCAATTTCATTTTCATCATCTAAACTCCACGTTTCCGGTGGCCTTGGTACTGGCAAATGTTTATTATGTAAAACAGGCCTTATGGCTGATGGTAAATTTGGGTATTGTACCATATGTTTAGATTTCGCAGTAATGCCTAGTATATTTGTTAAGCAGAAATAACAATCGATTAAATGGTCTTTCGGCTCTCTCCATACCATCGGAACAGTAAACGGCATTTGACGAGACCCATTTAGCCAGCCTGTGAGAAGTCTTAAACACGTAATACAGGATATATGAGGTGCCCACGTCTTGTTCTGATTCCCTACCTTGCAACCAAAATAAAGTTCGTATGCTTTTTGACGAGAGGGTGAAATTTCGCCTTTTAAATTTAAGTGTTAACTCTCTGTACACATAACAGAAACAGTTTGGATGGTTGACACACTTGCGTAGCATTTTGTCATGAAACAATACGAACGCACTGACACAAAATATGATTAAGGAAAATCACGAATAAAATGCACGATGTTCACTGAGTGAAATCAAATGAGTAACTGACAAATGAAAGTCAACAGAGACGTGTAGCAACTTATAAGCAGAGGAAGAGGAAGGGGCAGACCCCGCCCCCTTCCTATTCTCACTCAAATCCTAAGTAATGTAAATTCGTGTGTCACTCTAAAACCGCGGATGATAGAAAAATTCTGTTTTCATTTTCGTAATCAACGTAAAAAATTACACATAATTCAAATAAAAAATATCTCTATCAATTATTATTATTTATAATTAAAATTATACATTTTCATAAAGAGTTCCAAGTAAATTATGTTCACAAAACTTTGTTTAAGTAATTATATATTTATACATTACACAAAATAAAATTTTATAAGTCAGTGTAATATATATAATTCAGGCGCCGATACATGGGAGGCAGCGGGGGCTTAACTCCTCTAGCTTTAACCTGAATGACATCTCGTATTCTAATAATTAATCGTTTTTAATATTATTGAATAATATTATATTATATTGGGCTGGCAATATTTACATGAGACCGGCATGACAAATCCTAAATACCCGGCCCTCCGCTGTATCCGCGTCTGTAATTTAAGTCATTCATAGAAATTCAAAGCGATTCTAAGGCTTCGGAATCGTTTTTTATTTTTTCTTGTGGGTGTGTATCATCTATTTATTTCATGTGTTTAATTGTGAAGTTCATTTCATACGCTGTATATCTATCTCCTTATGCCCTCGTACCCAGGCACGCGTCCATGGCCAGCCATGCGTGGCTGCGAGGGTAGGAGGAGATCGGAAAGCAATTCCCTCCTCCACTAAATCCCGTAAGTGAGGCGGGATGCTGCAAAGCAGACCCTGAACCGTTGTTCAAAACCATCATAAGTTCGAGCTTCGCGAACCCGCTTTTACGCGAGTTGTTATATGTATACCAATTACACGGCCTGAGTTACAACCAAGTCGCAGCCTCCCTCCCAACCACCCACATCCCGCCTACAAGCGAAAACAAGTCGCGATGACTCAGCACCCTACCTTCCCCTGTCGCCTCCTACCCCCCCTACCACCGACACCGGGGAGATGGGGGAGGGGGGAGCAGTCCTCGCTTGTGGTCCCGTCTGCGGATTGGGTACGCTCGCAAAGCATTCTTTCTGTTCCCGCGCTCGCTTCGCAAACATCTTCCCGCGGAGATCACATCATCACCGTCATCACAATCTTCAGCATCATCATCCCATCAAAGGTAAGTAAAGATTGTGTTTTGTACAACAGTATTTTTATTCATAATCATTTAGATGGGAGGGGTATGTAACTGGAGGGAGGATTAAAAAAGGGGTATTAAGTGTATTATTTATGCGTACAATATTTTCAGTTTCCCCCTTGTGATCGGTTAGGCTCTCGAACCTAACTCCCTATTTCCCATGCTGGGCAGTGTTGCCAGACCTAAATTTCCAAAATAAACAATATAGGAGTCAGAAAAAGACCAGAAAAAACTAGATTTTCAAATGAAAAGACTAAAACATAAACTCACCTTTTTTTAACTATGAGGTAAAAATTATAAATCATTTTCTTCATTATTATCATCTTCGTTCATTTCATTTTCTTGGTGAAAGTAGGCAAACTTTCTTCCAATATTGCAAAGTACAGTCTGTGGCAATTCATAAGTATAACACGTTCTTCCATTCCTCTTGATGCCTGCACGAATTGTAAAGATTGCATTCAAGAGTTCAGTCTTCATTCTGTTTCTTTGGATTTCACAATATTCATTTGACTGAAAATTCGTTCCACTTCTGCATTAGAATGTGGGATGCTTAAAACTGATCTAGCTATACTCGCCAATTCTTTGAAGGGATTTTCACCAGCAGCATCACAGTACACGATAACTTCAGCCCAGAATAGTTGGGTATCATGAATATTTGTCCATTTCATTAATGTTAAGTTCTTCAATTGAAGCTCTATTTTGCTTATATCATTAGGGGACACATTTAGTATTCTAAGTATCTCTGTTATTCGTTCCTTGGTAACACTTAATCCACTAGACACAGAGAAGAGAGATATTTTCTTTAAGATATTAATATTTTCTGGTACTCTTCGTCTGATTTCCTTCAATAGGTCGACTACAAATTTTGTGCATGTTTTTCTAATGTTATTGTCTTTATTCTCACTAACATTCAATTCTCGTAGGTTTTGTCCTGCTTCATAGCCTAAATATGGCTTTGGATCTAAATTTTCTTCAGTGATACAGGTAAAAGGGTCAAGCTTTTTGATAGGAACCACTTTGTTTTAGGAGACTTTCTGCAACGAAAACTATGCTTTTTAATAATTTAGTAGGGTCTACATTATTTGCTTCAAAACTTAGGTTTACTCTATTGACATCATTTAATAGATGTATTTCAAAAATAGCAATTTCTGATTGTAGTGTCAGGTGATCTCAAACACCTCCTGTCGTTAGAATTCGACCTACAAACAGTACATCGATAAGTAAAGAGACCTACAAACAATATATCAATAAGTATCGATAAGATATTTTCCTGGTCAATTTTTATGTGCTTTGAAACATTCTGACATCCATTTCATGTGCAAATGAACAGTTTTCGAGATATTTTCAGTTTTTGTATTTGAAGAATCGCAAATTTAGAAACGAAACAGAAGTAAAATACCTTCACTATACTGTACATCAAAATTAACCAGAAAAATATCTACTGGTGAGGGCCCAATGTAACCTCACCCTAAACTAACCGGACCTAACATAACCTAATTAACCTAACCGAACCTAACGTAACCCTAACCTAACCTAACCAAGCCTAATTGTATTTTGAATGGCCGAAATGTATAAGTACAAGTTTACTTATAAATTTGCATGAAACCTAACCTAAGGTATTGTGCTTTGTTTCAAAACACACCACGTTATTTTATCTTATATATATATATTTTACAGTCAATATGTAAAATTAGGCAATTTATAAACTGACTGAAATTCAGGCAATGTATGAAGTTGGTGATACACACAAACCTAACCTAACCTTTCTGGTAATGCTGCATACACAAGCCAGAAAAGTTAGGTTCAGTTAGGTTTTGTGTGTATCATCAATTTGACATATTGCCTGAATTTCAGTCAATTTATAAATTGCCTAATTTTACATATTGACTGTAACATATACTCAAAGGTGGGCACCCGGGCCTCAAAAAGGACTGACGGTCCCGGTCCCGGTCCTTGCCTCAAACTGGACCGACGGTCCCGGTCACGGTCCTTTCTGAAGATAGGACCTAGGGACGTCTCGGTCCTCGGTCCTTATATATAATATAAGTGAAAAATTTGATTAAAATGAAAAATTGCCGGGATTGCCGGGTTCAGTTCTTCCGCTAGGAGCTCCAGTTGCTTGACTTGAAGTTGAAGCACTAACATCAGTAGATTCTTCGTCTCCTCCAGGTGTTGAAACAAGTTTCAGTTCAGTCTCAGTCTCTTTCTGAGTCTTCTGGAGGAAACGATCCATCTTCTTTAGAACTTCAAATAATCACTAAACACACTAAAATCACTAAAAAAGACCGTCCGGACCGGACCGTCCGGAATTGCTTAAAAATGGACCGTCGCTCCTCATTTCGGTCCTCACTGAGAAAAGGACCGACTTCCCCGCTCACGGTCCTTAAAAAGGACCGAGTTCCTGGAATTCGGTCCTTTTGGAACTCGGTCCTGCCCACCTTTGCATATACTATATCTATACTAGAAAAAGGGAGTCCCGTCCGTCCGTCTATTAAGCTATTCTGAACATAGAAATAAATGTGCTTTGCTTTGTTTCAACTTTTTGCTCTGGCGCGTTAAGATTTTCTTTGTTGCTGTTCTTTTCAGTCATTCGGTCAATAGATGTATAGAAAAGAACGCAACAATGAAAATCTTAAGCTTCACATACGAACCCATTGTATCAAGATTTGTGGCACTTAAGATTTTTATGGCTGCGTTCTTTTCTATAGTTTTATTGACTGAATAATTGACTCCCCAATAATTGAGAGGCCGCAGGCCCCAGCACCGCAGGGGCCCGTACTAATGTTAAGTTTTTGCTTTTCATAGTTACAGTATATACAAAGGTGGGCACCCGGGCCTCAAAAAGGACCGACGGTCCCGGTCCTTGCCTCAAACTGGACCGACGGTCCCGGTCCAGGTCCTTTCTGAAGATAGGACCTAGGAACGACTCGGTCCTCGGAACTTATATATAATATAAGTGAAAAATTTAATTAAAATGAAAAATGAAATTAAAGACACCGGAAGTCTTTAATTTTATTAACGTAAATTATAATTAATACAATACATAAATGATGAAAAAAAGTTATTAAGTTAAATGCTTGAGTTTCCCTTCAAGAAGACTAGCATTTCAAAATGGCTGTCACTGAGCCCTGACCTTTTCCGCTTGAGGACGTCCTTCCCCAAAGAGAAGAGCCTCTCTACGGCGGCACTGGATGGGATAGGCGTGTTAAACTTGATGAACAAGTCCTTCAACGCCGGGCTGGGAAACGATCCATCTTCTTTAGAACTTCAAATAATCACTAAACACACTAAAATCACTAAAAAAGACCGTCCGGAATTGCTTAAAAATGGACCGTCGCTCCTCATTTCGGTCCTCACTGAGAAAGGACCGCCTTTCCCGCTCACGGTCCTTAAAAAGGACCGAGTTCCTGGAGTTCGGTCCTTTTGGAACTCGGTCCTGCCCACCTTTGGTTATATACTAGCGAAAGTGGGCACTACGGGCCCCGTAGTGCCCACTTTCGCTAGTATATAACTATGAAAAGCAAAAACTTAACATTCACTTTAGGTTCACAAGGTACTTAAATTTTAAAAGCATTTTCTCAAATTTTGGCCTAGTTTACTGGCTTCGGATGTGAAGCTCAAAATTTTGATAGTTGTGTTCTCATGTAAATTTATTGACCGACTTTGTGTGGATACTGTACATTAATTTGTGGAGTTTAATACAAACTTTCAAACAGATTAGATTTTAGTTTGTTGAACTAGAAAATTATTGTTAATTTCTGTTGTTATAGTTTAGAGTCAGTTGGCACTGTGATGAGTGAGATTCGAAATAGTCTTATGCCATTAGCATCTGTATACTGAACTGGTTGGAGACCACATCATAATCTGAGACATCACTTTTGGAATACAAACAGCACACTTGAAGTCTTTCTGGTCTGTAATATTTAGTCATTGCAACATAACCACTGACAGAGCTGGGCAATAAATACATTGAATGTATTTAAATACTAAATACTAAATATATGGGAGAAATGTATTTAAATACTAAATACTAAATACATTTTACGAATGTATTTAGATACTAAATACAAAATACATCAATTGTATTTAAATACATTTGTAAATACATTTTAAATTGTTATCTGCAGATATATCACTGTTTGATTCACCGGATTTGCTTGTTGAAGCCATGACACGCACACGATAAAGAAATCAACCGCTTTCGACTAAGAGTGGCACACAACTGATTGAACTGACACGTTGAAACATGAACCATGCTGTACTACACTGTCGACGCGTCGTACTGTGCTACTGTGCTAGTACAGAACGTGTATTAAACCAGTAAAAGTATTTACATTTTTATATTTTGAGTATTTAAATACATTGTATTTAAATACTATATTTAAATACATGAAAAACAATGTATTTATAAATACAGTTCTAAATACACAAATGTATTTAAATACGTATTTAAATACAAATGTATTTAAATACTGCCCAGCTCTGACCACTGATGTTCCTGAAGCGCATGAAGTGGGTTTTACGCTTCTCTTTTTTAAGATATTATTGACAGCACTATTTGGCTAGATTCAATACGTAAACTTTTTGTAGGTTTAATACAGTATAATTGAGGGGTCCCGCGTCTTAAGGTACCTAAGCGCCAAAATTGAAATTTGTCAGAAATCGCCTCCAAAGTTCAGCAATATTCTGGCAATAGTACCTCTGTTATTAATTGAGCTAGAACGTTCATTTTTGGCTAAATTAGAGTTCTAAGTATGCTAATGAAGATGTTGATGAGTTTTTGGAATAGATTTCCATATTTTATATTTTATATATATATATTTTTTTAAAAAATTTATTTTCTTATTATGCCGAACTTTGGGTGAATTTTGGCTGGCGATAGAGGTGAAAAAAGTAGTTCGCTTCATAAGGTTTTCAACCACGCGATAGGAAGTGTGAAAATAGTGATATCCATGAAAAACACGTTTTCGCCTATGGTGGCGCTTAGGTACCTTAAGACGCGCGACCCCTCATATGACTACTTCAGTGAAGAATTCATACTGCAAATAACAAATTTGGTTTCACAAAAGTGATATTTTCTAATAAAATGTTAGTACGTTTCATTGAATATTTAATATAAAAGTTAATTTTGTCTGATTTCAAATAAAAGTTTTTGAATATAATTTTTTTAGTTAATGGTAATTAAAATAGCAATTAACGAAAAACCATACAAAATTTATCAATTTCAATGAAATGTACGTATGGTTAGACAGCCGTACGGCGTACGTACATTAACACATTGATCCTATTACTAAAACAACGAACAAGTATGGCGTAACAATTTGCCTGAAGTACATAAATTATATTGTATCTCGAATTACGTAAGTTATACTAAATAATATATAAATAGGCTATAAATGAAAACATAAATAGTATTCTTAAACACTAAATAAAGACGTTGTAAGTATAATTAAATAATTTACAAATCTCAGAATATGAAATGAATTTAGTATTTTTAAAATTATAAATGATAAAATTATAAATGATAATTGGCGACAAATTAAATTGTATTCTAAAAATAGAGCATTTTCTTTTCTTATGCGTTGCTGTTGAACCCTTACGCTGCTACGGGGAGCGAGAGTGCTCATGGTCGCCTCAGCTCTCCAGGCAGCCGCTATATTCTAGAGAAATTTGCATAAAACCTAGTATAGACCACCTTTCAAAAACTTATAAATCATATAGTTATGCCCTTAATTTCATTTTCTTTCACGTACAATAGAAAATATGATAATTTTATGGGTATATAAACTAAACTGCAAAAAACTTGTTCGCTACCTGGATCCCTGGAAAAAATTCCAAATTTTCCAGGTTTTTTAGCGTTTCTACTGACTCATGATCTGCATACCGTAGCATCGTAAGGGTGAATCAGTTTCAATTACCGTCCACTCTTGTTCAATGCTCGAGCACACTTCACGATCGCACACTTACTTCATTCACGTAAGTGAAAATTATCTTTATATTTATAAGCCAGATGTTAAAAACAAAAGTTTTAAGTTCTAATTAGTTAGTTATTACTGTTGTTTGCAGGTTTTTAATTAATATGTGACTCTTTCATCAGTGGCGTTTTTAAGATTTGAATTGGTCGTGCAAGTTATGCCACAGGGGGCCCGGGGGCCATTTACAGTTTTCCTTAATGAAAGTTCTCGAAAAACTCTTTAATGTTTTCACTAATTACTACATTTAAGTAAAGTTATTTCAACCAAAGTAAAAAAATAAAAATACAAACAGCAGTGATTTTTGTAAACTTTATTCAGGATGCAAATATATAGAGCAGAAGAATTATAGCTACCAACTTACATTATAAAACCAACTCAGTCCTGTACACTAAATTATATATAATTTTTTCGTTTTAAACTTTTAATGCTTGGAAAAAATGCAACGGATGAAATGTATTAACAGTTAGAACCAATGACTTACATCCTCACAGGAAGGTAAATGACTAAACATAGCCTAATGGTAAATTTTGTGAAATAAAATGTGCTTACATAATGGTTAACATGTCTGTTGAAACTACATTAAAGATGAAGAAGAAGAAGTTAGACTTTAAAAGTATGCCTGCCTTTTGAGAAGAAGAAGAAGAAGTTAGACTTTAAAAGTATGCCTGCCTTTTTGTTATTAAGATTTAGTTACTGGAACATCTATCAAAAGATGTAAATAAAATTCGAACTGAACATTCAAGAAATGTGTTCTGACTTACGTGACTGAAGAAGTCGAACGAAGTCAATCAAGAGAGTCAGGAAGAGTGGCGACCGTTGTTGAACGAGAGTGGACGATTATTGAAACAGAGTCAACAGCAGCACATAAGACAAGAGAAAGAATATAATATAAAGATTTATGTCATATTATTATTTATAATTAAAATTATACATTTTCATTAAGAATTCTAAGTTTGAAAAAACTATATAGGGCTATGGGTTGATTGCCTGTGCCCTCATCCGCTGAAAATTTCCAGCAGATTTCAGTGGAGGGTTACCGACAAAAGCCCTATGCTTTTTCGTTAGAGAGTTATGAATATGTAGGTGTTTAAAGGACCTTTTTATATTTAAGTGATTACGGTAATTCTAGCGTCGGGATTTGCGCGACGTACAGTATACTAGAATGAAAATAATTTGCCTCACCTTATTTTTGTTGGGTCTTTGTTTGCTTCGATGTAGGGCGTTACGATCATCTTCGGTGTAGGGCCGCCACGATCGAGTTTCGCGACGAATTTACTTAAGGTAATTAATATAGGCAGTCACTATATAAACCCCTGAAGGAATAGGCCTATCCTTTTATGTCATTAGGTTTTATTATAAGGAATTCACTCAGAACTAGAGGGGGACAAAGACATCCTCCCAGTTTAAAGCTTCGCTGTAACATAAACAGCCCTGAGAGCCGTTCCTTGGTTCTGGTGTATTATTTGCCGAACTAGCATATTTTTGTTGGTCTACTCCTTGGTAGACTAAACAATAAATTGGGTTTTCTTGTTGCTATGTGAGGCTGATTCATACATACAGGTTCTTTGTACGTATGGCAATTCAATTATTTCATTCCCAATAGGCTATGTCGCCAATCCCGAGGCAATTTTGTATAGATATTTAATTCAATTAATTAATAATTTATATTTAATTATGAAATAAATGTACCACATATGATACCATGTTGTGAGTGCGTATAGTTTTTCCATATACTGGGGGGGGCCGGAGAAAAATTTGTATGTTATAGATCAAATTTTTTGATAAACTGTGTTTTAAACCATGTGAAATGGATTGAAAAGAATGAAGTAGAAATTTAGGAGAGAGAGGTTACTCAAGACCTATTCAAATAGAAAGTTCAAGAGGCCAACTTCTCAAGTTTAGTTAAAGTTATGTCAATCAGTTTGACTCCCTTTAGGTATAGGAAATTTATGGGATTAAAGTAAAGTTATTAAGCATTTTAACTTTGCTCAGTTTGTGTAAGTTTTATAAGTCACCAGTCTTAATTTTTTCTTGTAAAAGTTTTCTGGCTTTCAAAGCAGTCTTTCTTTGAGGCCTGTCTGGTTTAGTCTGAGTTACATCAGGCACATTGAGAGATTCCTCCCCAATAGTATCCTGATCCATCCTTTGGGGTAATGGTTCTAATTTAGCCCCACACTCCAAAGGATATAGTAATGTGATATCTCTGGTGGTTTCACCAGTTGCTGTTTTCAGTTTTACAACCCTGGTAACTTCGTCTTCACCAGTTTTGAGTTCCAAGACTTTTCCCATTGACCAATGTTGTCTTGGTGTCTTGTCATGTATCAACACAATGTCCCCAATTTTGACTGAATCATTCCAACTTTGTTTTGTTAATTGTTTATGTCTTTCTCTAAGACTTGTTAAGTATTCTTCTCTCCATTTTGTTATAAATTGAGTCTTGATTTGTGTCAAATGTTGGTATTTTGTGTTGAGTTCTTTGTGTCCTATTTCCCAATCTGGATCCTCTGTACTGTTATGTTCAGATTCTGGTAACATGTTTACTGTTTCTCCCTTAATTAGGTGGTTTGGTGTGAGAGGTTCTGGCTCATTAATACCATCTCCCACATAAGTTAATGGTCTGTTGTTGACAACATTTTCAATTTCTGACAGAATAGTCATGAGTTCAAAAAGTTGTAGATGTTTTGTCCCAATAGTCTTTTTAAGGCAGTTCTTTACAGTTTGTATGTTTCTTTCCCAAATTGAACCATACCATGGTGTATTAACAGGAATGTACTTCCAGGTTATGTTGTGTTTGGTTAAATGAGTTTGTACTGTTTCACTGTCACAAATCTGATGAATAATTCTTTCACCAGATTTGAAGTATGTGGCATTGTCTGACCATATAGTTTTGGGTACAGAATTGTGTGCACAAAATCGTCTGAAAGCAGCAATAAAAGCTTCTGCTGTCAGATCTTCTACTATGTCTAGACATATGGCACGTGTGGCAGCACAGGTGAAGAGTACAATGTACACTTTGTATTCCTTTGAATCCATTTTGTCTCCAAAACTCACATTTACCGCTCCAGTGTAGTCAATACCCGTGGTTTCAAATGGCCGAGTAAATGTTACTCGTTCCACAGGTAGGTCTGGAGGGCTTGGGGTCTTAAAGGGTCGTGAATGGATACGTTTACAAGGAATGCATGTGTTTAAAATTTTCTTTGTTTCAGTTCTACCCTTTGGTAGCCAGTAAGTTTTTCTCAGCTCTGTCAGGGTTTGTGGGACTCCCATGTGGTGTATTTTGTTGTGGGTATCCCTGATGATGAGTTTTGTGAAGTGATTTCTCCTTGGAAGAAGAATTGGGTGCTTAGAGTTGTAAGTCAAAGTTGACTTGTTAAGCCTTCCTTTACACCTTATCAGACCCTCTGTATCCAGGTACAGATTTAGATCCATGACAAGTGAAGGAATACCTTTGTTTAATGTGCTACTGGACCTAAGATACTTCAACTCCTTGTCAAATTCTGAAGCTTGTATCTGTTTGAGCCAGTATTTTGTTGCAGTTTCTGTTAAGTTAGAAAAGGCTTTCTGAGGACAGTGTTTGAGAAGGTAGCTATTGACAAACTTGCAGCAATAGACTGTAATTCTCAAGAGTTTGTTAGGTCTGAATAAAGGTGATAGTCAAATATAGGTTTGTCCTCAGTGATCTTTTCAGTTGTTGTAGAGTTGAGTGTGAGGTTAACTACTTTGGCTGGCCAAAGATCCTCACATGTTAGCCATTCGGGCCCTTCATACCAGATTTTATTTGTTTTCAACAGCTTGTAAGAGAGCCCTCTTGTCAAAAAGTCTGCAGGATTCTCTTTTGTTTTTATGTACCTAAATTTGATACCAAGGTTTGTGTTTGCAGTTTTGATTTCTGTTAGTCTGTTTTTCACAAATATATTTTTGCAAGAAGTTGTATCTGTGTTGGTCACCCATGTTAGACAAATTTGACTGTCTGTCCTTAAGTAAATGTTTGTTATGTCAACTTCTTTATACACTTGTGAAAGAAAGTCTGCTGTTTTAACTCCCAATGAGACAGCTAATAATTCAAGTTGTGGTACAGTTTTTTTTGGTTTAAGGGTGCCACTTTTGCCTTTGAATAAACCAAGTTACTTTCATTTTCACTTGTTAAATAGGCACAACACCCGTAAGCTTGTGTGCTGGCATCTGTAAAAATGTGTAGTGTTTGCGATTTCAATCTGTAGCCAGCACATCTTGGTACGTAGATGTCTTGAACTTTGTTCAAGTCTGTGGCTAATTTTTTCCAATGAAGTTGGTCTTCCACTGAAAGTGGTTCATCCCAATCAATTTTCTTTTTCCATAAGTCTTGCAAAAGGTTTTGGATCTTATGGTTGCTGGTAAATATAATCCAATGGGGTCGAAAATTTTGGATGATTCTGAAAGCACTTGTCTTTTTGTATCGGCATTTGGATTTAAGTTATAACTCTTTGTGCAAAGAGTGTCATCGTGTTCAGAATTCTGTTTTAAAAACCAAAGCATTCCAAGTGTTTTCGTGTAATTGTTTGGTTCAATGTTCCCATTGTTGTCTTTTGTTATTTGTTCATTTAATTTAGGAGAATTAGAAAGAGTTTGTACTGTATTCAAACCTCCTACCACTTCAGACTAGTCAATACCCGTAGTTTTAGTGGAGTAAATTTACTCCTCCACAGGTAGATCTGGAGGGCTTGGGGCTTTGAATCCTGTACTGTTTTTGTGTTGTTTGGCCTATGGCCAAGGGAGGCCACAAGACCCTTTTTGTTTGGTCTCTGGCCAAGGAGGCCACAAGACCCTTGTTGTTTGGTCTCTGGCCAAGGAGGCCACAAGACCCTTGATGAATATGTTGGGCTATGGCCTGTGAGCCATCAGCCCTTGATGAATTTGTTGGGCTATGGCCAAGGTAGGCCATCAGCCCTTTGATGAATTTGTTGGGCTATGGCCAAGGTAGGCCAAGCCCTTTGATGATTTGTTGGGCTATGGCCAAGGTAGGCATCAGCCCTTTGATGAATTTGTTGGGCTATGGCCAAGGTAGGCCATCAGCCCTTTGATGAATTTGTTGGGCTATGGCCAAAGGAGGCCACAAGACCCCTGTAGTTTGGGCTGTGGCCAAGGGAGGCCACAAAACCCCTGTAGTTTGGGCTGTGGCCAGGGAGGCCACAAGACCCCTGTAGTTTGGGCTGTGGCCACGGGAGGCCACAAGACCCCTGTAGTTTGGGCTGTGGCCAAAGGACCCCTGTAGTTTGGGCTGTGGCCAAAGGACCCCTGTAGTTTGGGCTGTGGCCAAAAGACCCCTGTAGTTTGGGCTGTGGCCAAAAGACCCCTGTAGTTTGGGCTGTGGCCACGGGAGGCCACAAGACCCCTGTAGTTTGGGCTGTGGCCAAAAGACCCCTGTAGTTTGGGCTGTGGCCAAAAGACCCCTGTAGTTTGGGCTGTGGTCAAAAGACCCCTGTAGTTTGGGCTGTGGCCACGGGAGGCCACAAGACCCCTGTAGTTTGGGCTGTGGCCAAAGACCCCTGTAGTTTGGGCTGTGGCCAAAAGACCCCTGTAGTTTGGGCTGTGGCCACGGGAGGCCACAAGACCCCTGTAGTTTGGGCTGTGGCCAAAAGACCCCTGTAGTTTGGGCTGTGGCCACGGGAGGCCACAAGACCCCTGTAGTTTGGGCTGTGGCCAAAAGAGGTTTGGGTTGTGGCCAAGGGAGGCCACAAAGCCCTTCTTGTTGGGCTATGGCCAAGGTAGGCCATCAACCCGTTTGGAGTAGAGTAGTTTGTTTGTACGTGTCACTGTCTAACCATATAATTTTTGGCACAAAATTATGTGCACAGAATCAGAGCGCAGCAATAAAAGCTTTTACTCTCCGATCCTTGGTTATGTTTAGACAGGTGTTGTGTTTGAGACACATTGAAAGAGTAGTGTGTGTGTGTGTGTGTGTGTGTGTGTGTGTGTTTGTCATTCCTCCGAATCCAGTTGGTCTTCAAAACTTGGATTCACCACTCCAATGAAATTAATACCCGTAGTTATGAATGAGTAAATGTTGTATATCCTACAGGTAGGTCTGGAAGGTTTGGGGTTTTGAAGGAATCCAATCTGTTTGCAAGGAATGTATGTGTCTGTTAATGAAATCTGTTGTGTTTCTTCTTTTAAAAGAAGAATTGGATGTTTGAAGTCGTATGTATATATTTATATACTGTACCGTACGTATGTGTGTAAATGTGTATTTTTTTGTTATAGGGTTTATATTTTGGGTTTTGGATTAGGTTAATCAATTTGGCTGAGTAAAGACCCTCAAACGTTGCATTTGAGACCCTTATATCAAGCCTTGTCTGTAATAGGTTGTGCCTATATGTCAAATAGGACTTCGGAATAGGTTGGGCCTATATGTCAAATAGGACTTGGTATGCCTATATGTCAAATAGGACTTGGGAATAGGTTGGGCCTATATGTCAAATAGGACTTGGAATAGGTTGGGCCTATATGTCAAATAGGACTTGGGATAGGTTGGGCCTATATGTCAAATAGGACTTGAAATAGGTGTTAGGTGGGTGTAGGTTTTAATTTGTGCAATTGCTTTAGGTCTTTGTGATGTTACAGTTCGAGTCGAATTTTGTGATGTTGCAGGTTTGAGTCGAATTTTGTGATGTTACAGGTCTGAGTCGAATTTTGTGATGTTACAGTTCGAGTCGAATTTTGTGATGTTAATGAGTAAGTTAAATTGCTGAAATAAATTTTATAACCTACACCACAGGTTCAATTATAAATTTAGTGTTTTTAATTAGGATAGGCCTTGAGTGTAAAGAGTAAGGCCTACTTTAAGAGGTAGGCCTATTATGTAAGGTAAAGTTAGATGGGCCTACTAAATAGGCCTATCTGTTGGGCCTACCAAGTAGGCTTATGTTTGGGCCTATTATTTATAGGACCTCAATGAGTTAAGCCTGTTAAATTAACAAGGCTTAGTTTTGAATTTGAAGAGTAGGACCTATTAAATAGGCTTAATGTTGCGGGCCTATTATTTTTAGGACCTAAAATAAGTTATGCCTGTTAAATGAACAAGCCTTTGTTTTCGGTTAGTGCAAAGGTAAAGGAATCGGTTCCCAGTTTTAGGCCACTATATGAAAAACTATAGTGGGGTTACGGTTGAAATTAGGGTTAGGCCAATGTGGTAAGCCTAGCCACTGCGTGTCAGTGTAAATTGTAGAGGGGTTAGTTCCCCATACACAGGCCACCATTTGAAAAAACTATATAGGGCTATGGGTTGATTGCCTGTGCCCTCATCCGCTGAAAATTTCCAGCAGATTTCGTGGAGGGTTACCGACAAAAGCCCTATGCTTTTTCGTTAGAGAGTTATGAATATGTAGGTGTTTAAAGGACCTTTTTATATTTAAGTGATTACGGTAATTCTAGCGTCGGGATTTGCGCGACGTACAGTATACTAGAATGAAAATAATTTGCCTCACCTTATTTTTGTTGGGTCTTTGTTTGCTTCGATGTAGGGCGTTACGATCATCTTCGGTGTGGCCGCCACGATCGAGTTTCGCGACGAATTTACTTAAGGTAATTAATATAGGCAGTCACTATATAAACCCCTGAAGGAATAGGCCTATCCTTTTATCGTCATTAGGTTTTATTATAAGGAATTCACTCAGAACTAGAGGGGGGACAAAGACATCCTCCCAGTTTAAAGCTTCGCTGTAACATAAAACAGCCCTGAGAGCCGTTCCTTGGTTCTGGTGTATTATTTGCCGAACTAGCATTATTTTTGTTTGGTCTACTCCTGTGGTAGACTAAACAAAAATTGGGTTTTCTTGTTGCTATGTGAGGCTGATTCATACATACAGGTTCTTTGTACGTATGGCAATTCAATTATTTCATTCCCAATAGGCTATGTCGCCAATCCCGAGGCAATTTTGTATAGATATTTAATTCAATTAATTAATAATTTATATTTAATTATGAAATAAATGTACCACATATGATACCATGTTGTGAGTGCGTATAGTTTTTCCATACTAAGTAAGTTATGTTCACAAAACCTTGTTTTAGTAATTATATATTTATATATTATACAAAATCAAGTTTCATAAGTCAGTGTAATCTTCTTATCTTCTTTAGCAAATGTGTGTCTATCTGTCCGTCTGTCAGCACAAAAAGCTTTTACATTTCTGAATCGATTTCGACCAAACTTCGTATGGTGCATAGGGTGATGAGCAAGCTTAGGATAAATATGCACTTAAAAATAGATAAATATGCAGTAAAAATGCATTAATATGCATTTAAATATGCAGTATCAAATATAGCTTTCAGGGAAAAATATAGTATTTAAATTTAATAGGAATATATTTATTAGTGAAAAAACACTCGCATTTAAAATGTATGTTGTATGATAATTATTGGTGACTTTAATGCTAATGTGTTTAATGATAATAAGTGATTCACTACAAATGAAAAAAATACAGAAAAAAATCGCTTGCAAACCATGATTACATTTAATCACAACATGCTGCTTTCAGTGTCCAAAAGTCATTCTACGCCTGTATCTGTCAGAATATTTTGTGGCTGTTATAATAAGTGTTATAAGATGTCTCATGTAATAACAATATCATAAAATTATCAGATAATTAATCAAACAGTATGCCAGTATGCTATGTTAAGTGACTATGTTGGCCTTATTTTGTACTAAGTTCAGTGTATACGTAAGATTGTACTTGTATGTTAGGTTAAGTGGCTATGGATTGTGAATGATCCGCAATAAAGATGTTTTGTTTATTTGTTGTACTCAGAGAATACTCGTTCCATGTCAAATGTAACTATAGGCGCAAATTTTAAGGCCAGGAAATCTGCAAATTCAAGGGGTTCTAAAGTTGAATCAATTCTTTTTTGTATTTCACTTATTTTCTTCAATTTCTTATACCCTGTATATTTCGAAAGAAGAGCACTCAGTTTTCTATGACATCTTTGTTTTCAAGGTCTTTTAATGCATTGGTAACGTCCTTAACTAAATGTATGCTACTTTTCAACGGTAATACCTTTCCTTGCAATTGAAAAATTGCCGAGGAAATGCATGTGAAGTTGGTAGAAATGAAAATAAGATCCTCTTGAATACCCTTCTTCTTCAGCGCATTTTGTGCGTCCGTGATGCTCCGAGCATTCTCAGGATCAAATGTTTCAATCACAGTCTTCGCAATTTCAAAATTTTCTACGTAATACACTACAGCTTCTAGCCAGGTTCCCCATCTTTGTCACTATGGGGGAAGGAGGAAGCGGTACAACTTCCAGCAAGTTCTCCAAATTTTGCTTTTCGTTATGGCGCTTTTCACGAAAACTGACTTCATATTAGAAATTAATTCATTCACATCCTCGTACTTAGAACGGATAAATTCGGCAACTCTGTGCAGCCCATGGGCTACACATGTTACATGTATCATTTTAGGATAGAGAACCTGAAGTCCTCTCATACACTTGGTCATATATGGAGCCCATCTGTACACACTAAAAGAACAGAATTATACAGAATACCAGAAGATATTAGAAGATTTAATGAATCATTGAAGAAAGTTGAAACTGTCGAATGGTTTACCTTATCCACGACATCAACTGTCATAAGTATGATTTGTCCCTCTCATTTTTCTATTCCCAATAAACCAAACACAAATTTACAACACACCTTTCTTCTACATCGGTTGTTTCGTCTATAGACACCCAGATCTTATTATTTTCAACTTTATTTCTCAGCTTTTCTATTGTTTCCTTGTAGAGTTCAGGAACATAGTTTTTTCCTAAGCGTGGACTCGTCGGCAGATGCTGGTTTGTGTATTTTCTAGAAATTCGCTAAGCTGCTTATTTCTTAGCTTTGCCAGAGGTACATCAGCGGATATAAATGCATTACATAAATCCATATTGAACTGTGAACGTTTGGGTCCAGGTCTGGTTGTGACAGTCACTTAACAATTTTTGGTTTTGTTTAATAATTTTAGCAGTTACCTTCCCAACATGCTTGGCTGTTTGAAGGTGTTGTTGAACTTGGAGCCTTTTAGCTGCAGAAACTACAGCCTCACAATATTTACAGAAGAACACGCTTCCATCTGTACTAAATGCGTCAAAATCTTCAACGAATGCTCTAACAATGACACTTTTACTCTTTTTTTCTTTCGGCATCTTGTAAAGTAGGACTATTGCAGTCAACACCAGCTTAGCACTGATAATTTGAATATGTGTGGAATAAGACAATTCTGCCAAATCTAGATAAAACAATGTTGCCAGATCTAAAATTTCTTTGAAATATACACTGAAAACAGAAAAATAACACTAGTCAACAAGATTTTTCATCAGAGTAAAATTTGTGGTGGCTGGATAGCATTTTCACGCTGATTCCAAACTGCATTCAGAGTTTTTTCTAGCACGTATAGTTTTCAAGATGAAGGCATATATATAACTACACAGATTTAACCATTTTAAATAGGCAAAATACTAATATTTCAACATTTGATTGTGTTTATTTTATTGTGTTTTTTTAGTTTTTATCATCTTATTTATTTCAATTATCTTAATTATACATCTTATGTATTTCAGGTGTGAGCTTTTACGTCTAGCAGCATTGTGATTCAGCAACAACGCCGTGTTTTGTGTGTCAAAAGATCAATCCAGTCCAAGAACTTGTTGTGTCAAGTTGGTGTACATTTTTTTTGAATTTATATTTGCTCAGGTCAGTCAACATGCCTCGACAATGTAAGAATGACCCCGACAAGTTCTGTTTCGTATGCGGCCAGTTCACACAAAACACAGCGACGAAGTATTACAACCGACATTAGAAAATATACAAGCTATACTTTGGTTTGCCATCTAGGTGACCAAGATAACCATGGCGCCACATCAAATCTGTTCTGGCTGTTCAAATGGATTACGTGATTGGCTTAACAAAAGAAGCTTCAATGCCATTTGCCATACCCATGATATGGAGGGAGCCGAGAGATCATCATGAAGACTGTTATTTTTGTAGTGTGAACTTAATGGGGTTTTCTGCCAAGAACAAACACCAGATTGTATATCCAAACTTGGATTCAGCACGTAGACCAGTAAAACATGATGAAACATTGCCCATTCCAATTCCCCCAAGTGATAGGCTAGATTCTATCATAGATGACATGGAAAGTGATGAAGGTGCAACTGGCGTTTCCGGACCATCTACAGAACCAGAGTACACTTTTGAAGGTAGACATTTAGAGCCTAAAAAGTTAACCCAAGGACAGTTGAATGATCTTGTTAGAGACTTATCGCTGTCTAAAGAGAAATCAGAGCTTCTCGCCTCAAGACTAAAGGAGAAAATTTACTTGAGACAATGTTCGTATTAGTTACTACCGAAAGCGGACTTTTGAATTAACAGCATTCTTTTCAGTAGATGGTCCTCTCTGTTATTGCCATGACATCAATGGACTATTTACAGCCATATCTCAGACGTATGTGGCATCTGAGTGGCGCCTCTTTATTGATTCGTCGCAGAGAAGCCTGAAAGCAGTTCTTTTGCATAATGGTAATATAATGCCATCCATCCCCATTGCCCATTCCGTCCATCTAAAAGAGACATATGACAATATGGATATACTACTTAAGGCAATCAAATACGACAGTCATCAATGGAATGTTTGTGGAGATCTAAAAGTTATAGGAATGCTTATGGGTATGCAGTCAGGATTCGCAAAATTTTGTTGTTTCCTTTGCCTGTGGGCAGTCGCGCCACTATAGAACATTACACCAAAAGTGACTGGCCACTTAGGTATACATATGTCCCAGGGATAAGCAATGTCCAGTCTGTCCCTTTAGTGGATCCCCAAAAGATCTATCTGCCACCTCTTCACATTAAACTTGGTTTAATGAAGAATTTTGATAAAGCAATGGTAAAGTCAATTCTGAAGGGTTCCAATACCTTTCAAGGAAATTTCCGAAGGTTACTGCAGCAAAATTGAAGGAAGGAATTTTTGTTGGGCCACAATAAGGGAGGTTTTGAATGACACTGAATTTGAAAAGTCCTAAGTCCGCTGGAATTGAAGGCTTGGCTGGCGTTCAAATGGATATGTGAAAACTTTCTTGAAGCAACAAGTCAGAAGTCACCTGCGTATAAGGATGGAGTCAAGAACCTCCTTGATGCCTTCAAAGAAATGGAGTGTCGAATGTCGTTAAAATTCACTTCCTGCATTCCCACTTAGATTTCTTTCCTGAAAACCTTGGTGCAGTGAGTGACGAGCAAGGAGAGCGCTTCCATCAAGATATTCAGATGATAGAAGCGCTACCAAGGATATTGGAATGAAAGCATGATGGCGGACCATTGTTGGATGCTGTATCGTGACAACCACGGCCAAATTTACAAAAGGAAATCACACTCACAGCGCTTTTAATAAAATAATGTATATTTTCTTTATTTATAAGTACATTGAATAAGGTATATGATGTATTTGTTGTTTTAGCATTCCTAAGTGTGATCTATACATCCATAAATTTTCTTATGCAATATCAAAACCTAAAAATATCAAAACCAGTGTATCTATATAACTATACGTGCTAGAAATAAATAAAACCAGATTTGGAATCAGCGCGAAAAATGCATTAAGAAAAGTGTGATCATGTTTGTGATGAGAAACAACGTTTCATTTTGTTGGCCAGTGTAATGTATAAAATGCACAATCACTTAAAATGTTACAAATTATGCCTAAAATATGCATTTGCATGTGGAAATATGCAAATGCATATTTACCCTAAGTCTGGTGATGAGTAATGAACGAAAATATATGTGCCCAGCCTCCCACCCCCACCAATTACTGGGCCCGAAGGCCCCAGCACCGCGATAAAACTATAGAAACGACGCAGCCATGAAAATCTTGAGCTTCACATTGTGTCAAGATTTGTGAAACTTAAGATTTTCATGACTATAGTTTTATTGACCAAATAATTGAACCCCCAATTACTGTCGGTCCAATTATTTGGTCAATAAACTATAGAAAAGAACGCAGTCACGAAAATCTTGAGCTTCACATTGCCGTCCGTGACAATAATAATAATGAAGAAAACCAAGTTGGTGAATAAATTTAGAAAGAATGTAGCTATCAAAAATTTTAGCTATGCATCGGAAGCCATGATAAGTGCAAAAAAAAAAATGTGACAAGTTATATTTGAAACTAGCAGAGATACCCGCGTTGCCCGGGATGTAAGGGTGTGTCAAAATAGGTAAAAAGATGAACAAAACTAATGAACACATAAACACAAAGTTTTGGTAATTGTTTTTATTCCTTGAAAACATCAGACATTTTGTAGCACTTCAGTGTAAACAATGTTACGTGTTTTTCCATTGGGTGTCAAAACATAAAGATTGCGAGGTGTTCCAACTTTTTTGGGCCATTGTCACCCATAGCAAAAGTCACACTCAAATGTCAAAATGCAAAAACTTATTCCTTAAACTTATATTTTAAAAGTTTTTCGATAAATGATTTTAAGCTTTTTTGTGTTAAAATGAAAAAACTTATTCCTTAACCTTATATTTTAAAAGTTCTCGAAAATTTTGAAACTTTTATGCACACCATTAGATTCCACTTAAATCCCATGACTTTATGCCGTCATTCAAAACTAAACAAGATTTTAATGTATCATTTACTAAATAAAACTGTCTAGTCTACCTACCTACTGTACCTACCTACCTTTTACTAAATAAAACTGTCTAGTCTACCTACCTACTGTACCTACCTACCTACCTACCTACTGTACCTACCTACCTACCTACCTACCTACTGTATCTACCTACTGTACCTACCCATTTACTAAATAAAACTGTCTAGTCTACCTACCTACTGTACCTACCTACTGTATCTACCTACCTACTGTACCTACCTACTGTACCTACCCATTTACTAAATAAAACTGTCTAGTCTACCTACCTACTGTACCTACCTACCTACTGTACCTACCCATTTACTAATAAAACTGTCTAGTCTACCTACCTACTATACCTACCTACTGTACCAACCTACCTACCTACCTACTGTCTAGTCTACCTACCTACTGTACCTACCTACCAACCTACCTACTGTACCTACCTACCTACCTACCTACTGTATCTACCTACTGTACCTACCCATTTACTAAATAAAACTGTCTATCTACCTACCTACTGTACCTACCTACTGTACCTACCTACCTACTGTACCTACCTACTGTACCTACCCATTTACTAAATAAAACTGTCTAGTCTACCTACCTACTGTACCTACCTACCTACCTACCTACTGTACCTACCTACCTACCTACCTACCTACTGTACCTACCTACCTACCTACCTACCTACTGTATCTACCTACTGTACCTACCCATTTACTAAATAAAACTGTCTAGTCTACCTACCTACTGTACCTACCTACTGTACCTACCTACTGTACCTACCTACCTACCTGCCTACTGTACCTACCTACTGTACCTACCCATTTACTAAATAAAACTGTTTAGTCTACCTACCTACTGTACCTACCTACCTACCTACCTACTGTACCTACCATTTACTAATAAAACTGTCTAGTCTACCTACCTACTGTACCTACCTACTGTACCTACCTACCTACCTACCTACTGTCTAGTCTACCTACCTACTGTACCTACCTACTGTACCTACCTACCTACCTACCTAATGTACCTACCTACTGTACCTACCTACCTACTGTACCTACCTACTATAGTGTAAACACCTTAATCGATTATAATTTGAAGCTATATGAATGGGGCCTCCAATCACTCAGAACTTCAAGGACTATTTGAAAAACATGACATAGCCTCCTCAGAAGATAAAGAAAACATAAAACTATTAGGATATGGTTGGAACACAAATGCTGATACCTCCATCTAAAAACTGTAAACTTGAACGCAGAAGCCAAAACTAAAGAGAAATACTAAGTTCTGTGCAATCATTGTTCGATCCAATTGGATTTGTTGCACCCTTAGTGTTTAAATAAAACTCTTCATGCAAAGAAGGTAGTATCTACCAAAAAAGATTGGGATGAATATCTAGAACCTGAAATGCTGGGTGAATGGAAAAAACTTTGCAAAGAAATAACAAAGTGGAATTTCTGAATTTTCCTAGACAAGCTTTGAAAATTCCAAACCTCTCATGGAAAATCTTCAACTCCACATCTTTTGTGATGCCAGCCAAGAAGGTATGCAGTAAGTTGCTATCTAGTTGGAAATGGAAAATCCGAACTAATTTACGCTAAATCAAGAGTCAACCCCAAATCAAAAAATTGGACCATTTGTAACTTGGAATTAATGGCAATCTGCCTAGGAACCAAAGTCCTAGAATATCTTAAAGAAACCTACCTAGAAGAAAACTCAGAAAACCAAAAGTTCTTCAAAACAATAATTTGGACCGACTCACAGGTGGCTTTAAATTGGATTGCTCAAAAATCTCTAAAAATGAAATCCATCTTTGTAAAAAACAGAGTGAAAGACATTCAGGAAGCAACAAGAGACTTAAACCATCACCTGGAATTCAGACATGTAGCAGGAGAAGACAACCCAGCAGACCTACTCACCAGAACAATCTTTCAAGAAATTTCAAAAACTTCTTCCCTTTTACCAACATGGTCCCACATTTTTGAGAAATGAAACTGAATGGCCAACCAACTTAAATTTTAACACCCACCAAAAAACCTTACAGACAACAATAAATGTGTCTCAAACAACTTTTAAAGAAATAAATGAAAAAAACTCCCTTGTTTAAACATGGAAAAATTCTCTAACAGGAAAAAACTGGTCAGAATCACTGCCTATGTTCTACGGTTCATAGAAACTTAAAGTACTTCCGCACTCACAAATAACCCCAAATGTAACCTAACAATGGAAGAACAAATTGCTGTTTTGAGAAAAATCATACAGCTTACAAACTAAGGCCACAAACTACTGGATAAAATTAGTCCAGCAACAATATTTCTCAAAAGAATAATCAACAAACTAAATAAGGAGAAAAAATTGAGGACCTAACAAGCTGCAAAAGAATCTAAAACTCTTCATTACAAAGAAGGGTTAGTCAGAACAATGGGGAGATATGAATATGCAACCAACCTTAACTATTCTGCTAGGTATCCTGTACTACTGCCTGAAAATTCTCATTTAACAACGTTAATCATAACTGAATGTCATGCAAAAGCCAGTCATGCAACCTTAGCTACCACATGCAATTTCCTCAGACAGGAATTCTGGATCCCCAAAATAAGGCAAGTAGTTAAAAAGGTTCTGAAACAATGTCTGTTTTTGCCAAAAATACTTTGCCATGGCTTATGAAGTGTCTACTACTGGACCATTAGTAACGGAACGTTTAAGCTATGAAAAACCCTTTGAAAAAACTGCCCTTGACTATGCCGGTCCAATTTCTGTCCAGGATGAGAATAAACAATTCATGGAAGTCTACTTATTATTGTTCACTTGCTGCGCCACCAGATTCACCAGCCTTCACATCTGCACTGACCTTTCTGCTAAAACCTTTTTAAGAGAACTCTACCATTTGTCCTTAAACTACTCCCTTCCAAAGGTTTTGATTTCAGACAATCAATCCACCTTCAAAAGATCTGAAGATTACCTTAAACATTGGTTCCAAAATGTTCTTGTGTCTCAGTACCTCTCTGATCATGGTATCCAGTGGAAATTTACAGCAGCCTATTCACCCAGAACCTTAGGAATAGCTGAAAGAATATCCCTTCTTTGATTTTGACCTCGCTGATCCTCGGAAATTTCTGTTTCAAGTAGAGACCCCCCCCCCCCCTATGCCCTGGAATCAACGCTTGTCGAAGTAGCCATTGTTTCTTTGAGTAATGGCTTTCCCGTGCTCTGTTGTCCCATTCACAGAGGAAACAACAGAATTTCGTATAACCCAGTTGTAAACCATGAAGAAGTGCAATCACTTTCAAGTCTCCACAGATATGCCAAGAGTATTTATCATATTGAATATGTTTCACAAGCAGGTGCATATTGTCGTATGATTCCTTCATATGTACGGCATGTGCTAAGGGAACTGAAGGGTATTTATTTCCATTATGGAGTAATACAGTTTTTAAACTCAGCTTCGAGGAATCAATAAATAGGCGCCATTCGTTTGGATCATGTCGTTGGCCAAGGGTTTTCATGAGAGGGTAGAAAGTTTCTTTGATGCTCGCGGTAAAAAGATATCTTAGTGCCTTTTTCTTGAAGATTCCAACCTTTCAACCTGGAAGCCGAAAGTTCGGATTGATCTTTTGACAATTTCAGATCACAGACAAGCTCCTCAGGTCTGCTTGAGATATTAAGTGAGGCTCTGTCGATGAACAAGATGGTTCAAACATTGGATCAACATCGTCCGTCAGTAAACCATGTTGAGCTTCGTCATTACCACTGTACACCAATTTCATTTTCATCATCTAAACTCCACGTTTCCGGTGGCCTTGGTACTGGCAAATGTTTATTATGTAAAACAGGCCTTATGGCTGATGGTAAATTTGGGTATTGTACCATATGTTTAGATTTCGCAGTAATGCCTAGTATATTTGTTAAGCAGAAATAACAATCGATTAAATGGTCTTTCGGCTCTCTCCATACCATCGGAACAGTAAACGGCATTTGACGAGACCCATTTAGCCAGCCTGTGAGAAGTCTTAAACACGTAATACAGGATATATGAGGTGCCCACGTCTTGTTCTGATTCCCTACCTTGCAACCAAAATAAAGTTCGTATGCTTTTTTGACGAGAGGGGTGAAATTTCGCCTTTTAAATTTAAGTGTTAACTCTCTGTACACATAACAGAAACAGTTTGGATGGTTGACACACTTGCGTAGCATTTTGTCATGAAACAATACGAACGCACTGACACAAAATATGATTAAGGAAAATCACGAATAAAATGCACGATGTTCACTGAGTGAAATCAAATGAGTAACTGACAAATGAAAGTCAACAGAGACGTGTAGCAACTTATAAGCAGAGGAAGAGGAAGGGGCAGACCCCGCCCCCTTCCTATTCTCACTCAAATCCTAAGTAATGTAAATTCGTGTGTCACTCTAAAACGCGGATGATAGAAAAATTCTGTTTTCATTTTCGTAATCAACGTAAAAAATTACACATATTCAATAAAAATATCTCTATCAATTATTATTATTTATAATTAAAATTATACATTTTCATAAAGAGTTCCAAGTAAATTATGTTCACAAAACTTTGTTTAAGTAATTATATATTTATACATTACACAAAATAAAATTTTATAAGTCAGTGTAATATATATAATTCAGGCGCCGATACATGGGAGGCAGGGGGCTTAACTCCTCTAGCTTTAACCTGAATGACATCTCGTATTCTAATAATTAATCGTTTTTAATATTATTGAATAATATTATATTATATTGGGCTGGCAATATTTACATGAGACCGGCATGACAAATCCTAAATACCCGGCCCTCCTCTGTATCCGCGTCTGTAATTTAAGTCATTCATAGAAATTCAAAGCGATTCTAAGGCTTCGGAATCGTTTTTTATTTTTTCTTGTGGGTGTGTATCATCTATTTATTTCATGTGTTTAATTGTGAAGTTCATTTCATACTCTGTATATCTATCTCCTTATGCCCTCGTACCCAGGCACGCGTCCATGGCCAGCCATGCGTGGCTGCGAGGTAGGAGGAGATCGGAAAGCAATTCCCTCCTCCACTAAATCCCGTAAGTGAGGCGGGATGCTGCAAAGCAGACCCTGAACCGTTGTTCAAAACCATCATAAGTTCGAGCTTCGCGAACCCGCTTTTACGCGAGTTGTTATATGTATACCAATTACACGGCCTGAGTTACAACCAAGTCGCAGCCTCCCTCCCAACCACCCACATCCCGCCTACAAGCGAAAACAAGTCGCGATGACTCAGCACCCTACCCTCCCCTGTCGCCTCCTACCCCCCTACCACCGACACCGGGGAGATGGGGGAGGGGGGCGCAGTCCTCGCTTGTGGTCCCGTCTGCGGATTGGGTACGCTCGCAAAGCATTCTTTCTGTTCCCGCGCTCGCCTAGCAAACATCTTCCCGCGGAGATCACATCATCACCGTCATCACAATCTTCAGCATCATCATCCCATCAAAGGTAAGTAAAGATTGTGTTTTGTACAACAGTATTTTTATTCATAATCATTTAGATGGGAGGGGTATGTAACTGGAGGGAGGATTAAAAGAGGGGTATTAAGTGTATTATTTATGCGTACAATATTTTCAGTTTCCCCCTTATGATCGGTCAGGCTCTCGAACCTAACTCCCTATTTCCCAGGCTGGGCAGTGTTGCCAGAACTAAATTTCCAAAATAAACAATATAGGAGTCAGAAAAAGACCAGAAAAACTAGATTTTTAAATGAAAAGACTAAAACATAAACTCACCTTTTTTTAACTATGAGGTAAAAATTATAAATCATTTTCTTCACTATTATCATCTTCCTTCATTTCATTTTCTTGGTGAAAGTAGGCAAACTTTCTTCAATTTGCAAAGTACAGTCTGTGGCAATTCATAAGTATAACACGTTCTTCCATTCCTCTTGATGCCTGCACGAATTGTAAAGATTGCATTCAAGAGTTCAGTCTTCATTCTGTTTCTTTGGATTTCACAATATTCATTGACTGAAAATTCGTTCCACTTCTGCATTAGAATGTGGGATGCTTAAAACTGATCTAGCTATACTCGCCAATTCTTTGAAGGGATTTTCACCAGCAGCATCACAGTACACGATAACTTCAGCCCAGAATAGTTGGGTATCATGAATATTTGTCCATTTCATTAATGTTAAGTTCTTCCATTGAAGCTCTATTTTGTTTATATCATTAGGGGACACATTTAGTATTCTAAGTATCTGTTATTCGTTCCTTGGTAACACTTAATCCACCAGACACAGAGAAGAGAGATATTTTCTTTAAGATATTAATATTTTCTGGTACTCTTCGTCTAATTTCCTTCAGTAGGTCGGCTACAAATTTTGTGCATCTTTCTCTAATGTTGTTATCTTTATTCTCACTAACATTCAATTCTCGTAGATTTTGTCCTGCTTCATAGCCTAAATATGGCTTTGGATCTAAATTTTCTTCAGTGATACAGGTAAAAGGGTCAAGCTTTTTGATAGGAACCACTTTGTTTTAGGAGACTTTCTGCAACGAAAACTATGCTTTCTAATAATTTAGTAGGGTCTACATTATTTGCTTCAAAACTTAGGTTTACTATATTGACATCATTTAATAGATGTATTTCAAAAATAGCAATTTCTGATTGTAGTGTCAGGTGATCTCAAACACCTCATGTCGTTAGAATTCAACCTACAAACAGTACATCGATAAGTAAAGAGACCTACAAACAATATATCAATAAGTATCGATAAGATACTTGTCTGGTCAATTTTTATGTGCTTTGAAACATTCTGATATCCGTTTCATGTGCAAATGAACAGTTTTCGAGATATTTTCAGTTTTTGTATTTGAAGAATCGCAAATTTAGAAACGAAACAGAGGTAAAATACCTTCACTATACTGTACATCAAAATTAACCAGAAAAATATCTACTGGTGAGGGCCAATGTAACCTCACCCTAAACTAACCGGACCTAACATAACCTAATTAACCTAACCGAACCTAACGTAACCCTAACCTAACCTAACCAAGCCTAATTGTATTTTGAATGGCCGAAATGTATAAGTACAAGTTTACTTATAAATTTGCATGAAACCTAACCTTAGGTATTGTGCTTTGTTTCAAAACACACCACGTTATTTTATCTTATATATATATATATTTTACAGTCAATATGTAAAATTAGGCAATTTATAAACTGACTGAAATTCAGGCAATGTATGAAGTTGGTGATACACACAAACCTAACCTAACCTTTCTGGTAATGCTGCATACGCATGCCAGAAAAGTTAGGTTCAGTTAGGTTTTGTGTGTATCATCAATTTGACATATTGCCTGAATTTCAGTCAATTTATAAATTGCCTAATTTTACATATTGACTGTAACATATACTATATCTATACTAGAAAAAGGGAGTCCCGTCCGTCCGTCTATTAAGCTATTCTGAACATAGAAATAAATGTGCTTTGCTTTGTTTCAACTTTTTGCTCTGGCGCGTTAAGATTTTCTTTGTTGCTGTTCTTTTAGTCATTCGGTCAATAGAGTATAAAAAAGAACGCAACAATGAAATCTTAAGCTTCACATACGAACCCATTGTATTAAGATTTGTGGCACTTAAGATTTTCATGGCTGCGTTCTTTTCTATAGTTTTATGACTGAATAATTGACTCCCCAGTAATTGGGAGGCCGCAGGGGCCCATACTAATGTTAAGTTTTTGCTTTTCATAGTTATATACTAGCGAAAGTGGGCACTACGGGCCCCGTAGTGCCCACTTTCTAGTATATAACTATGAAAAGCAAAAACTTAACATTTACTTTAGGTTCACAAGGTACTTAAATTTTAAAAGCAGTTTCTCAAATTTTGGCCTAGTTTACTGGCTTCGGATGTGAAGCTCAAAATTTTGATAGTTGTGTTCTCATGTAAATTTATTGACCGACTTTGTGTGGATACTGTACATTAATTTGTGGAGTTTAATACAAACTTTCAAACAGATTAGATTTTAGTTTGTTGAACTAGAAAATTATTGTTAATTTCTGTTGTTATAGTTTGAGTCAGTTGGCACTGTGATGAGTGAGATTCGAAATAGTCTTATGCCATTGCATCTGTATACTGAACTGGTTGGAGACCACATCATAATGTGAGACATCACTTTTGGAATACAAACAGCACACTTGAAGTCTTTCTGGTCTGTAATATTCATTCATTGCAACATAACCACTGATGTTCCTGAAGCGCATGAAGTGGGTTTTACGCTTCTCTTTTTTAAGATATTATTGACAGCACTCTTTGGCTAGATTCAATACGTAAACTTTTTGTAGGTTTATTAATATAATTGAGGGGTCCCGCGTCTTAAGGTACCTAAGTGCCAAAATTAAAATTCGTGAGAAATCGCCTCCAAAGTTCAGCAATATTCTGGCAATAGTATCTCTGTTATTAATTGAGCTAGAACGTTCATTTTTGGCTAAATTAGAGGTCTAAGTATGCTAATGAAGATGTTGATGAGTTTTTGGAATAGATTTTCATATTATATATTTTATATATATATTTTATTTTATTTTTTTATTATGCTAAACTTTGGGTGAACTTTTGGCTGGCGATAGATGTGAAAAAAGTAGTCCGCTTCGTAAGGTTTTCAACCATACTTCTAGTGTCGTAAGGTCATTATAACCCAAACCACGCGATAGAGGAAGGGTGAAAATAGTGATATCCATAAAAAACCTGTTTTCGTCTGTGGTGGCGCTTAGGTACCTTAAGACGCGCGACCCCTCATATGACTACTTCAGTGAAAAATTCCTACTGCAAATAACAAATTTGCTTCACAAAAGTGATATTTTCTAATAAAATGTTAGTACGTTTCATTGAATATTTAATATAAAAGTTAATTTTGTCTGAGTTCAAATAAAAGTTTTTAAATATAAGTTTTTTAGTTAATGGTAATTAAAATAGCAATTAACGAAAAACATAAAAAATTTATCATTTTCAATGAAATGTACGTATGGTTAGACAGCCGTACGGCGTACGTACATTAACACATTGATCCTATTACTAAAACAACGAACAAGTATGGCGTAACAATTTGCCTGAAGTACATAAATTATATTGTATCTCGAATTACGTAAGTTATACTAAATAATTTTTTTTTTTTTTTTTTTTTCCTGTTTAAGGTGCTTTCAACCCTGCTGGATTATTGACACCATTTTTTTTTTTTTTTGTAGAGAAAGGTGGTGAAAGAAGTAGTAGAATTAAGGTTAAAAAAAAGTTGTTAAGTTTTTTATTCTTGGAATTTTTCTTCGTTGAACTTCATATTGTTGTCTTCTGACCATTTGAATAATGTTTCAATGTAATTTTGTAATTTTTCTCTCTCCTTCGTTCGATATTTCCTTGCATATTTTTGTGTATAAATAGGCTATAAATGAAAACATAAATAGTATTCTTAAACACTAAATAAAGACGTTGTAAGTATAATTAAATAATTTACAAACCTCAGAATATGAAATGAATTTAGTATTTTTAAAATTATAAATGATAAAATTATAAATGATAATTAGCGACAAATTAAATTGAATGGTGTCAATAATCCAGCAGGGTTGAAGCACCTTAAACAGAAAAAACAAAACAAACAAACAAATTGTATTCTAAAAATGGAGCATTTTCTTTTCTTATGCGTTGCTGTTGAACCCTTACGCTGCTACGGGGAGCGAGAGTGCTCATGGTCGCCTCAGCTCTCCAGGCAGCCGCTATATTCTAGAGAAATTTGCATAAAACCTAGTATAGACCACCTTTCAAAAACTTATAAATCATATAGTTATGCCCTTAATTTTCATTTTCTTTCACGTAGAATAGAAAATATGATAATTTTATGGGTATATAAACTAAACTGCAAAAAACTTGTTCGCTACCTGGATCCCTGGAAAAAATTCCAAATTTTCCAGGTTTTTTAGCGTTTCTGCTGACTTATGATCTGTATACCGTAGCATCGTAAGGGTGAATCAGTTTCAATTATCGTCCACTCTTGTTCAATGCTCGAGCACACTTCACGATCGCACACTTACTTCATTCACGTAAGTGAAAATTATCTTTATAATTTATAAGCCAGATGTTAAAAACAAAAGTTTTAAGTTCTAATTAGTTAGTTATTACTGTTGTTTGCAGGTTTTTAATTAATATGTGACTCTTTCATCAGGTGCGTTTTTAAGGTTTTGAATTGGTCGTGGCAAGTTATGCCACAGTGGGCCCGGGACCCATTTACCAGTTTTCCTTAATGAAAGTTCTCGAAAAACTCTTTAATGTTTTCACTAATTACTACATACTTAAGTGAAGTTATTTCAACCAAAGTAAAAAAATAAAAATACAAACAGCAGTAATTTTTGTAAACTTTATTCAGGATGCAAATATATAGAGCAGAAGAATTATAGCTACCAACTTACATTATAACAACCAACTCAGTCCTGTACACTAAATTATATATAATTTTTTCGTTTAAACTTTTAATGCTTGGAAAAAATGCAACGGATGAAATGTATTACAACAGTTAGAACCAATGACTTACATCCTCACAGGAAGGTAAATGACTAAACATAGCCTAATGGTAAATTTTGTGAAATAAAATGTGCTTACATAATGGTTAACATGTCTGTTGAAACTACATTAAAGATGAAGAAGAAGAAGTTAGACTTTAAAAGTATGCCTGCCTTTTGAGAAGAAGAAGAAGAAGAAGTTAGACTTTAAAAGTATGCCTGCCTTTTGTTATTAAGATTTAGTTAATGGAACATCTATCAAAAGATGTAAATAAAATTCGAACTGAACTATCCAAGAAATGTGTTCTGACTTACGTGACTGAAGAAGTCGAACGAAGTCAATCAAGAGAGTCAGGAAGAGTGGCGACCATTGTTGGAACGAGAGTGGACGATTATTGAAACAGAGTCAACAGCAGCACATAAGACAAGAGAAAGGAATATAATACAAAGATTTATTGTCAATTATTATTATTTATAATTAAAATTATACATTTTCATTAAGAATTCTAAGTAAGTTATGTTCACAAAACCTTGTTTTAGTAATTATATATTTATATATTATACAAAATCAAGTTTCATAAGTCAGTGTAATCTTCTTATCTTCTTTAGCAAATGTGTGTCTATCTGTCCGTCTGTCCGCACAAAACACTTTTACATTTCTGAATCGATTTCGACCAAACTTCATATGGTGCATAGGGGTGATGAGCAAGCTTAGGATAAATATGCACTTAAAAATAGGTAAATATGCAGTAAAAATGCATTAATATGCATTTAAATATGCAGTATCAAATATAGCTTTCAGGGAAAAATATAGTATTTTAATTTAATAGGAATATATTTATTAGTGAAAAAAACTCGCATTTAAAATGTATGTTGTATGATAATTATTGGTGACTTTAATGCTAATGTGTTTAATGATAATAATTGATTCACTACAAATGAAAAAAATACAGAAAAAATCGCTTGCAAACCATGATTACATTTAATCACAACATGCTGCTTTAAGTGTCCAAAAGTCATTCTACGCCTGTTATCTGTCAGAATATTTTTGTGGCTGTTATAATAAGTGTTATAAGATGTCTCATGTAATAACAATATACATATAATTATCAGCTAATTAATCAAACAGTATGCCAGTATGCTAGGTTAAGTGACTATGTTGGCCTTATTTTTGTACTAACTTCAGTGTATACGTAAGATTGTACTTGTATGTTAGGGTAAGTGGCTATGGATTGTGAATGATCGCAATAAAGATGTTTTGTTTATTTGTTTGTACTCAAAGAATACTCGTTCCATGTCAAATGTAACTATAGGCGCAAATTTTAAGGCCAGGAAATCCGCAAGTTCAAGGGGTTCTAAAGTTGAATCAATTTCTTTTTTGTATTTCACTTATTTTCTTCAATTTCTTATACCCTGTATATTTCGAAAGAAGAGCACTCAGTTTTTCTATGAAATCTTTGTTTTCAAGGTCTTTTAATGCATTGGTAACGTCCTTAACTAAATGTATGCTACTTTTCAACGGTAATACCTTTCCTTGCAATTGCAAAATTGCCGAGGAAATGCATGTGAAGTTGATGGAAATGAAAATAAGATCCTCTTGAATACCCTTCTTCTTCAGCGCATTTTGTGCGTCCGTGATGCTCCGAGCATTCTCAGGATCAAATGTTTCAATCACAGTCTTCGCAGTTTCAAAATTTTCCACGTAATACACTGCAGCTTCTAGCCAGGTTCCCCATCTTGTCACTATGGGGGAAGGAGGAAGCGGTACACTTCCAGCAAGTTCTCCAAATTTTGCTTTTCGGTATGGCGCTTTCACGAAAACTGACTTTACATTATAAATTAATTCATTCACATCCTCGTACTTAGAACGGATAAATTCGGCAACTCTGTGCAGCCCATGGGCTACACATGTTACATGTATCATTTTAGGATAGAGAACCTGAAGTCCGCTCATACACTTGGTCATATATGGAGCACCATCTGTACACACTAAAAGAACAGAATTGTACAGAATACCAGAAGATATTAGAAGATTTAATGAATCATTGAAGAAAGTTGAAACTGTCGAATGGTTTACCTTATCCATTACATCAACTGTCAATAAGTATGATTTGTCCCTCTCATTTTCTATTCCCAATAAACCAAACACAAAATTTACAACACACCTTTCTTATACATCGGTTGTTTCGTCTATAGACACCCAGATCTTATTATTTTCAACTTTATTTCTCAGCTTTTCTATTGTTTCCTTGTAGAGTTCAGGAACATAGTTTTCCCTAAGCGTGGACTCGTCTGGCAGATGCTGGTTTGTGTATTTTTCTAGATATTCGCTAAGCTTCTTATTTCTTAGCTTTGCCAGAGATACATCAGCGGATATAAATGCATTACATAAATCCATATTGAACTGTGAACGTTTGGGTCCAGGTCTTGGTTGACAGTCCTTAACAATTTTTGGTTTTGTTTAATAATTTTAGCAGTTACCTTCCCAACATGCTTGGCTGTTTGAAGGTGTTGTTGAACTTGGAACCTTTTAGCTGCAGAAACTACAGCCTCACAATATTTACAGAACAACACGCTTCCATCTGTACTAAATGCGTCAAACTCTTCAACGAATGCTCTAAGAATGACACTTTTACTCCTTTTTTTCTTTCGACATCTTGTAAAGTAGGACTATTGCAGTCAGACATCAGCTTAGCACTGATAACTTGAATATGTGTGGAATAAGACAATTCTGCCAAATCTAGATAAAACAATGGTGCCAGATCTAAAATTTCTTTGAAATATACACTGAAAACAGAAAAATAATGTATAAAATGCAAAATCACTTAAAATGTTACAAATATGCCTAAAATATGCATTTCCATATGGAAATATGCAAATGCATATTTACCCTAAGTCTGGTGATGAGTAATGAACGAAAATATATGTGCCCAGCCTCCCACCCCCACCAATTACTGGGCCCGAAGGCCCCAGCACCGCGATAAAACTCGAATCAGGCGAGTTTGTCTAAAACAATTCGTCTAAAATACAATTTGTCTAAATCAATTTGTCTAAAACAATTTGTCTAAAATAGTTTGTCTAAAATCAATTTGTCTAATAACAATTTGTCTAAAATACAATTTGTCTAAAAATAATTTGTCTAAAATACAATTTGTCTAAACAAACAATTTAATATAATATGGCATACAAATTGTTGCCTGATGTACAATGCTATTTATTACTTGCCACGCCCCATCTTAAAAGGTTATCTCTTGTGCGGAATAATACATCGAAATCAGTTATCCCGGAACCCATAACCCGTTAGGTTAGGTTAGGTTAGGTTAGGTATATTATGAAATAAAATCAACCCATTTTCAATCTTTTCATCCTCACTCCAAATTATCAAGCAGACAAATGCATTTCTAGTTATCTTCAGTTATTAGTCAAATTGTATTTTAGAGAAATTATTTTTAGACAAACTATTTTAGACAAACTATTTCGATGTACTATTCCGCACAAGAGGTAACCTTTTAAGATGGGGCGTGGCAAGTAATAAATAGCATTGTACATCAGGCAACAATTTGTATGCCATATTATATAAAATTGTTTGTTAGACAAATTGTATTTTAGACAAATTATTTTTAGACAAATTGTATTTTAGACAAATTGTTATTAGACAAATTGATTTTAGACAAACTATTTTAGACAAATTGTTTTAGACAAATTGATTTAGACAAATTGTATTTTAGACGAATTGTTTTAGACAAATTCTCCTAGACGCGATAAAACTATAGAAACGAACGCAGCCATGAAAATCTTGAGCTTCATATTGTGTCAAGATTTGTGAAACTTAAGATTTTCATGACTATAGTTTTATTGACCAAATAATTGAACCCCCAATTACTGTCGGTCCAATTATTTGGTCAATAAAACTATAGAAAAGAACGCAGTCACGAAAATCTTGAGCTTCACATTGCCGTCCGTAACAATAATAATGATGAAGAAAACCAAGTTGGTGAATAAATTTAGAAAAGAATGTAGCTATCAAAAATTTTAGCTATGCATCGGAAGCCATGATAAGTGCAAAAAAAAAAAAAAGATGTGACAAGTTATATTTGAAATTTAACTGCTTCGTGAGCTTCGAGTAAATTCTGTGAAGCTGCATTTAAAATTTAAGTGATTCGTGAGCTAATTGTAAATGTTAAACTCTAACTTGCTTAGAAAATATATCCCCGTAGGAGGTAGGACGGACATTTTTGCTAGTCTATACTATAAAAAGCCAGTCCTGTCTGTCTGTAGACACCATGTATTTACTCCTAAGCGATTCTGAACATAGAAATAAATGCGCTTTGCTTTGTTTCAACTTTTTACTCTAGCGCCTTAAGATTTTCATTGGTTGATACAATGGGTTTGGATGTGAAGCTTAAGATTTTCATTGCTGCGTTCTTTTCTATAGTTTTATTGACTATATTAATTGGGAAGCCGAAGGTCCCAACACCGAAGGTTTAACTAAATGAGCCCGTAGGGTCCACTTTTGCTAGTATATACGAGTATAAATGCAAAAAACTTCACCTTTTTTCTACGTGAAGGTCAAAATATGATAATAAAAACACACTCTAATAGACAGTTTATTTCCACAACAGTTTCGATGCCCACTGGCATCCTCTTCGGGTGGATACAGAAAAACGAATGAACCAAAAACAAGAGGGAAAACAGTCCAGGGACCATTAAGAAATTCGCACCTAGGTTAGATCCCGTTCTCCCGACACTGGAAGGGCATTTTTATTAAAGGGACCCGCTTATAAGTACATTCGCATACATTCGGTATAATAAACAACAATGTAATAATCAATGTAATAATAAATTTATAATTTCTGTAATAAATAATAATGCAATATTAAATGTAATAAATTTAATAATAAATGTAATAATTATATAAAAAAATAATAGAATCTGTATGTATAGAACAAGTAGATAGTTTTAAATTTGTGCGAATGTACTTATAAGCGGGTCCCTTTAATAAAAATGCCCTTCCAGTGTCGGGAGAACGAGATCTAACCTAGGTGCGAATTTCTTAATGGTCCCTGGACTGTTTTCCCTCTTGTTTTGGTTCATTCGTTTTTCTGTATCCACCCGAAGAGGATGCCAGTGGACATCGAAACTGTTGTGGAAATAAACTCTGTCTATTAGAGTGGGTTTTTATTATCATATATACGAGTATAATTTAAGTAATTCATAGAAATGAAAAGCCATTCCAAGGCCTCGGAATCGCTTTTTATTTTTTCTTGTGGGTGTGTATCATCTATTTATTTCATGTGTTTAATTGTGAAGTTCATTTCATACTCTGTATATCTCTCCTATGCCCTCGTACCCAGGCACGCGTCCATGGCCAGCCATGCGTGGCTGCGAGGGTAGGAGGAGTCGGAAAGCAATTCCTTCCTCCACTAAATCCCGTAAGTGAGGCGGGATGCTGCAAAGCAGACCCTGAACCGTTGTTCAAAACCATCATAAGTTCGAGCTTCGCGAACCCGCTTTTACGCGAGTTGTTATATGTATACCAATTACACCCGAGTTACAACCAAGTCGCAGCCTCCCTCCCAACCACCCACATCCCGCCTACAAGCGAAAACAAGTCGCGATGACTCAGCACCCTACCCTCCCTGTCGCCTCCTACCCCCCTACCACCGACACCGGGGAGATGGGGGAGGGGGGCGCAGTCCTCGCTTGTGGGCCCGTCTGCGGATTGGGTACGCTCGCAAAACATTCTTCTGTTCCCGCGCTCGCTTCGCAAACATCTTCCCGCGGAGATCACATCATCACCGTCATTACAATCTTCAGCATCATCATCCCATCAAAGGTAAGTAAGATTGTGTTTTGTACAACAGTATTTTTATTCATAATCATTTAGATTCTCGGGGCATGTAACTGGAGGGAGGATTAAAAGAGGGGTATTAAGTGTATTATTTATGCGTACAATATTTTCAGTTTCCCCCTTATGATCGGTCAGGCTCTCGAACCTAACTCCCTATTTCCCAGGCTGGGCAGTGTTGCCAGAACTAAATTTCCAAAATAAACAATATAGGAATCAGAAAAAGACCAGAAAAAACTAGATTTTTAAATGAAAAGACTAAAACATAAACTCACCTTTTTTCTAACTATGAGGTAAAAATTATAAATCATTTTCTTCACTATTATCATCTTCCTTCATTTCATTTTCTTGGTGAAAGTAGGCAAACTTTCTTCCAATGTTGCAAAGTACAGTCTGTGGCAATTCATAAGTATAACACGTTCTTCCATTCCTCTTGATGCCTGCACGAATTGTAAAGATTGCATTCAAGAGTTCAGTCTTCATTCTGTTTCTTTGAATTTCACAATATTCATTTGACTGAAAATTCGTTCCACTTCTGCATTTGAATGTGGGATGCTTTAAACTGATCTAGCTATACTCGCCAATTCTTTGAAGGGATTTTCACCAGCAGCATCACAGTACACGATAACTTCATCCCAGAATAGTTGGGTATCATGAATATTGTCCATTTCATTAATGTTAAGTTCTTCCATTGAAGCTCTATTTTGCTTATATCATTAGGGGACACATTTAGTATTCTAAGTATCTGTTATTCGTTCCTTGGTAACACTTAATCCACCAGACACAGAGAAGAGAGATATTTTCTTTAAGATATTAATATTTTCTGGTACTCTTCGTCTGATTTCCTTCAATAGGTCGACTACAAATTTTGTGCATGTTTTTCTAATGTTATTATCTTTATTCTCACTAACATTCAATTCTCGTAGGTTTTGTCCTGCTTCATAGCCTAAATATGGCTTTGGATCTAAATTTTCTTCAGTGATACAGGTAAAAGGGTCAAGCTTTTTGATAGGAACCACTTTGTTTTAGGAGACTTTCTGCAACGAAAACTATGCTTTCTAATAATTTAGTAGGGTCTACATTATTTGCTTCAAAACTTAGGTTTACTCTATTGACATCATTTAATATATGTATTTAAAAAATAGCAATTTCTGATTGTAGTGTCAGGTGATCTCAAACACCTCATGTCGTTAGAATTCGACCTACAAACAGTACATCGATAAGTAAAGAGACCTACAAACAATATATCAATAAGTATCGATAAGATATTTTCCTGGTCAATTTTTATGTGCTTTGAAACATTCTGACATCCGTTTCATGTGCAAATGAACAGTTTTCGAGATATTTTCAGTTTTTGTATTTGAAGAATCGCAAATTTAGAAACGAAAGAGGTAAAATACCTTCACTATACTGTACATCAAAATTAACCAGAAAAATATCTACTGGTGAGGGCCCAATGTAACCTCACCCTAAACTAACCGGACCTAACATAACCTAATTAACCTAACCGAACCTAACGTAACCCTAACCTAACCTAACCAAGCCTAATTGTATTTTGAATGGCCGAAATGTATAAGTACAAGTTTACTTATAAATTTGCATGAAACCTAACCTAAGGTATTGTCCTTTGTTTCAAAACACACCACGTTATTTTATCTTATATATATATATTTTACAGTCAATATGTAAAATTAGGCAATTTATAAACTGACTGAAATTCAGGCAATGTATGAAGTTGGTGATACACACAAACCTAACCTAACCTTTCTGGTAATGCTGCATACGCATGCCAGAAAAGTTAGGTTCAGTTAGGTTTTGTGTGTATCATCAATTTGACATATTGCCTGAATTTCAGTCAATTTATAAATTGCCTAATTTTACATATTGACTGTAACATATACTATATCTATACTAGAAAAAGGGAGTCCCGTCCGTCCGTCTATTAAGCTATTCTGAACATAGAAATAAATGTGCTTTGCTTTGTTTCAACTTTTTGCTCTGGCGCGTTAAGATTTTCTTTGTTGCTGTTCTTTTCAGTCATTCGGTGGATAGAAGTATAGAAAAGAACGCAACAATGAAAATCTTAAGCTTCACATACGAACCCATTGTATTAAGATTTGTGGCACTTAAGATTTTCATGGCTGCGTTCTTTTCTATAGTTTTATTGACTGAATAATTGACTCCCCAGTAATTGGGAGGCCGCAGGGGCCCATACTAATGTTAAGTTTTTGCTTTTCATAGTTATATACTAGCGAAAGTGGGCACTCCACTTTCGCTAGTATATAACTATGAAAAGCAAAAACTTAACATTTACTTTAGGTTCACAAGGTACTTAAATTTTAAAAGCAGTTTCTCAAATTTTGGCCTAGTTTACTGGCTTCGGATGTGAAGCTCAAAATTTTGATAGTTGTGTTCTCATGTAAATTTATTGACCGACTTTGTGTGAATACTGTACATTAATTTGTGGAGTTTAATACAAACTTTCAAACAGATTAGATTTTAGTTTGTTGAACTAGAAAATTATTGTTAATTTCTGTTGTTATAGTTTAGAGTCAGTTGGCACTGTGATGAGTGAGATTCGAAATAGTCTTATGCCATTGGCATCTGTATACTGAACTGGTTGGAGACCACATCATAATGTGAGACATCACTTTTGGAATACAAACAGCACACTTGAAGTCTTTCTGGTCTGTAATATTCATTCATTGCAACATAACCACTGATGTTCCTGAAGAGCATGAAGTGGGTTTTACGCTTCTCTTTTTTAAGATATTATTGACAGCACTCTTTGGCTAGATTCAATACGTAAACTTTTTGTAGGTTTATTAATATAATTGAGGGGTCCCGCGTCTTAAGGTACCTAAGTGCCAAAATTAAAATTCGTGACAAATCGCCTCCAAAGTTCAGCAATATTCTGGCAATAGTATCTCTGTTATTAATTGAGCTAGAACGTTCATTTTTGGCTAAATTAGAGGTCTAAGTATGCTGATGAAGATGTTGATGAGTTTTTGGAATAGATTTTCATATTATATATTTTATATATATATTTTATTTTATTTTTTTATTATGCTAAACTTTGGGTGAACTTTTGGCTGGCGATAGATGTGAAAAAAGTAGTCCGCTTTGTAAGGTTTTCAACCATACTTCTAGTGTCGTAAGGTCATTATAACCCAAACCACGCGATAGAGGAAGGGTGAAAATAGTGATATCCATCAAAAACCCGTTTTCGCCTGTGGTGGCGCTTAGGTACCTTAAGACGCGCGACCCCTCATATGACTACTTCAGTGAAAAATTCCTACTGCAAATAACAAATTTGGCTTCACAAAAGTGATATTTTCTAATAAAATGTTAGTACGTTTCATTGAATATTTAATATAAAAGTTAATTTTGTCTGAGTTCAAATAAAAGTTTTTAAATATAAGTTTTTTAGTTAATGGTAATTAAAATAGCAATTAACGAAAAACATAAAAAATTTAGCAATTTCAATGAAATGTACGTATGGTTAGACAGCCGTACGTACATTAACACATTGATCCTATTACTAAAACAACGAACAAGTATGGCGTAACAATTTGCCTGAAGTACATAAATTATATTGTATCTCGAATTACGTAAGTTATACTAAATAATATATAAATAGGCTATAAATGAAAACATAAATAGTATTCTTAAACACTAAATAAAGACGTTGTAAGTACAGGGTGGGGCACGGGAACCAAGTGTTTTTGGAATAAACAGGAAAATGATATTTATTTTTGTAAAGAAAATATATTGGTAGAACAACATTCGTAAGAACATAGCATTTCATGTCATAATAATCATGTACCGAAAATTATATCTGGCATATGATGTCCTTGGCCGTCGACGCATTGTTGAAGGCGTTTACGAAAATTGGCCTCCACTCTTCCCAGCAGGTCTCTGTTGATTTGGATGATTTGTTGACGGATCGCTTCCTTCAATGCATCTAATGTACTGGGCTTGTCCTCGTAGACACGTGACTTGAGGTACCCCCATAGAAAGAAGTCACATGTGGACAAGTCAGGGGACCGAGGGGGCCATGCAATGTCACCAAATCTCGAAATGAGATGGTTGGGAAACAGGGGCGAAGAACAGCCATTGACGCTCTGGCGGTGTGTGGCGTGGCCCCATCTTGCTGAAACCACAAATGTCGACGAGCAATACGCCTTCTTCGTAACTCAGGGATGAAAAGGTGTTCACCATCTCAATGTAACGCCCAGATGTTATGGTAACGGTAACCCCATTTGTTCGAAGAAATAGGGACCGATGACGCCAAACTTTCCCACCGCGCACCAAACTGTAACCTTAGGGCTATGCAGCGGTTTTTCATGGAGTTGTCGCGGATTTCAGCAGCCCAATACCGACAGTTTTGATTGTTGACGGCCCCATTAAGGTGGAAATGGGCTTCATCACTCATTACCACCATCATGTTTTCATTCTGCTCATAAAGTGCAAGCATTTCCTGTGCAAAATTCAGTCGTTGGGGGCAATCGTTTACATTCAATTCCTGCACCATCGCTAACTTGTATGGTGAAAATGTAATTCTTCATGCAAAATCCGTCTAACAGTACGATTGCTGATTCCGAGTGCAGCTGAATGTCTCCGAGCAGAGCGGCCTGGGCTTTGCAACATCGCTTGTCTGACCCTTTCAACGTTCTCTGGAGTACGCACAGTGCGTTGCGGCCTCTTCGGTTTTTTTTCATTATTGAGCCTCCTGTTCGAAGATTGTTAACCCAACGTAAGATTGTGTCACGAGCGGGAACAGAGTCATTTCGATGAATGTTGAATCTGCGGCGAAACGCACGCTGAACTGCTGTCACTGACTCGCCACTCCTAACAAAATGATCATACGCGAACATGCGGTGTTCTAACGTCCACTGCTCCATGATGGCACCTGAAAGATAAAGGTGAGTGTTAGTTAAAGTTAAATGCTATGAACCCAGGAATGGAATGCTACCTACCGCACGCCCCTCCCATTCCTAATGGCCGATTACTAGCTATTCAAAAAACACTTGATTCCCGTGCCCCACCCGTTATAATTAAATCATTTACAAACCTCAGAATATGAAATGAATTTAGTATTTTTAAAATTATAAATGATAAAATTATAAATGATAATTGGCGACAAATTAAATTGTATTCTAAAAATAGAGCATTTTCTTTTCTTATGCGTTGCTGTTGAACCCTTACGCTGCTACGGGGAGCGAGAGTGCTCATGGTCGCCACAGCTCTCCAGGCAGTCGCTATATTCTAGAGAAATTTGCATAAAACCTAGTATAGACCACCTTTCAAAAACTTATAAATCATATAGTTATGCCCTTAATTTTCATTTTCTTTCACGTAGAATAGAAAATATGATAATTTTATGGGTATATAAACTAAACTTCAAAAAACTTGTTCGCTACCTTGATCCCTGGAAAAAATTCCAAATTTTCCAGGTTTTTTAGCGTTTCTGCTGATTCATGATCTGCATACCGTAGCATCGTAAGGGTGAGTGAATCAGTTTCAATTATCGTCCACTCTTGTTCAATGCTCGAGCACACTTCACGATCGCACACTTACTTCATTCACGTAAGTGAAAATTATCTTTATAATTTATAAGCCAGATGTTAAAAACAAAAGTTTTAAGTTCTAATTAGTTAGTTATTACTGTTGTTTGGAGGTTTTTAATTAATATGTGACTCTTTCATCAGTGGCGTTTTTAAGGTTTTGAGTTGGTCGTGGCAAGTTATGCCACAGGGGGCCCGGGGGCCATTTACCAGTTTTCCTTAATGAAAGTTCTCGAAAAACTCTTTAATGTTTTCACTAATTACTACATACTTAAGTAAAGTTATTTCAACCAAAGAAAAAAATACAAATACAAACAGCAGTGATTTTTGTAAACTTTATTCAGGATGCAAATATATAGAGCAGAAGAATTATAGCTACCAACTTACATTATAACAACCAACTCAGTCCTGTACACTAAATTATATATAATTTTTTCGTTTTAAACTTTTAATGCTTGGAAAAAATGCAACGGATGAAATGTATTACAACAGTTAGAAACAATGACTTACATCCTCACAGGAAGGTAAATGACTAAACATAGCCTAATGGTAAATTTTGTGAAATAAAATGTGCTTACATAATGGTTAACATGTCTGTTGAAACTACATTAAAGATGAAGAAGAAGAAGTTAGACTTTAAAAGTATGCCTGCCTTTTGTTATTAAGATTTAGTTAATGGAACATCTATCAAAAGATGTAAATAAAATTCGAACTGAACTATCCAAGAAATGTGTTCTGACTTACGTGAATGAAGTCGAACGAAGTCAATCAAGAGAGTCAGGAAGAGTGGCGACCATTGTTGGAACGAGAGTGGACGATTATTGAAACAGAGTCAACAGCAGCACATAAGACAAGAGAAAGGAATATAATACAAAGATTTATTGTCAATTATTATTATTTATAATTAAAATTATACATTTTCATTAAGAATTCTAAGTAAGTTATGTTCACAAAACCTTGTTTTAGTAATTATATATTTATATATTATACAAAATCAAGTTTCATAAGTCAGTGTAATCTTCTTATCTTCTTTAGCAAATGTGTGTCTATCTGTCCGTCTGTCCGCACAAAACACTTTTACGTTTCTGAATCGATTTCGACCAAACTTCATATGGTGCATAGGGGTGATGAGCAAGCTTAGGATAAATATGCACTTAAAAATAGGTAAATATGCAGTAAAAATGCATTAATATGCATTTAAATATGCAGTATCAAATATAGCTTTCAGGGAAAAATATAGTATTTTAATTTAATAGGAATATATTTATTAGTGAAAAAACACTCGCATTTAAAATGTATGTTGTATGATAATTATTGGTGACTTTAATGCTAATGTGTTTAATGATAATAATTGATTCACTACAAATGAAAAAAATACAGAAAAAATCGCTTGCAAACCATGATTACATTTAATCACAACATGCTGCTTTAAGTGTCCAAAAGTCATTCTACGCCTGTTATCTGTCAGAATATTTTTGTGGCTGTTATAATAAGTGTTATAAGATGTCTCATGTAATAACAATATATAAAATTATCAGATAATTAATCAAACAGTATGCCAGTATGCTAGGTTAAGTGACTATGTTGGCCTTATTTTTGTACTAAGTTCAGTGTATACGTAAGATTGTACTTGTATGTTAGGTAAGTGGCTATGGATTGTGAATGATCCGCAATAAAGATGTTTTGTTTATTTGTTTGTACTCAGAGAATACTCGTTCCATGTCAAATGTAACTATAGGCGCAAATTTTAAGGCCAGGAAATCCGCAAGTTCAAGGGGTTCTAAAGTTGAATCAATTTCTTTTTTGTATTTCACTTATTTTCTTCAATTTCTTATACCCTGTATATTTCGAAAGAAGAGCACTCAGTTTTCTTCTATGAATCTTTGTTTTCAAGGTCTTTTAATGCATTGGTAACGTCCTTAACTAAATGTATGCTACTTTTCAACGGTAATACCTTTCCTTGCAATTTCAAAATTGCCGAGGAAATGCATGTGAAGTTGGGGAAATGAAAATAAGATCCTCTTGAATACCCTTCTTCTTCAGCGCATTTTGTGCGTCCGTGATGCTCCGAGCATTCTCAGGATCAAATGTTTCAATCACAGTCTTCGCAATTTCAAAATTTTCCACGTAATACACTGCAGCTTCTAGCCAGGTTCCCCATCTTGTCACTATGGGGGAAGGAGGAAGCGGTACACTTCCAGCAAGTTCTCCAAATTTTGCTTTTCGGTATGGCGCTTTCACGAAAACTGACTTCATATTAGAAATTAATTCATTCACATCCTCGTACTTAGAACGGATAAATTCGGCAACTCTGTGCAGCCCATGGGCTACACATGTTACATGTATCATTTTAGGATAGAGAACCTGAAGTCCTCTCATACACTTGGTCATATATGGAGCACCATCTGTACACACTAAAAGAACAGAATTATACAGAATACCAGAAGATATTAGAAGATTTAATGAATCATTGAAGAAAGTTGAAACTGTCGAATGGTTTACCTTATCCACGACATCAACTGTCAATAAGTATGATTTGTCCCTCTCATTTTCTATTCCCAATAAACCAAACACAAAATTTACAACACACCTTTCTTCTACATCGGTTGTTTCGTCTATAGACACCCAGATCTTATTATTTTCAACTTTATTTCTCAGCTTTTCTATTGTTTCCTTGTAGAGTTCAGGAACATAGTTTTTCCTAAGCGTGGACTGGTCTGGCAGATGCTGGTTTGTGTATTTTTCTAGAAATTCGCTAAGCTTCTTATTTCATAGCTTTGCCAGAGGTATATCAGCGGATATAAATGCATTACATAAATCCATATTGAACTGTGAACGTTTGAGTCCAGGTCTTGGTTGACAGTCCTTAACAATTTTTGGTTTTGTTTAATAATTTTAGCAGTTACCTTCCCAACATGCTTGGCTGTTTGAAGGTGTTGTTGAACTTGGAACCTTTTAGCTGCAGAAACTACAGCCTCACAATATTTACAGAACAACACGCTTCCATCTGTACTAAATGCGTCAAACTCTTCAACGAATGCTCTAAGAATGACACTTTTACTCCTTTTTTCTTGTAAAGTAGGACTATTGCAGTCAGACCAGCTTAGCACTGATAACTTGAATATGTGTGAAATAAGACAATTCTGCCAAATCTAGATAAAACAATGTTGCCAGATCTAAAATTCTTTGAAATATACACTGAAAACAGAAAAATAATGTATAAAATGCAAAATCACTTAAAATGTTACAAATATGCCTAAAATATGCATTTCCATATGGAAATATGCAAATGCATATTTACCCTAAGTCTGGTGATGAGTAATGAACGAAAATATATGTGCCCAGCCTCCCACCCCCACCAATTACTGGGCCCGAAAGCCCCAGCACCGCGATAAAACTATAGAAACGAACGCAGCCATGAAAATCTTGAGCTTCACATTGTGTCAAGATTTGTGAAACTTAAGATTTTCATGACTATAGTTTTATTGACCAAATAATTGAACCCCCAATTACTGTCGGTCCAATTATTTGGTCAATAAAACTATAGAAAAGAACGCAGTCACGAAAATCTTGAGCTTCACATTGCCGTCCGTAACAATAATAATAATGAAAAAACCAAGTTGGTGAATAAATTTAGAAAAGAATGTAGCTATCAAAAATTTTAGCTATGCATCGGAAGCCTGATAAGTGCAAAAAAAAAAAAAAAATGTGACAAGTTATATTTGAAATTTAACTGCTTCGTGAGCTTCGAGTAAAATCTGTGAAGCTGCATTTAAAATTTAAGTGATTCGTGAGCTAATTGTAAATGTTAAACTCTAACTTGCTTAGAAAATATACCCCCGTAGGAGGTACGACGGACATTTTTGCTAGTCTATACTATAAAAAGCCAGACCTGTCTGTCTGTAGACACCATGTATTTACTCCTAAGCGATTCTGAACATAGAAATAAATGCGCTTTGCTTTGTTTCAACTTTTTACTCTAGCGCCTTAAGATTTTCATTGGTTGATACAATGGGTTTGGATGTGAAGCTTAAGATTTTCATTGCTGCGTTCTTTTCTATAGTTTTATTGACTATATTAATTGGAGGCCGAAGGTCCAACACCGCAGGTTTAACTAAATGAGCCCGTAGGGCCCACTTTTGCTAGTATATACGAGTATAAATGCAAAAAACTTCACCTTTTTTCTACGTGAAGGTCAAAATATGATAATAAAAACCCACTCTAATAGACAGAGTTTATTTCCACAACAGTTTCGATGCCCACTGGCATCCTCTTCGGGTGGATACAGAAAAACGAATGAACCAAAAACAAGAGGGAAAACAGTCCAGGGACCATTAAGAAATTGCACCTAGGTTAGATCCCGTTCTCCCGACACTGGAAGGGCATTTTTATTAAAGGGACCCGCTTATAAGTACATTCGCATACATTCGGTATAATAAACAACAATGTAATAATATATTTATAATTTCTGTAATAAATAATAATGCAATATTAAATGTAATAAATTTAATAATAAATGTAATAATTATATAAAAAATAATAGAATCTGTATGTATAGAACAAGAACATAGTTTTAAATTTGTGCGAATGTACTTATAAGCGGGTCCCTTTAATAAAAATGCCCTTCCAGTGTCGGGAGAACGAGATCTAACCTAGGTGCGAATTTCTTAATGGTCCCTGGACTGTTTTCCCTCTTGTTTTTGGTTCATTCGTTTTTCTGTATCCACCCGAAGAGGATGCCAGTGGACATCGAAACTGTTGTGGAAATAAACTGTCTATTAGAGTGGGTTTTTTTATCATATATACGAGTATAATTTAAGAAATTCATAGAAATGAAAAGCCATTCCAAGGCCTCGGAATCGCTTTTTATTTTTTCTTGTGGGTGTGTATCATTTATTTATTTCACGTGTTTAATTGTGAAGTTTATTTCATACACTTTATATCTCCTCCTGCCCTCGTACCCAGGCACGCAGCCCTGCCCAGACATGCGTGGCTGTGAGGGTAGGAGGAGGTCGGAAAGCAATTCCCTGCTCCACTAAATCCCGTAAGTGAGGCGAGATGCTGCAAAGCAGACGCTGAACCGTTGTTTAAAACCATCATAAATTCGAGCTTCGCGAACCCGCTTTTACGCGAGTTGTTATATGTATACCAATTACACGGCCCGAGTTACAACCAAGTCGCAGCCTCCCTCCCAACCACCCACATCCCGCCTACAAGCGAAAACAAGTCGCGATGACTCAGCACCCTACACTCCCCTGTCGCCTCCTACTCCCCCTACCACCGACACCGGGGAGATGGGCTAGGGGGGAGCAGTCCTCGCCTGTGGTCCCGTCTGCGGATTGGGTACGCTCGCAAAGCATTCTTCTGTTCCCGCGCTCGCCTCGCAAACATCTTCCGCGGAGATCACATCATCACCGTCATCAAATCTCAGCATCATCATCCCATCAAAGGTAAGTAAAGATTGTGTTTTGTACAACAGTATTTTTATTCATAATCATTTAGATGGGAGGGGTATGTAACTGGAGGGAGGATTAAAAGAGGGGTATTAAGTGTATTATTTATGCGTACAATATTTTCAGTTCCCCCCTTATGATCGGTTAGGCTCTCGAACCTAACTCCCTATTTCCCAGGCTGGGCAGTGTTGCCAGAACTAAATTTCCAAAATAAACAATATAGGAGTCAGAAAAAGACCAGAAAAAACTAGATTTTTAAATGAAAAGACTAAAACATAAACTCACCTTTTTTCTAACTATGACGTAAAAATTATAAATCATTTTCTTCACTATTATCATCTTCCTTCATTTCATTTTCTTTGTGAAAGTAGGCAAACTTTCTTCCAATGTTGCAAAGTACAGTCTGTGGCAATTCATAAGTATAACACGTTCTTCCATTCCTCTTGATGCCTGCACGAATTGTAAAGATTGCATTCAAGAGTTCAGTCTTCATTCTGTTTCTTTGGATTTCACAATATTCATTTGACTGAAAATTCGTTCCACTTCTGCATTAGAATGTGGGATGCTTAAAACTGATCTCGCCAATTCTTTGAAGGGATTTTCACCAGCAGCATCACAGTACACGATAACCAGCCCAGAATAGTTGGGTATCATGAATATTTGTCCATTTCATTAATGTTAAGTTCTTCCATTGAAGCTCTATTTTGCTTATATCATTAGGGGACACATTTAGTATTCTAAGTATCTCTGTCATTCGTTCCTTGGTAACATTTAATCCACTAGACACAGAGAAGAGAGATATTTTCTTTAAGATATTAATATTTTCTGGTACTCTTCGTCTAATTTCCTTCAATAGGTCGACTACAAATTTTGTGCATCTTTTTCTAATGTTATTGTCTTTATTCTCACTAACATTCAATTCTCGTAGGTTTTGTCCTGCTTCATAGCCTAAATATGGCTTTGGATCTAAATTTTCTTCAGTGATACAGGTAAAAGGGTCAAGCTTTTTGATAGGAACCACTTTGTTTTAGGAGACTTTCTGCAACGAAAACTATGCTTTCTAATAATTTAGTAGGGTCTACATTATTTGCTTCAAAACTTTGGTTTACTCTATTGACATCATTTAATAGATGTATTTCAAAAATAGCAATTTCTGATTGTAGTGTCAGGTGATCTCAAACACCTCATGTCGTTAGAATTCGACCTACAAACAGTACATCGATAAGTAAAGCGACCTACAAACAATATATCGATAAGTATCGATAAGATATTTTCCTGGTCAATTTTTATGTGCTTTGAAACATTCTGACATCCGTTTCATGTGCAAATGAGCAGTTTTCGAGATATTTTCAGTTTTTGTATTTGAAGAATTGCAAATTTAGAAACGAAACAGAGGTAAAATGCCTTCACTATACATCAAAATTAACCAGAAAAATATTTACTGGTGAGGGCCCAATGTAACCTGACCCTAAACCAACCGGACCTAACATGACCTAATTAACCTAACCGAATCTAACGTAACCCTAACCTAACCTAACCAAGCCTAATTGTATTTTGAATGGCCGAAATGTATAAGTACAAGTTTACTTATAAATTTGCATGAAACCTAACCTAAGGTATTGTGCTTTGTTTCAAAACATACCACGTTATTTTATCATATAAATATATATAATTATATATATATATATATATATATATATATATATATATATATATATATTTACAGTCAATATGTAAAATTAGGCAATTTATAAACTGACTGAAATTCAGGCAATGTATGAAGTCGGTGATACACACAAACCTAATGTAATCTTTCTGGTAATGCTGCATACGCATGCCAGAAAAGTTAGGTTCAGTTAGGTTTTGTGTGTATCATCAATTTGACATATTGCCTGAATTTCAGTCAATTTATAAATTGCCTAATTTTACATATTGACTGTAACATATACTGTATCTATACTAGAAAAAGGGAGTCCCGTCCGTCCGTCTATTAAGCTATTCTGAACATAGAAATAAATGTGCTTTGCTTTGTTTCAACTTTTTGCTCTGGCGCGTTAAGATTTTCTTTGTTGCTGTTCTATTCAGTCATTCGGTCAATAGAAGTATAGAAAAGAACGCAACAATGAAAATCTTAAGCTTCACATACGAACCCATTGTATCAAGATTTGTGGCACTTAAGATTTTCATGGCTGCGTTCTTTGCTATAGTTTTATTGACTGAATAATTGACTCCCCAGTAATTGGGAGGCCGCAGGCCCCAGCACCGCAGGGGCCCGTACTAATGTTAAGTTTTGCTTTTCATAGTTATATACTAGCGAAAGTGGGCACTACGGGCCCCGTAGTGCCCACTTTCGCTAGTATATAGCTATGAAAAGCAAAAACTTAACATTTACTTTAGGTTCACATGGTACTTAAATTTTAAAAACAGTTTCTCAAATTTTGGCTTAGTTTATTGACAGCACTATTTGGCTAGATTCAATACGTACACTTTTTGGAGGTTTAATATACTGTAATTGAGGGGTCCCGTGTCTTAAGGTACATAAGCGCCAAAATTAAAATTCGTCAGAAATCGCCTCCAAAGTTCAGCAATATTCTGGCAATAGTATTTCTGTTGTTAACTGAGTTAGAACGTTCATTTTTGGCTAAATTAAAGTTCTAAGTATGTTAATGAAGATGTTGATGAGTTTTTGGAATAGATTTTCATATTTTATATTTTACTGTATATATATATTTTCAAATTTTTTTATTTTCTTATTATGCCGAACTTTGGGTGAACTTTTGGCTGGCGATAGAGGTGAAAAAAGTAGTTCGCTTCATAGGGTTTTCAACCATACTTCTAATGTCGTAAAGTCATTATAACCCAAACCACGCGATAGAGGAAGGGTGAAAATAGTGATATCCATCAAAAACAGGTTTTCGCCTGTGGTGGCGCTTACGTACCTTAAGACGCACGACCCCTCATATGACTACTTCAGTGAAGAATTCCTACTGCAAATAACAAATTTGGTTTCACAAAAGTGATATTTTCTAATAAAATATTAGTACGTGTTTCATTGAATATTTAATATAAAAGTTAATTTTGTCTTATTTGAAATAAAAGTTTTTAAATATAAATTTTTTAGTTAATGGTAATTAAAATAGCAATTAACGAAAAACCATAAAAAATTTATCAATTTCAATGAAATGTACGTATGGTTAGACAGCCGTACGTACATTAACACATTGATTCTATTACTAAAACAACGAACAAGTTGCCTGAAGTACATAAATTATATTGTATCTCGAATTATGTAAGTTATACTAAATAATGTTTGTTTGTTTTTTCTGTTTAAGGTGCTAAATAATATATAAATAGGCTATAAATGAAAACATAAATAGTATTCTTAAACACTAACTAAGACGTTGTAAGTAAAATTAAATCATTTACAAACCTCAGAATATGAAATGAATTTAGTATTTTTAAAATTATAAATGATAAAATTATAAATGATAATTGGCGCCAAATCAAATTGTATTCTAAAAATGGAGCATTTTCTTTTCTTATCCGTTGCTGTTGAACCCTTACGCTGCTACGGGGAGCGAGAGTGCTCATCGCCGCCACGAGGCTACGGTATGCAGATCATAAGTCAGCAGAAACGCTAAAAAACCTGGAAAATTTGGAACTTTTTCCAGGGATCCAGGTAGCGAACAAGTTTTTTGCAGTTTAGTTTATATACCCATAAAATTATCATATTTTCTATTCTACGTGAAAGAAAATGAAAATTAAGGGCATAACTATATGATTTATAAGTTTTTGAAAGGTGGTCTATACTAGGTTTTATGCAAATTTCTCTAGAATATATATATATATATATATATAACGTAAAGAACGACGCTTTGTATAGGAGAATTAACCGCGAAAGAACGAAACAAATGAAAAAATGAGGTAACCACCCAGGAATCGAACCCGGGATCTTCCGATTGCCGGTCAGATATGATAACCATTACACCACGGGCCTCACTCAGTCAAACGTCGTAATTCCTCTACATGCGCGCAGAAACCAATGCCCCAAAGGGGCACCTTCCGCATGCCGTAACATTATATACATTATAACTGCAAACACGCAGTATAATTAACGTAAAGAACGACGTTTGTATAGGAGAATTAGCCGCGCAAGATGATGGCGAAAGAACGAAACAAATGAAAAAATGAGGTAACCACCCGGGAATCGAACGCGGGATCTTCCGATTGCCGGTCAGATATGATAACCATTACACCACGGTCCTCACTCAGTCAAACGTCGTAATTCCTCTACATGCGGCAACCGGAAGATCCCGGGTTCGATTCCCGGGTGGTTACCTCATTGTTTCATTTGTTTCGTTCTTTCGCTCTCATCTTGCGCGGTAATTCTCCTATACAAAGTGTCGTTCTTTACGTTAATTATACTGCGTGTTTGCAGTTATAATGTGTATATATATATATATATTATATATACCATATATATATAGATATATATAATATATTATATATATATTATATATAGTGGACCTAGTTTTAGCCGTTTAAGGTGATAATGATTTAATTGTATGCAACGATTGATTAAGGCAATGACTGACTGATTTATAATGATAGGCTGGGTTAATAATTTATGATGTAATACAGTATCACCGATTGGAATGAATGGTTATGTGATTAGGTCCACCATACTATTGGAAGTGACCGAAATGGCAGCGAGGTCACCAGCTTTGGTTTACGCCCAAAGCAAATTAATATTAAGGTTATGAAAGAACCTTACTTTGTAGTTTATTATGAAAATAAATCCGTTATTTTATTCACTGTGATATAACAAAGAATTGACAGTAATTAATTGGTAGTTTTACGTTATGCTTATGCATAGGCTTAGCTAATAAGATGAAATGTTAATAGCTTAATTGACACGTAATAAATAATGTAATACTCATCGATGTATGTAAATGGCATGCGACATGTAACATTGAATAGGCCTAGTTAATGATATAAAGAATGCACGTGCGTTTGGTACATTGAATGGAAAACATGACACTGATTAAGTAGGCTAAATGATTGCATGGATGCACATAGAATAATTGATGTGGCCTAATAATAATGGATTGAAATGCTTGCACAAATATCATTTATATATAAGAACCTTATGTGAGTTAAACGATTACGTCAAGAGAATATTTAACACACAATATGACTTGAACATAATGACGGACGATACGCGGAAACACGGTATTGAAATGACACTTGAATTGGATGATAGGCCTACTGCGTTATTAACGGGAGTCAATGGACGCGTGATTACACACTTTGGGAGTATAGCCTACCGTTCGGCGGTAGGCTAAGGTAGGCTTTACAAGAGTACTTAGGATAGGGGGTACTTATCTTATGGTGACGTAACCTTTGTTGAAGGCGGATTGAAGACAAACCTATTACGCAGATTCTAGTTGTCGTTGTTCGTTAAGCCTCTTGAGATGATGGATGTAGGCTTCGTGGAGGCCTGAGGTGATGTTACTTCTCGAGGTGCAGGCTGGCCTTGTGATATTGCAGGCGTAGGCCTGTGGTGCGGAAGATATCTCGAGGAACGTGGAGAAACTTGAAGGCCGACCCGGCAAACCGCAGGCCCGAAGTGATTCCGGTTGGGCCTCGTTGGATTGCTTCTGCAGGTGGTCTTTAGATCTTACGTGAAGACAAATTGTAGGCCCTGAAGAAAGTAGCGGCCGTGGCCCCCGGCCAGGGGGCCGGAAAACGGTTGGTGGACGCGCTGCTCACGTGATGACGTGCGTACGAGTGAGTGAGAGTGAGAATGAGAGCAAATGGAAGCTCGCTTTTATACCCTGGTGACGTAGACTTCATTCTTAAGACGCTTTGTCCACGCGTCTTTTAGTCGTTAACGGTTTTCGTTCGCTCCCATTGGGGAAAAATAGACGCTCCATTGTTTGACTCTTGCCCACGTGTTTTCCAAGTTCTTTGATGAAGCGTGGAAGTAAAGTATTTCTGTCGATTTGTTGGTCTATTTCTTGTCGATCCGCTACATATATATATATACCATATATATACACACCATATATATATATATATATATATATATATATATATATATATTATATATATATATATATATATATAGCCGCTATATTCTAGAAAAATTTGCATAAAACCTAGTATAGACCACCTTTCAAAAACTTATAAATCATAGTTATGCCCTTAATTTTCATTTTCTTTCACGTAGAATAGAAAATATGATAATTTTATGGGTATATAAACTAAACTGCAAAAAACTTGTTCGCTACCTGTATCCCTGGAAAAAGTTCCAAATTTTCCAGGTTTTTTGGCGTTTCTGCTGACTTATGATCTGCATACCGTAGCATCGTAAGGGTGAATCAGTTTCAATTATCGTCTTCTTGTTCAATGCTCGAGCACACTTCACGATCGCACACTTACTTCATTCACGTAAGTGAAAATTATCTTTATAATTTATAAGCCAGATGTTAAAACAAATGTTTTAAGTTTTAATTAGTTACTTATTACTGTTATTTGCAGGTTTTTAATTAATATGTGACTCTTGCATCAGTGGCGTTTTTAAGGTTTTGAATTGGTCGTGGCAAGTTATGCCACAGGGGGCCCGGGGGCCATTTACCAGTTTTCCTTAACGAAAGTTCTCGAAAAACTCTTTAATGTTTTCACTAATTACTACATTTTAAGGAAAGTTATTTCAACAAAATTAAAAAAATAAAAATACAAACAGCAGTGATTTTTGTAAACTTTATTCTGGATAGAAATATATAGAGCAGAAGAATTATAGCTACCAACTTCAGAGGCGTAACTAGGGTTGATCGCGCCCAGGGCAAATCAATAAATGGCGCCCTTAAAAACAGTGTTCTTTAAAACTCTGGCTGAATTCTTATAATGGTACTCAAACTGGTTACTGGTAATAATACCGCTAACAAAATATACTTTTAAGAAGTTTATTTTATGACAAATGAAAATGAAAAACAGTTATATACATATAAAACTGTACAAAAATATGTAAAAATAAATTGAAATGAAATGAAAATACAATTCATAAAAATTATTTTTACAGTTTATACTTTAATGTTTTTCTATCCATATACATAACCGCGTATATTTACTATTAAGGTTGATATTAAATTTCTATTAATACAATTTAATTTTATAGAACCAAAGTATGGTTAATTATTTGCCGAATTACAACAGAAACAATTAATATATGTACAAGAGAGGCATAACTTTTCATGAAAATACACTTTGATGTTTTCAAGAATTTTACTGAATTACCGATAGCAGAATTAGCAATTTGAATATTAGATACTGACAAAAATCATTCCAATTATATGGTACTTTAAAAGAAATGCCTTGTTTGCACCTATTCTTTTTGGCTCTTTTAATGAATAATTTGGAACTTCACACTAAACATGTATTTTTCTTACTTTTGCTGATGCAAACTTATCAATAATGTCATCAAAATTTGTTATTTCAGTTTGTTATTTCTGTTTTTTCCTGATTTTCACTACTCAAAGTTTTAGTATCTTCTAGCTTCTTGAAAGACACTTCTGGTTCTTGAAAGACACTTAATTCTCCTTCTGATACACTGGCGGGTTGGTCAACACTCATATCTGATGCAGTTAATGCTGATGAAGGACCAGCTTGTTGCTGTTCAAGAAATGACATCATAAAGCCACTTGACTTTTTAGCTTCTGCTTCTTGCATTTTTCTTTTCTTCCTGCCTTCTGCTCCACTCAGCTTCTTTTTCGGACTTTTCGGTATCGGCAATGTTCGCTTCATGGTAAAATTTTCTAGAGAAAGAAACAAAAAAATAGAATAAATTAATAATTCATAATAAAATTCTATAAAAATAGAATGAATTAATAAAGTTAAATGAAGTTAAAAATCTGAAATTCCTGGAAATTCGATGGCTAGAGATATGGTACCGGTACATTTCCAAAAGAGCATGTTTTTACTCTTAAATTTTTCTTTTTAAATCATAAAAATGGCGCCCCTCCAAATTTGGCGCCCAGGGCACGCGCCCCACCTGCCCCACCCTAGTTACGCCATTGACCAACTTACATTATAACAACCAACTCAGTCCTGTACACTAAATTATATAGAATTTTTTCGTTTTAAACTTTTAATGCTTGGAAAAAATGCAACGGATGAAATGTATTATAACAGTTAGAACCAATGACTTACATCCTCACAGGAAGGTAAATGACTAAACATAGCCTAATGGTAAATTTTGTGAAATAAAATGTGCTTATGTAATGGTTAACATGTCTGTTGAAACTACATTCAAGATTAAAGAACCATGGAGTAATGATCAGTGATCTAGAACGTGCTTCTGCGCTAAGTCTTACAAGTTACAAAAGTGTCTACAAAAGTAAACAAAAGTGCCCGTGGTAAGGGGGGGCCCGTCAGAGCCGTGTCCCTCTTGCTCCTATGTTAAAAACGTCCCTGCCTTCATGGCACAATTTAATTGTGCCTGACTTTTAATACTAGTAGTTTCTTGCCTTCCTGGAGCAAGGCAGTTAGTTAATGGGTTTGCATGTCTCTTACTGACCTGATCCTCATGCATTTAATAATGGATTATTGTGATAGCTTTGATGCTCTTCCTCGTACGCTCTTGTCAGTAGTGGGCCCAATTTCATTATATTTCTTCATTAGTTTTTGAACTCCGGTTTTAGAAATAATAAAAATAAAAATTAATATTACCACTGTTCAACGCAGCTGCAGAGAAACATTTACACTTAAGCCGTCAAGGCCACAGTTTAAAAGAGAAAAATGGCAGGACTGATAAATGAACTGAATGAATGAATTAACTAAGTTTTGAATTCTTTGCATTTAATTGTATTGAACAAGTCCAGCTCCGTCGTCGAGGAGGCCCGAGACACTGATGTTAGCAAACATTTGCGAAGCTAAGCATCTTGAAAATTTATGTAGCATTCTACGAAATTTGTATAATACTTTTTTTTTAAACTTCTTAAATAATACTTAGCACGAAGCACGAAAGTGCTTCCTTCTTATACATGTTATGAATGCATAAAATACGAAATGAGTATCTTCAGCTTCACTTGTACAGAATCTTCAGTCTTATTACCATGTTTCGCTTTTAACACGTACACATTGCATGGGACCTACTCGTATTATTTAAGGAAATTTAAGGACACTTTAAAAGTATGCCTGCCTTTTGTTATTAAGATTTAGTTAATGGAACTTCTATCAAAATGTAAGTAAAAAATTCGAATGACGACCATTGTTGGAACGAGAGTGGACGATTATTGAAACAGAGTCAACAGCAGCGCATAAGACAAGAGAATAGAATATCATATAAAGATTTATTGGCAATTATTATTATTTATAATTAAAATTATACATTTTCATAAAGAGTTCCAAGTAAATTATCTTCACAAAACTTTAAGTAATTATATATTTATACATTATACACAATAAAATTTTATAAATCAGTGTAATATATATAATTCAGGCGCCGATACAGGGGAGGCAGTGGGGGCTTAACTTCTCTAGCTTTAACCTGAATGACATCTCGTATTCTAATAATTAATCGTTTTTAATATTATTGAATAATCTTATATTATATTGGGCTGGCAATATTTATATGACACCGGCATGACAAATCCTAAATCCCCGGCCCTCCTCTGTATCCACGCCTGTAATTTAAGTCATTCATAGAATTTCAAAGCGATTCTAAGGCTTCGGAATCGCTTTTTATTTTTTCTTGTGCGTGTGTATCATCTATTTATTTCATGTGTTTAATTGTGAAGTTCATTTCATACTCTGTATATCTATCTCCTTATGCCCTCGTACCCAGGCACGCGTCCATGGCCAGCCATGCGTGGCTGCGAGGGTAGGAGGAGATCGGAAAGCAATTCCTTCCTCCACTAAATCCCGTAAGTGAGGCGGGATGCTGCAAAGCAGACCCTGAACCGTTGTTCAAAACCATCATAAGTTCGAGCTTCGCGAACCCGCTTTTACGCGAGTTGTTATATGTATACCAATTACACGGCCCGAGTTACAACCAAGTCGCAGCCTCCCTCCCAACCACCCACATCCCGCCTACAAGCGAAAACAAGTCGCGATGACTCAGCACCCTACCCTACCCTGTCGCCTCCTACCCCCCCTACCACCGACACCGGGGAGATGGGGGAGGGGGACGCAGTCCTCGCTTGTGGGCCCGTCTGCGGATTGGGTACGCTCGCAAAGCATTCTTTCTGTTCCCGCGCTCGCCTCGCAAACATCTTCCCGCGAAGATCACATCATCACCGTCATCACAATTTTCAGCATCATCATCCCATCAAAGGTAAGTAAAGATTGTGTTTTGTACAACAGTATTTTTATTCATAATCATTTAGATGGGAGGGGTATGTAACTGGAGGGAGGATTAAAAGAGGGGTATTAAGTGTATTATTTATGCGTACAATATTTTCAGTTTCCCCCTTATGATCGGTCAGGCTCTCGAACCTAACTCCCTATTTCCTAGGCTGGGCAGTGTTGCCAGAACTAAATTTCCAAAATAAACAATATAGGAGTCAGAAAAAGACCAGAAAAAACTAGATTTTTAAATGAAAAGACTAAAACATAAACTCACCTTTTTTCTAACTATGAGGTAAAAATTATAAATCATTTTCTTCACTATTATCATCTTCGTTCATTTCATTTTCTTGGTGAAAGTAGGCAAACTTTCTTCCAATGTTGCAAAGTACAGTCTGTGGCAATTCATAAGTATAACACGTTCTTCCATTCCTCTTGATGCCTGTACGAATTGTAAAGATTGCATTCAAGAGTTCAGTCTTCATTCTGTTTCTTTGGATTTCACAATATTCATTTGACTGAAAATTCGTTCCACTTCTGCATTAGAATGTGTGATACTTAAAACTGATTTAGCTATACTCGCCAATTCTTTGAAGGGATTTTCACCAGCAGCATCACAGTACACGATAGTAGTATAGCCGCAAAAGGGGAGAGTGCAAGAATGTTGCAAGTTATTATGTAATGTTGCAAAGGGGGTGGGGTTGTTGCAAATGGGTGGGGGTTGTTACAAAGGGGGTGGGGTGTTGCAAAAAAGAAAAAAAAAAAAAAGAAGAAAAAAAGGAAAAAAAAAGAAAAAAAAGAAAAAAATACCCCAAAGGGCCATTTGTTGCCGGTTGCAAGGGGCATGCAACTTGGGGGCGGAGTTCTCCCCCAAGCTATTCCCCCCGAAGGGCCAGAGAGAAAGGAGGAGAGGTGTTCACCTGGCAGGAGCCAAGTGCATATTAAGACTTCAGCCGAGTAGGCGTTGTTTTATAGGCTCCTAATCAGCCAGTTGGCTGAGCCAAGGGGGGAGTGGTACACCTGAAGGAGAGAGAGAGAGACCTGAAGGAGAGAGAGACACCTGAAGGAGAGAGAGACACCTGAAGGAGAGAGAGAGACACCTGAAGGAGAGAGAGAGAGAGAGTAGTGGCCTTTGATTGCAAGGCATGCAACTTGGAGGCGGAGTTGTCCCCCAAGTTATTTTCGTTTACCTAACCTAAGAGGCCTCTAAGGGGTTTTCCCAAAGGGCCAGAAAGAGAAGGACCAGAGGTCCTTGCTCGGCTGGGAGCCGAGCTGGAATGACTCCGTCAGTTAGAGCGATGTGACCAAGAAAGAAGATAGTGAAGAAGAGAAACTGGAACAGACGAAGAAATGGGAAAGAAATAGAGAAAGAGTGGAACAGAAACGAGAGCGTGAGTAGAAGAAGACAGGCGCCCGGGCTCAACCAGGCACGCGCAGGCGTTAAGAGCAGGCTCTTTTGTAGATTTGGGGATCCGAACCCCGAGGCCTACTAACCTCACAAGGAGGAAGCAGGCCCCCTAAAAAAGTGACAACAGATGCCGATAGCACAACCACCGACACCTTCTCGGAGGATGGAAGAGAAAAGATCTCTACCTCCAGCGAGGCCACACGACAATCGACCAATCGACCCCATTTCACTCAGTCGTCTCTCGGCCTTTTATAAACCTCTATTCTGGCTGAGTTGCCAGATAGCGCCATGTATTCAGTTGCTGAGTTGTCAGATCACGCCATGTATTCAGTTGCTGAGTTGCCAGATCGCAGCATGTATTCCAGATAGCGACATGTATTCCCGATAGCAATATTTATTAAATTGTACTTGTATATATAATAAACTAATGAACCACTCGTGTACACAAACCATATAAAATACCACAATATATGATTGTAGATGAGTCCTCACGAATAACGAAACGAAATGAACATTTACGATACAATTCGAAACACATGCACTTCATTCCCTAAATCCCCCCACCCATCTGTACTTGTATATATAATAAACTAATGAATCACTCGTGTGCACAAACAATATAAAATACCACAATATATATTTATATACAGTGCCCGCGAAAAGTATCCGATCACTCAAGAAAATACAATATTTTCCCTTGATATTCAGAGACACGTAATTCACTTTCTATTTGTTCTAGCGACATCTGGTAACTTTGAGGTTGCTCGCTGATATGAGAGCTATCCAACGCATTCTCAAATTAGTGTTCTGGTAGCCTTCGTTGCGGGTGGCTGTGTCTCAAATTTGTCAGATTTCACTGTTTGTGTAAATTTCTTGATATTTTTTTTTTTTTTACAGAAAGTGGTGTAAATAAAATTTATATTAATGTGTGCTAAAAAACAACTTAAGAGTGATTGTCGAGGTGCTATTGTTGCTTTGCATGCATGTGGGAAATCACAGAGACAGATAGCTAAGGAATTAAACATATCCCAAAGTACCGTTAATTTATGGGTTTCACGGGCTGAGAACAATGGTGGCCTAACCACGCCAGTCCCTAAAAAACGATCTGGCAGACCGAGAAAAACAAATTCGCGAACAGACAAACTTATGAAACGTTTAGTATTGAAAAACCCAACAATAACTGCGAAAGAAATAAAATTTAATATGAATAATTTGTTATCTGGTGTTTCTGAACGAACTATCCAGGAGCGGCTCCAAAAAGAACTCGGATTACCATCTCGCCATGCTGCTAAGAAACCGTTCATTAATGAAAAAATGCGTAAAAAACGTGTCGCATTTTGTAAAAAATACATTCATTGGACTGTTGATGACTGGAAGAAGGTTTTATTTAGCGATGAGTCGGCATTTTTGACATTCAGAAGTTGTCCAAAAAAGGTTCACCGGCCTATTGGCTCAAATAGGATGGACCCTAAATACACCCTAAAGACAATGAAACACCCTCCAAGTGTGATGGTTTGGGGTTGTTTCGGTTACTATGGGCGTGGAAACTTATATTTTCTTCCGAAGAACACAACTATGAATGGTGCACGGTATTTAGCAATGCTACAGGATAAACTTCCAATGGCAATGGCAATCCAAAGGACAAAAACATACATGCATGATGGTGCACCATGTCACAGGGCCAAAATAGTGACAAAATGGATTACTGACAATAAATTTGATATTTTGGATTGGCCTGGTAATAGTCCAGATCTCAATCCGATAGAAAATCTGTGGCTAATAATAAAAAATAAGGTTGAATGCCACGACACTGGCTCAGTCGAAAAATTACAAGAGGCCATCAAAAAGGTATGGTGCAAGGAAATATCAGTGGAAGTTTGTCAAAACTTGATTAAATCCATGCCAAAACGTCTAGAACAAGTCATCCAAACCAAAGGACAGATGACAAAATACTAATATAAGGTTAGTATACATTTAAACATTGTTTTTTATGTAAAAAATACAAATTTTAAGGGTGATCGGATACTTTTCGCGGGCACTGTAGTTAATCAATTGGAAGATTCAACTTTATAAAATAACACAATATGTTCATATAGTTAATCAATTGGAAGATTCAATTAAAATTGAAATTAGTCAAAACACAATCCGCTATAACGGGATCGGTTTCGAAGAACATCTGATGGTTGAGAGACCTTCCCCCCAATCCCTGATAAGTATCCCTTCACTCCAAACGAGATGAAAATTTATGAAACACACGGGCCTCATTCCCTGCGAAAAAAAATGAAAAAACGAAAATTTACGAAACAATTAATTTAAAAGTTGAAATTAGCCAAAACATTCTCATTGCGCTTACGAAAAAACATATATTAACAATATATGATGGTAGATGAATCCAATTAAATTCTGTTTATTAAATAAATAATTTTACACACTTAATTTTCATTATAATATTCGAATATCAGTGGGGAAAAACGAACGGAAATGAAAATTTATGAAACAATTCAAAACAGACGATCATCATTCCCAAAACCCGTATATATATATATATATATATATATATATATATATATATATATATATATATAATAAACGAATAAGCAACTCGTGCACACACACACACACACACGCACACACGCACATGAGGAAAAGGCGACTCTGTGGCATTTCGAATCGTGTCCTTAGAGACCTTTTCGGCCGAGGGTTAATCCTTTCGTCCAAGATATTCGAGCAAAAAGCACCGTTTACTTCAAATATTAATATTATCATTATTATTACTTCTACAATGAAAATATTTACGCGTAATTTGTATGGTGTCATATTCTTAGATAGCATCTCTGTTATTGAAAGAAATACACACAATTATATTAAATAACAATCAGCGAAAGAAATAAGGTAGGCATACCTGAATGTACTAATAATTATATATATATAATATATATATATATATATAGAAAGAGAGCGAGAGTTTTGTTCAAATAAAGGAATCCAAATAATATTTCCATTTACTCAGTTTTCCCAAAATATTATTTAAAATTAAGTGTACTACTTTAAATTTACTTTCTTTTTCCAGGTTAACTATACCCACAATTATAATAAATAATAATCGAAAAATGGCAGAGTTTGTTTCTAGTGAGAAAGGAAAGCCAATGCTCTTAGTGAATGGGTTTTTATATGTAAGAGACCTAACCTAACCTAACCTACGAAATACATCTCGTCAGGGAGTCGTTGCTTACTCTTCCACATTTCAACATAACAGGATTATTGAACCGGATTTAAAATAACAGGATCATTTGACCCGAGGCAGTAGTATGCCCTAAAAACATCGTAATGCACGATTTTTTCTATGTAGCAATAATCAACTCTTTCTCGCCGAATTGGTAAGCTTTTCAACTTACCTTAGACCTCCAGTTTAACATGGATTCAGAAATACATCTCGTCGATGGGGGTCGTTGCTTACTCTTCCACATTTCAACATAACAGGATTATTGAATCGGATTTAAAATAACAGGATCATTTGACCCGAGGCAGTAGTATGCCCGAAAAACATCGTAATGCACGATTTTTCTATGGAGCAATAATAATTAACTCTTTCTCGCCGAATTGGTAAGCTTTTCACCCGACCTTAGACCTCCAGTTTAACATGGATTCAGAAATACATCTCGTCGATGGGGGTCGTTGCTTACTCTTCCACATTTCAACATAACAGGATTATTGAACCGATTTAAAATAACAGGATCATTTGATCCGAGGCAGTAGTATGCCCTAAAAACATCGTAATGCACGATTTTTCTATGTAGCAATAATAATTAACTCTTTCTCGCCGAATTGGTAAGCTTTTCACCCGACCTTAGACCTCCAGTTTAACATGGATTCAGAAATACATCTCGTCGATGGGGGTCGTTGCTTACTCTTCCACATTTCAACATAACAGGATTATTGAACCGGATTTAAAATAACAGGATCATTTGATCCGAGGCAGTAGTATGCCCGATAGAAAAATTCTGAAACCGGAATCAGTATCAAAAGTTCTATAAGAATCACCAAATAATTTTCGTTGTACCCTAGTGCAATTTGAATTAGAAAGGTTTTCACTCCGCCTTAGATCCCACAGTTTAACTTGGAAACTGAATGCTTTTTTAAAATATAATTAGGCTATATTTCTTTATTATAAAATAAGTTAACAATTATGTTAACACAAGAAAACAATACTAATAACTTGTAAGTAAAAATATAATATAAGGGAATACCATAGAAATGTAAGTGTCTATAATTCAAGAAACACGATTTTATATATATGTTACTCGTCTGGTCCCGTTATAGCGGATTGGTACACGTCATAGCTCCACCCAGCTACATCGGCAGCCAATCACTACGAACATCTGGTCTTTTGGGCGGAGCTTGGCGATTGTGCATATAAAAGGGGATATTTTTCAGTTGGGAGTAACAGTAGCTATTTTCGCGTCAATGATTAATCATTCCCTCCACCATGGACCTGTACGTCTCCCCAGACTTGTATGAAGAAAGTGACGCTGCAGCATTAACCGCAATTAGTCTTTTCAATGCGATTGACCCTGGCGAATTATTTTCAACGAAAACCGTTGAAGATATTTGCAGTGACGCTCCTTACAACCAGACGCAGGGGACTACCATAGAAATGTAAGTGTCTATAATTCGTTTTTATATATATATGGAGAGTTGTAGTATCTCGTCAAATAGATACTCGCCAAAAATTTTTTATGGCAATCAATGTTATTTGGTTCTACCTCTTATGCTAAAACCGAAATTTTTTATGGCAATCAATGTTATTCCTCGAACCAAAGATATCTTCACATAATGGGGATCTGTCTGTATACTCTGTATATGTTTTAAAAGAATGAACATTATTCCTTTAAGGTCCGATGAGGATTTGACACGTGTTATACAATCTTTTGAAGAATCTCGGAATAGGGAGGATATACTGATCAGTCAACAATGTCACACCGAAATAATGTAAGTGTTTTTCGATCTTTTTGGGATAAGAAGACACAATATATTTTCATAAATTTATTAAATGAAAGAAATCAGTACAATAAACAACTACAGAATATATCGTTACAAATATACGAACAAAAACATTATAATATACAACGAGTACGTACAATTGGAAAACGGTTTTTTATCTGTCTGCATACCATTTCATCGTTTCGGCGAGTGTGACACGGGTCAAATAAATTTAAAAAATTTATAAATTCTTTATCATTGACATATGCATTAGAAATGAGACGCAGTACATTCCGCAAACATTAGTAAAATATCCTTGCATGCGAAATGGGTTCCATACAACTTCGGGAATATGTAACTGAGCGAGAAATTTTACAATAATAGGGTCACTCCAGGGTTGAGTACCGAGTGAATCAAAATAGTACAGGCGCTGTCTATTTTTAAAATAGACAGCGATCCAGTGAATCCCTTCATTACCGATGATGTCTGTGTTCACAATAAGACTACCGCATTCTCGCGTACTTGGCAAACTCAATGTTTCATTCTTCGCAAACACGCCGATAAATTTGGAACGTGTGACTCGCTCCATTACTTTCTGAAGTGTATTAGCATCCATTTTAAAAGTCAGTGATAACGCTCCTAAATCTATCTACTTCTATTAGGGCTTGCGATTCGAGATATACTAGTACACTAATAGGAGCGTCTATAGGCTTGGCGAATTCCAGCCGCACTGAGATGTTTCCGCTCTGCTGTGGGGTTAAATGGGTATTTACGCTAGCAGATAAGTCAGGTGTAATGTCAAACGGGTAAAGGTTAAATTGATCAATGAATTCTTCCTGCGTTACCCCATTACCAAGCTCATCACAATCACCTGCAATATGGGTCAGATTACTATAGGCTCTGGCACAAAGAGGTAACACAGCGTCTGATGAATAGTCCGTACCCATTGTTCCACCCAAAGCAGTGCCATTAACGTATAGAGTTATATTTTTAAGTCCGAAATTCTCGAATTTAAAGGCACTCTTTTATATTTTCCATTCACCGAAGCGTGGTCCTGCATGCCGATTAATATCCTTTTAGGAAGATTTCCCAGGGCAATGTTTTCTATCTGCTTCGATGCCAACCCTGCAGGAACCGTATATAGTTTGATCTGCACTCTGTTAATAGGATATTTCACTGTAGCGTTTAGTAAATTTTTCTCAATTTCTAGTTGTTTTGGCGAACTTAATTTCACTCGCCGTACGCGGAGGTATGTGTCCATAATGTGAACCACAACGGGCTTTGCACCCTCTTCTTGATCAGCATCCAGATTTAAGCAGATCTCAGGACTCGTGCGGGTGAGCTTTATTTTCATATCCACCCCGTTCACAAGCAACTTCTCCTGGAAAGTGAAATCTGTGTGCAACCGTCCAAAACACTCGTATATTTTCTTTTTAGAATTTTTAAATTTGTCCTTTATACTATTTTCATCTTTAGTTTGATAATATCCTTCGGCACTTAAAAAGGTAGCCTTCGCTTCTTTGGAAAAGTTGAGGACATTTTCCAGATATGCTGGTCTGATTTAAATATACGTCACACTGGTTGAATATGGAGTGCAGAAAGTTTGTTTCAGGGTATACAGCATATTTGTCATCGCAGACCGTTCCATCAGAATGGGCTATACGTAGCTTAGCGTACATGTGCACACAGCTTGGATCAAAAAAGTAAGGACCTGAGCTGGGTATCACGAATTCTATAGGTGCACTCGGGGAACTAATTGTGTTTAAAGGGTTAATTGTAATAAAGTCACTGTGCTCAATAGAAACTTGGGTTGGAGGTAGCTCAAAAAGGGACAGCTCCGATTTACAGCATTGTGAACTACATGGGTGGATGAAGCGTGCCATGGCGAAATAGTGACTCCTCTCTCGACAAGTGGTAAACAAACTATGATTCATGAGATCAATGTCCTTAGCTTATATCAGTCAAAAAAGTGGTCAACCATAGGTTTCATTCGCTTACAGCACTTCTTTTTTGATAGCCTTTTACGTTTAATACCACGTGACCCCTTCTTCCGGGCAGCCCGCTTCTTCCCGCCACCACGCATTTTTCTCTTTGCATCTTTGATGATTTCGTCCCGTGTACGCTTTAAATGTTTTTTTAGAGCCTCTTTAGGTTTAGCCCCGGCCAATATGTCTTCTGCAGTGTTAATACCTGATTGTAGCGCTTTCCTTCCAAGGTATCTGGCACCCCTCTTCAGCAAAGGAACAGCCGTACGTAGTATGGATGAAAAAATGGACCCAAGTCCACTACCGCGCTGGTATCGCACCCTCGATAGACGGTGAAAGGCTTTCTATCCATTATAACTCAGTGCGTCGAAAGTGTAGCTTCACTGTTAAGCTCCCGTTACCGAATGGGAAGTTTTCACCCTCAATCGTTCTTATATATATTGAGATATTGGTTATTAAATTAGTTGCGACATTCACATAATGGGGTCTGGCATATGTAATACTCAAACTCCTTCCTCTATGGTTGGGGATGTGAGCAATGCGCAGCAGGCGTGCCTGGGTATCCCCAACAAACTGGTGCTCCACTATATTACTGTAAATATAGCACATGTCTGGGGACCTTTCAGCAATTTCTCCATCTTCAATTGATACATTAATCTGGACAAGTCATGCTGTGCTCGTGAAATGTGTCTCTTTGGAAGGCTGCGCTATATCGGCCATTGGCTAGAATTTGGAACTTTCTATGGTCTTTAATACGTCTGTTAGTCTTTGATTTTAGGATTAGTGTATGTGCAGGGTTGTTTACGATTTCGTATACTAAATCATTCGTAAGGTTTGAGTTTCTTAAACTTACGTTTAAGCCTCTCACAACATCCTCGGCCGAACCATATTGACCCGGCCTAGTCTTACTTCTGTACTGTAATACCGTGCAATCTTAGTCCGAGCGATACGCATAGTTTCATCCATAGCTACCCCAGCTTTTTCACACTCGTCAATGTCTCTAAGAATCGTAAAAACGGTTTCTTTATGTTCAATATTTAAAAAGACGGTGTCCAGCTGAATTTCGCATATCCCCACCTCATACGAATCACGACCCAATTCAATGTGCTGGAGTTCTGTTACAAAGTTGGCTAGTGTGTTGTTAGGGTGTACAGACAGGGACGAGGAGGACGGGAGTGTGACGTAGAAATGGTTAGGAGCCATGTTGCATACTATTTAAGCTTCATTATTGCATCAGCTTTTATATAGGTGTTGAAGCTTTCTGGGTACCCTAGCCATTTCACCAGGTACATTTTTCTCTTTCCTGAACCTTTGCTTCCTAAAATTTTCTCAATTTTAAACACATTTTTTTCTAAATTAAACGCAACTTTCTGCAATTCCTCGCGGTAAAAGCCTCCTGAGATTTCTTCTCCATTCAAATCTTCAATGTAATACATCATTATCTCACCTTTAGGTCTCATAGCCCTAACTTTAAAAATCTCGCGTGTCCATCCTTGCTCAAAACCCTTTGCGAATTTGTTCCCCGAACGCGACAGCCTTACATAATCATTGATTTTGAAACGCGCAGAGTGTGGTGGTGGTGGTGTGATCCATCTCTCTCGGGAGCGTACCTCTTTCTAAAACTTCGTTAGGTGTTGTCCCAATCGTGCGATGGTGTGAGCGGTTGTAGGATGACCAATGATTCCAGAATGTCTAGAAATCTGTATGTGTTTTTATGTGTAAAATAACGGTGCATGCGTTCCTTTATGGTGCGCTGAACTCTTTCAGCTAAAGAAGCCTTATGTATAGAATTGGTTGTGTAATAGCTGATATTAAACTCTGTCAACATGTTCTGAAAAGCACGGCCTATAAATTCCTTCCCCATATCCGTACAAAAATAGCCAGGAACCCTGTTTTCTTTTAACATTAGCGTTTTGGTGGCTTTAGCAACTGTTTCAGGTGATTTATTTTTCAGAGGAACTAGCCACAGATATCTAGAGAATACGTCTATTATGAATAGAATGTAGCGGTAACCATCGTTATACACAGAATATCTTTGCATGTCTGTTAAATCTGCTTGCCAAATAGAATCAATCGAGGAAGCCGTTGTCTTGGCTGTTTTAAACCTTTTTCTCACAGGCTTATGAAGCGTATAAGCGTCCTGCTCCCTCAAAAATCTTTCAACATCTTTTTTCCTACTCCGTAAACACTTCTGTACAGTCTATCTACGCCGCCGTAAGAGGATGGGGTAGAAATGTCATAATAGCGTTTAGTTAATACGTTAGCCATTTGCGTATTTTAGAGGCACGTGGGTAGGGTTGGTTTAACCTCTTCTTGCTCCTCTTCAAAGGTGTTACCGCCGGGGGTGACGGCGCCTTCAATTGTGTCACAGGCGTTGCATGCTCCAAGTCTTTTAACCTGTTCAGATTTCCTATCAACGTTTTAGGGACATTTATTTGTTGTAGTCTTGCTTTAATATGCTTCCATCCTGATGGTGATGGCCTATCCCACTTTCTCACCAGATCATGGACAATGTCTACGATATTCGATCCCTGTACCTTTGATCCTTCCACAATGATCTCCCCTGTATCGGTCCATTGTATGGCGGGATCCTCATTCAATAGATTATAAAGACTTAAGCCTTTACTCCTCAATGTAAGTGGGAGGGTATTTTTTAATACATGTTCGATATGTTGTGTGGCTAATCTTTTTGGTTGGTCAGCTGTATCGTCGGGCTCAGATCCTATGTCGCCATGTCCATCGTCCCCGTGCTGTGCCTAATAACCACAGGAATCTCTGTAGGGCTCTTATAATTTTCGTACTCGTGAAGAAATTTCTGCAGAGCTTCTTGGTATAAGATTCTTTTCTCATCAGGTGTTTTTTCACTGTTTAATAGGGCTAACAATTCGCTTTCCATTCTTTTAAGTCTGCTTTTACGGGGATCTAGATACGTGTCTGGATTCCTTTGCAGTGAAGCGTACACCTCGTGGGGAATCACTACCACTTTCTTCATTATATTAATCTAGTCAGTAAAGGACCCAAAACTGAAAATAAGATGGGGAGAAATGACCCTCCTGTTTGTACAATAATTCGTTTTTTCTTCGCTACAGTTTGGCTTTTACGAGCGAGTGCACGTATTATGTTCTTGTAGCGGCGTAGGCGAGCCTTCTGATGGGTTTTCATTGATACATTGCAATTTATAACGTTAAGACAGATTTCACAGATGCATTTTAAAAAGTCGGCATCGATATTTTTAATAAACATCTGCTGCAATGCCCGGGGCAGTCGATGATAGATTTTTATTAATTCACGGTATTTCTTTAGTCTCTTTGTCATTCTGGAATATACACCGTTTCAGGCTCGTTTGGAAATATATTCGTTCGCAGAAGCACTCTAAACGTGTTTCGCGGATGAAGGTCGCAAAGCAAATATCCGTAACGCGTCTTGTAGCTTCTTTATAAACTTCCAAAAACTCCTTACGCTGATTCGGGAACATTTGATTGGCTAATACCCCAATTTGTGATACATCTCTACGTTGCGCGAATAAGACTAGATATTGCGTATTTAACGACACATCGCGCATGTATCTATTTTTGAAAAATAGATTCTGATTGATGAAGAACACGCTTATGTTAAGATGGTGGGAGAATACTGTAAATGTCTCGGCAAACGTTTTATCCATCTCCAACATGAGATCGTCAATTACAATGATTGTATGTTCATTTCCCTTTAACGAATTAACGTCATATACGCCTTTGTGGAACAAAATATCATCTTGGTACTCGTTGAACACTGATTGATACGTCGAATAGCACCATATAACTTTACGCACAAATTTCGAGAACATCTCTCCCTTTTCTTTAATGATTTTAAGCATAAACACAGTTTTACCACATCCTGTAGGTCCAGATATAATACATGTGGATGGGCTCGTGAATCTGAATTTTTCTACAGAGTCCATTTCTAACACGTCACACTCCTAAGTGGGTCATTTACAAAATATTACAAATTTTGAGTGCTGTTCCTTATATTTCTTCTCCCACAGAACCGTGAATGACGATGAGGTAGAGCAGCCCATCATTGACATTACGGATGACCTCGACGACAGTGTAGTTGTGATCTCCTCCCCTGCCAACGAACCCTCACCAGCGATACCGGTAGCACGTCCAAAGCGGAGGTATGAGAACCCCACGTCAGGTATAAAGCGCCCGAAATACGCGCCTGTTGCAGCGGTAATAGATCCCCAACCCTCAACCTCTTACGCAACAAGCCCCCCAGCAGCACCTAATATATCCCCTTATTCATCCGCTGCCACCCGTTCTGTTAAGTCTACAATAATAGAGCCCCAACCCTCAACCTCCTACGCAACAGACCCCCCAGCAGCACCTTCCGCTAATATACCCCCTAATTCATCTGCCGCCCCCCGTTCTGTTGAGGATGGTATAACGCTCGAATTGGTGCGATCCGCAGCCCCCACCCAGCCTTGACTAGAAATCGGTATAGAGTCAGGGTCGACCCTAGAGTCATGTATAGCAATGGAATTGAGCGCGGGTTACGCCGGGTTGTACAGCATATTATAGAGTTTGCTCTTCAGAATCGTGACGAGCGTGAAGTCAGGACGAGTCTGTCCTTTGGATTCGGGTCAGATGACGGTGATGTAGACGATTATTGGGTGATAGTGCCATTTAGACGTTTGGCGGCTGAAGATGTAGAATATATATTAGGACGTATAATGCAAGCCGCCCAAAGTAGTATAGCCTTCAATATGGACAACTTCACGGTAAATATTGACCATGTATACCGTGTTGCGGGTCATAGTGCCATACCGTATACTCTTAACTTCAATTCTCCGACTATTTACCGAAAGCATATAAACGTCGATCGTGGTTGCGGCTTTATAGCAGTACTCTTAGCACGTATGTTTACTGTACAAAATACACGAACTCAAAAAATTTGGTTGCCTACAGTCGTGGAGCGTGCCCGTAAACTAGCTGTAGACTGTGAACTTGAATTTGACTGTAATATGGGTCCTGAAGAGCTGAGAAGGGTAGAACAGGAAATGAATGTCCGCATAGTTGTGTTTGGGTTGGATGATCGTCGTAGGACTGTGTATGTTTTTAAAAGCTGTGTGAGAGATCGTACAAGACCCCTACTTATTTTAGGATTGTCAGGGACAACGTATCTCCCCATCCGTAATATAAGGGGGCTTTACGCTAGTTATGACAAAAGTCGAAAATATGGGAGACATCATGATTTGTGTAAGGGGTGCCTCGAGTTTGCGGATGATATAGTGAGACATTGTAAAGAATGTCACATGGTATGTGAGCAGTGTAAAAGCACCAAATGTGAAAGCCGTGTAGTTGAAGCTGAGAAGAGAGACTGTGATGTGTGTAGACGCACATTTTTCAATAATATCTGTTTTGATTTCCATAAATCAATTGGCACGTGCAGGAAAATGAGAATCTGTGAATGTGGTATGTTTCACACAATGGATAATTGGGGGAAATTTAAGCACAAGTGTGACGTAATTCATGTCCTACATGCCAGGAGGAATATAAGGCGGATGGAGTAAAGCATGTATGTTATATGAAAGATGCTAAGCCTAAAAATAACCCTTGTATAACTGTATACTACGATATAGAAACATATACGAACGCTGAAACCAAAGAGGTAATTCCACATTTACTTGTGAGCCAGACCATCTGTGATGAGTGTATGGGTATCGAATGTGACGAGTGCCCCAAATGTGGTAAACGGACAAACGTTTTTAAAACGAATGTCCGCGATAGTCCTGTGAAACTATTTTGTCCTATATTGTCAAGTTAGCCGACAAGTTCAAAAAAATGACTGTGTATATTCTCGCCCATAACGGGGCAAAGTTTGAACGCAGTTCCTTTATAAGGAGTTGCTTGAACACGAATCCTCTGAGATATTTACAGGTGATCCATTGAAAAGAGGCAACAAATTAATACAGATGCAGATAAGAGGCAATGTACAATTTAAAGATACTTTATTATTCACACCTTGTAAATTAGCAAAGCTACCCAAGGTGATGGGAGTAGCAGCTGAAGTTTCCAAAGGATACTTCCCTTACACTTTCCTCACCAGCGAGACTTTAAACTACGTAGGCCCACCACCCCCAAACATTATTTTGACTGTATGGATGAACGTGAAGACTTTGATCGATACAACGACAGTTTTAATGAAAGTAACCCTTATAATATAGCTGATGAATGTGAGCGTTATTGCGTGAATGATGTGCGCGTGCTTAGAGTATGTTTCCAGGCCTTTAGAAGGATGTACATAGCCCGTTTCAAATGCGATCCACTGCAAGTCGCAACCACCATCGCATCATTATGTTTTACGGTGTTCAAGAATAACTTCATGCCTAAAGACACCTTAGCCATTATTCACCGAAACAACCCCGCAGTTACGGGCACAAGGCTATTTACTGGCTCATACACCTACAGCAACAGACAGGTGTATATATAAAGCACGCCCGCAACACGGGTGAAGTACCCATTAAGATTAATGGACGTGTTTTTTGGGTTGATGGGTTAAGTGAAAACCGTGTCACTGGTGTGAAGACTGTGTACTCCTTTAACGGTTGCTGGTGGCATGGATGCCCCCGTCCTGAGTGCGGAATCACCGGAGATATCCACGGTAGGTCTCCTGCCGACTGTCTCGCATCAACCCGCACCCGCGATCAACTTATAGGATCACAGTTCACTCACAAAGTCTTGTGGGAGCATGAATATGATGCACGGATGGAGACAGACGAGGTGTACCGTGAGGAAATAAAACGATCAAGCGTTCAATGGTGCTGGATCCTCTCAAATGTGGTGATAGCTTGTTTGGAGGACGTACAAATCCTTTCAGACTATACTTTCCACCTACGGAGGGCGTGAAGCTCCATTACTACGATTTCTGTTCTTTATACCCATACGTGATGAAGAGCAATCCGTACCCCGTGGGCGCTCCTGAGAAACTGGTGGGACCTAGCCTACCCTCCATCAATGAATTTTCAAAAAATTTGAATGATCGTTACTTTGGGCTCTCTTTCGTAGACGTACTCCCCCCACGCAATTTATGGATGCCGATCTTACCTGTCGTTATCGACGACAAGCTCATGTTTCCCCTGTGCGTGAAGTGCGCGGAAGAGGATAACGGCGAATGTAACCATATACCCCACCAGCGTAAGATCAGAGGCGTATATACAAGTCCTGAGCTGGCCCTAGCCGTACGCCATGGTTATAGAATACTGAAGATACATGAGGTGTGGAGGTTTCAGAAGCTACCCAACCTTTTCACACCATATATAAACGCCTTTTTGAAGGATAAGGTTGAGGCATCAGGGTATCCGCGAGGAGTTGATACCGAAGATGAAAAGTCTGCCTATATTCAACGTTACCGCGACCGCGAAGGTATACAACTTGATCGTGTCCAAATTGTAAAGAATCCTGGCAAGCGCTTTAGTGCAAAGTTGTGTCTAAACAGTCTATGGGGAAAATTTGCGCAGAATACCGGCAGAGGGAGCATTCATTTGGCACAAAGTTATAGCGATGTCTGGGATTATGCCAATGCCCCGATAAAGAGGTCATGGAGATCGTGAATGTAGGTAATACTTACATAATAAAGTACAACAACACTGAATTTGCCACAGATACCTCAAGGGTTACAAACATACCTGTGGCCAGCTTCACAACAGCCTACGCCCGTATAAAACTTTGGGGTCTATTGCATTCTCTTGGGCGGAGAGTATTGTATGCCGATACAGATAGCGTGATATTCACAGAGAGGGAGGGTGAATACATGCCCGCTATTGGGGAGTTCCTCGGCGAGCTCACTGATGAGATCAAGGATGAGTATGGGGACAACGCATACGCCGACTCTTTTGTCTCAACAGGACCTAAGACTTATGGGGTACGGGTCAGGGTGGGGGAGGAAATGAAATATATCGTGAAGGCAAAGGGTATTACGCTCAACCATGCGAATCGGGGGTTGTTAACTTTGAATCGTTGAAGGATCTAGTATGTTTGGACGATGATGAACAACCTCCCCAACTAATTGTAGGCACCCACAATTTTCGGGCGCAGAAGCTGGGGGGCGTGAAGGAACTTAGGGGTACGAAGGTGTGCCGTAACACCTATAGGAAACGTTACCAGTTACCTGGTACCTATGATACCGTACCCTTTGGATACCAATGATGCTTCTATTGTTAACTCACACGTCTTGTATATAATCGTATCTATTGATTTATTACACGTATTTGTAAATATATATATATAACTTGAATATCTCGTTTATTAAATCGTATTTGTAAATATATATAACTTGAATATCTCGTTTATTAAATAAATCATGTTTCAATTAGCGTTTCACTTTCTCCTTTGTGTGTGTGTGTGTGTGTGTGTGTGTGTGCAGGTGAAAGTTCTAAGCTCCGCCCACTGTAAGACCGTGAGTCATGCTACTATCTGGGAGTCCCTGCGTGGTCAGTCGACTGCAGTAAGCCCGAGAGATCAGACGTGTATTCAGATCAGACGTGTATTCAAATGGCTACCTTTAATATTGCTTGTACAACGTTTATGAAATGGTATTCAGCAAAGTGTCAGGATGTGGTGGATACCGAAAAACTTCCTATTCCCCCTCCTATGCCTCTTTTAAAAACACATTGGATTGTGCGAAGTTCCAAGATGTACAAATACTCTACGGATGTTCTGGTGAGACCGTTGAAGGCTTTCGTTGCACAGACGATGTGCTGAAGTATACTGCAGAGCTAAACTTTATAAAGTCTCACATACACCGTGAAGTAAAAGAAACAACGCGTGCAGAAGAGAAGCAGCAGGTATGGATAATGAGTCTTGCGGATGGGTGGTGTGACAAGCGGTATTACGTCATGCTACACCATGTCGATTACTCATACCCTACGACTGAAAATGTGAATCTCGTGATCATGGACAATCTTAAGTATTTTTATCACTATATTAACGTATATCATGATGAGGTTCGTAGTGAGGTTGTGGCTAGTGCCCTGCGTGAGTTTTTAACAGACTTTAGAGACGAGTATCGTTTGATGGGCAGAAAGGAAAAATATGAGCATATGTTCCTCTCAAATAGTGCGCCGGAGTGTGAAGATGTTTAGTAAAACATAAAATGTTCCTAGTTCTTATCCAAAATGTCTGGTGCGTAGGCTGGTAGTGATGAAATTAATTCTTGTACCGAAATATGTACAACAATTCGACTCGCGGATCATACGAACAAGCCCATTCACGTATCATCGAGTCAGCCGCCCGTCGAACCGTTCCTGCCTACCTGCGTGCCTCACACGGCTCATAGTTATCTCAGAGCTTGAACCGAGTGGACGTGCGCTCCTCGAATACGATGGAACTTCCTTTGAGCAGCATTCTCAACGCCTCGTACGATGTGTCCGTGACGAAATCGTTGCGCGTGTTCAGGCGTAATTCCGGTACCATTAGCTATGTACTGGAAACGGAATGTAGACAAACAAACAAACGGGTTTATTTAAGTGTCGAGGAGATGAATAGAATCTTCGTGATAGTTGAGAAGTGGAGTGAAGATCGTTATAAAATACCTGCTAACGTAGGTACAAGAAGAGAGCAGATTAGTGACGCACCCTCATACGCCGTTGTATGTACGTTGTGTATAAATAACGATCGGCCGTGCATTGATATACGGCTGATGTGGAAGAATGCTTCTGATAATAACGCTCTTGTTCCTACGCGAAACCGTTTCATCCTCGACAGAATGTTTGAAATCGTCGGATTCCGCAAGCTGAAACCTATATTAGACGCGCGTGTTACGGACATGCTTTATTTTGATACAGTACTTGAATACGCCTACACCGCTCTGCTCGATGGGTTTACCGAGTGTAGGGCTGGTGAGAATGGTCTAGTGCTGGATGTTTATTTAAAAAGTTTAGACTCTTTGAAATACCATGAACTTTGGTACAAAGCAATTGATCGGTACAAGGCTGAGCTCACCTACACCGTTCACCCTGAAGAACTATTTCTTTATATAACGCGCAGTTGTCGTAACGATTTAGAAGATTATTTCAATTGCCGCTATGTTGAGTGAGTTCACGATTGAAAAGCTCGAGTCGGTAGAAATAAACCCTCGATTGGAAAAGCGTGCTTATAAACTTGTGTTTAATAATGTAGCTAACGATGAACTCTTTGTGCGTGCTTTTGATTGTATTCTAGACGTATTTAAAGATGACTTACCAACCGGTTGTAAAGTGGGAACAAAAATAGTACTGAACGATATGAAAGCCCTTCATATCGAATACAGGTTTCCCTATACTTTAAGCGGTGAAATATTATTAAGCCGCATATACTGCGTAATGCAGAGCAATAATGATGTAATTGTAAACTCGATTAAGACCGAGTTTAGTATTTTGAAAAAAAAGTGAAATGTATTTATATATTTTGCTTGATATTTCTCCTGTACTGATTATATGCATATTTCTATTATTATTGAATGTATTTATATATTTTGCGTGATATTTCCCCTGTTATGATTATATGCATATTTCTATTATTATTGAAATGTATTTATATATTTTGCGTGATATTTCCCTGTATGATTATATGCATATTTCTATTATTATTGAAATGTATATTTATTTCTATTTGAAATGTATATTTATTTTATATATATCCATAATTGTGTGTATATATTTCCTGTACTGTTATGATTATATGCATATTCCTCAATTGAAATGTATATTTATTTTCTATATATTTATAATAAACAGAATGATGCAATGTTGTTTTACTTAATTATATCATGTTACGCCTTCTAAACCTACTACCGGTATTCTTTTAAGAAATATACTAATGTATACAATGGTATCGCTAAAAAGTGGTATCTGGCAACTCAAGCCATTTAAGCCTTCTAAGCCAACTGGCTGATTAGGAGTCTATAATAGTGTATACAATAATAATGCTAAAAATGGTATCTGGCAACTCAGTCATCGATTAGAATTAATTGAATACATGGCGCTATCTGGCAACTCAAGCCATTTACAGCCAACTGGCTGATTAGGCGTCTACAATAATGTATACAATGGTATCTGGCAACTCAGTCTTCGATTAAATATATAGCGAATACATGGCGCTATCTGGCAACTCAAGCCTTCTTAGCCAACTGGCTGATTAGGAGCCTATAAAACAACGCCTACTCGGCTGAAGTCTTAATATGCACTTGGCTCCTGCCAGGTGAACACCTCTCCTCCTTTCTCTCCTCCTTTCTCTCCTCCTTCTTTCTCTTGGGGGATAACGCCGCCTCCAAGTTTTCCTTGTTGCACCTGCAGCACCCCCCCCTTTGGGGGGAATTTTTTCTTTTTTTTTCTTCTTTTTTTTCTTCTTTTTTTTCTCCTTTTTCTTCTTTTCTTTCCTCTTTTTTGCAACACCCCCACCCCCCTTTGCAACAGCCCCCACCCCCTTTTCAACATTACGTAATCACTTGCAACATTCTTGCACTCTCCCCTTTTGCGGCTATTCTACTCACGATAACTTCAGCCCAGAATAGTTGGGTATCATGAATATTTGTCTATTTCATTAATGTTAAGTTCTTCCATTGAAGCTCTATTTTGCTTATATCATTAGGGTACACATTTAGTATTCTAAGTATCTCTGTTATTCGTTCCTTGGTAATACGTAATCCACAAGACACAGAGAAGAGAGATATTTTCTTTAAGATATTAATATTTTCTGGTACTCTTCGTCTAATTTCGTTCAATAGGTCGACTACAAATTTTGTGCATCTTTCTCTAATGTTATTATCTTTATTCTCACTAACATTCAATTCTCGTAGGTTTTGTCCTGCTTCATAGCCTAAATATGGCTTTGGATCTAAATTTTCTTCAGTGACACAGGTAAAAGGGTCAAACTTTTTGATAGGAACCACTTTGTTTTAGGAGACTTTCTGCAACGAAAACTATGCTTTCTAATAATTTAGTAGGGTCTACATTATTTGCTTCAAAACTTAGGTTTACTCTATTGACATCATTTAATAGATGTATTTAAAAAATAGCAATTTCTGATTGTAGTGTCAGGTGATCTCAAACACCTCATGTCGTTAGAATTCGACCTACAAACAGTACATCGATAAGTAAAGCGACCTACAAACAATATATCGATAAGTATCGATAAGATATTTTCCTGGTCAATTTTTATGTGCTTTGAAACATTCTGACATCCGTTTCATGTGCAAATGAGCAGTTTTCGAGATATTTTCAGTTTTTGTATTTGAAGAATCGCAAATTTAGAAACGAAACAGAGGTAAAATGCCTTCACTATACATCAAAATTAACCAGAAAAATATTTACTGGTGAGGGCCCAATGTAACCTGACCCTAAACTAACCGGACCTAACATGACCTAATTAACCTAACCGAATCTAACGTAACCCTAACCTAAACAAGCCTAATTGTATTTTGAATAGCCGAAATGTATAAGTACAAGTTTACTTATAAATTTGCATGAAACCTAACCTAAGGTATTGGGCTTTGTTTCAAAACATACCACGTTATTTTATCATATATATATATATATATATATATATATATATATATATATATATATATATATTACAGTCAATATGTAAAATTAGGCAATTTATAAACTGACTGAAATTCAGGCAATGTATGAAGTCGGTGATACACACAAACCTAATGTAATCTTTCTGGTAATGCTGCATACGCATGCCAGAAAAGTTAGGTTCAGTTAGGTTTTGTGTGTATCATCAATTTGACATATTGCCTGAATTTCAGTCAATTTATAAATTGCCTAATTTTACATATTGACTGTAACATATATTAGAAAAAGGGAGTCCTTTCCATCCGTCTATTAAGCTATTCTGAACATAGAAATAAATGTGCTTTGCTTTGTTTCAACTTTTTGCTCTGGCGCGTTAAGATTTTCTTTGTTGCTGTTCTATTCAGTCATTCGGTCAATAGAAGTATAGAAAAGAACGCAACAATGAAAATCTTAAGCTTCACATACGAACCCATTGTATCAAGATTTGTGGCACTTAAGATTTTCATGGCTGCGTTCTTTGCTATAGTTTTATTGACTGAATAATTGACTCCCCAGTAATTGGGAGGCCGCAGGCCCCAGCACCGCAGGGGCCCGTACTAATGTTAAGTTTTGCTTTTCATAGTTATATACTAGCGAAAGTGGGCACTACGGGCCCCGTAGTGCCCACTTTCGCTAGTATATAGCTATGAAAAGCAAAAACTTAACATTTACTTTAGGTTCACATGGTACTTAAAATTTAAAAACAGTTTCTCAAATTTTGGCTTAGTTTATTGACAGCACTATTTGGCTAGATTCAATACGTACACTTTTTGGAGGTTTAATATACTGTAATTGAGGGGGCCCGTGTCTTAAGGTACATAAGCGCCAAAATTAAAATTCGTCAGAAATCGCCTCCAAAGTTCAGCAATATTCTGGCAATAGTATTTCTGTTATTAACTGAGTTAGAACGTTCATTTTTGGCTAAATTAAAGTTCTAAGTATGTTAATGAAGATGTTGATGAGTTTTTGGAATAGATTTTCATATTTTATATTTTACTGTATATATATTTTCAAATTTTTTTATTTTCTTATTATGCCGAACTTTGGGTGAACTTTTGGCTGGCGATAGAGGTGAAAAAAGTAGTTCGCTTCATAAGGTTTTCAACCATACTTCTAGTGTCGTAAAGTCATTATAACCCAAACCACGCGATAGAGGAAGGGTGAAAATAGTGATATCCATCAAAAACAGGTTTTTCGCCTGTGGTGGCGCTTACGTACCTTAAGACGCACGACCCCTCATATGACTACTTCAGTGAAGAATTCCTACTGCAAATAACAAATTTGGTTTCACAAAAGTGATATTTTCTAATAACATGTTAGTACGTGTTTCATTGAATATTTAATATAAAAGTTAATTTTGTCTTATTTGAAATAAAAGTTTTCAAATATAAATTTTTTAGTTAATGGTAATTAAAATAGCAATTAACGAAAAACCATAAAAAATTTATCAATTTCAATGAAATGTACGTATGGTTAGACAGCCGTACGTACATTAACACATTGATTCTATTACTAAAACAACGAACAAGTATGGCATAACAATTTGCCTGAAGTACATAAATTATATTGTATCTCGAATTATGTAAGTTATACTAAATAATATATAAATAGGCTATAAATGAAAACATAAATAGTATTCTTAAACACTAACTAAGACGTTGTAAGTATAATTAAATCATTTACAAACCTCAGAATATGAAATGAATTTAGTATTTTTAAAATTATAAATGATAAAATTATAAATGATAATTGGCGCCAAATCAAATTGTATTCTAAAAATGGAGCATTTTCTTTTCTTATCCGTTGCTGTTGAACCCTTACGCTGCTACGGGGAGCGAGAGTGCTCATGGCCGCCACGATGCTACGGTATGCAGATCATAAGTCAGCAGAAACGCTAAAAAACCTGGAAAATTTGGAACTTTTTCCAGGGATCCAGGTAGCGAACAAGTTTTTTGCAGTTTAGTTTATATACTCATAAAATTATCATATTTTCTATTCTACGTGAAAGAAAATGAAAATTAAGGGCATAACTATATGATTTATAAGTTTTTGAAAGGTGGTCTATACTAGGTTTATGCAAATTTCTCTAGAATATATATATATATATATATATATATATATATATATATATATATATATACCATATATATACCATATATATATATATATATATATATATATATAACGTAAAGAACGACGCTTTGTATAGGAGAATTAACCGCGCAAGATGAGAGCGAAAGAACGAAACAAATGAAAAAATGAGGTAACCACCCGAGAATCGAACCCGGGATCTTCCGATTGCCGGTCAGATATGATAACCATTACACCACGGGCCTCACTCAGTCAAACGTCGTAATTCCTCTACATGCGCGCAGAAACCAATGCCCCAAAGGGGCACCTTCCGCATGCCGTAACATTATATACATTATAACTGCAAACACGCAGTATAATTAACGTAAAGAACGACGCTTTGTATAGGAGAATTAGCAGCGCAAGATGATGGAGAAAGAACGAAACAAATGAAAAAATGAGGTAAACACCCGGGAATCGAACGCGGGATAGAAAATATGATAATTTTATGGGTATATAAACTAAACTGCAAAAAACTTGTTCGCTACCTGGATCCCTGGAAAAAGTTCCAAATTTTCCACGTTTTTTGGCGTTTCTGCTGACTTATGATCTGCATACCGTAGCATCGTAAGGTGAATCAGTTTCAATTATCGTCCTCTTGTTCAATGCTCGAGCACACTTCACGATCGCACACTTACTTCATTCACGTAAGTGAAAATTATCTTTATAATTTATAAGCCAGATGTTAAAAACAAATGTTTTAAGTTTTAATTAGTTACTTATTACTGTTATTTGCAGGTTTTTAATTAATATGTGACTCTTGCATCAGTGGCGTTTTTAAGGTTTTGAATTGGTCGTGGCAAGTTATGCCACAGGGGGCCCGGGGGCCATTTACCAGTTTTCCTTAACGAAAGTTCTCGAAAAACTCTTTAATGTTTTCACTAATTACTACATTTTAAGGAAAGTTATTTCAACAAAAGTAAAAAAATAAAAATACAAACAGCAGTGATTTTTGTAAACTTTATTCTGGATAGAAATATATAGAGCAGAAGAATTATAGCTACCAACTTCAGAGGCGTAACTAGGGTTGATCGCGCCCAGGGCAAATCAATAAATGGCGCCCTTAAAAACAGTGTTCTTTAAAACTCTGGCTGAATTCTTTTAATAGTACTCAAACTGGTTACTGGTAATAATACCGCTAACAAAATATACTTTTAAGAAGTTTATTTTATGACAAATGAAAATGAAAAACAGTTATATACATATAAAACTGTACAAAAATATGTAAAAATAAATTGAAATGAAATGAAAATACAATTCATAAAAATTATTTTAGTTTATACTTTAATGTTTTTCTATCCATACATAACCGCGTATATTTACTATTAAGGTTGATATTAAATTTCTATTAATACAATTTAATTTTATAGAACCAAAGTATGGTTAATTATTTGCCGAATTACAACAGAAACAATTAATATATGTACAAGGAGAGGCATAACTTTTCATGAAAATACACTTTGATGTTTTCTTGAATTTTACTGAATTACCGATAGCAGAATTAGCAATTTGAATATTAGATACTGACAAAAATCATTCCAATTATATGGTACTTTAAAAGAAATGCCTTGTTTGCACCTATTCTTTTTGGCTCTTTTAATGAATAATTTGGAACTTGGAACTTCACACTAAACATGTATTTTTCTTACTTTTGCTGATGCAAACTTATCAATAATGTCATCAAAATTTGTTATTTCAGTTTGTTATTTCTGTTTTTTCCTGATTTTCACTACTCAAAGTTTTAGTATCTTCTGGCTTCTTGAAAGACACTTCTGGTTCTTGAAAGACACTTAATTCTCCTTCTGATACACTGGCGGGTTGGTCAACACTCATATCTGATGCAGTTAATGCTGATGAAGGACCAGCTTGTTGCTGTTCAAGAAATGACATCATAAAGCCACTTGACTTTATAGCTTCTGCTTCTTGCATTTTTCTTTTCTTCCTGCCTTCTGCTCCACTCAGCTTCTTTTTCGGACTTTTCGGTATCGGCAATGTTCGCTTCATGGTAAAATTTTCTAGAGAAAGAAACAAAAAAATAGAATAAATTAATAATTCATAATAAAATTCTATAAAAATAGAATGAATTAATAAAGTTAAATGAAGTTAAAAATCTGAAATTCCTGGAAATTCGATGGCTAGAGATATGGTACCGGTACATTTCCAAAAGAGCATGTTTTTACTCTTAAATTTTCCTTTTTAAATCATAAAAATGGCGCCCCTCCAAATTTGGCGCCCAGGGCACGCGCCCCACCTGCCCCACCCTAGTTACGCCATTGACCAACTTACATTATAACAACCAACTCAGTCCTGTACACTAAATTATATAGAATTTTTTCGTTTTAAACTTTTAATGCTTGGAAAAAATGCAACGGATGAAATGTATTATAACAGTTAGAACCAATGACTTACATCCTCACAGGAAGGTAAATGACTAAACATAGCCTAATGGTAAATTTTATGAAATAAAATGTGCTTACATAATGGTTAACATGTCTGTTGAAACTACATTCAAGATTAAAGAACCATGGAGTAATGATCAGTGATCTAGAACGTGCTTCTGCGCTAAGTCTTACAAGTTACAAAAGTGTCTACAAAAGTAAACAAAAGTGCCCGTGGTAAGGGGGGCCCGTCAGAGCCGTGTCCCTCTTGCCCCTATGTTAAAAACGTCCCTGCCTTCATGGCACAATTTAATTGTGCCTGACTTTTAATACTAGTAGTTTCTCGCCTACCTGGAGCAAGGCAGTTAGTTAATGGGTTTGCATGTCTCTTACTGACCTGATCCTCATGTATTTAATAATGGATTATTGTGATAGCCTTGATGCTCTTCCTCGTACGCTCTTGTCAGTAGTGGGCCCAATTTCATTGTATTTCTTCATTAGTTTTTGAACTCCGGTTTTAGAAATAATAAAAATAAAAATTAATATTGTGCCTGACTTTTAATACTAGTAGTTTCTCGCCTTCCTGGAGCAAGGCAGTTAGTTAATGGGTTTGCATGTCTCTTACTTACCTGATCCTCATGTATTTAATAATGGATTATTGTGATAGCTTTGATGCTCTTCCTCGTACGCTCTTGTCAGTAGTGGGCCCAATTTCATTGTATTTCTTCATTAGTTTTTGAACTCCGGTTTTAGAAATAATAAAAATAAAAATTAATATTACCACTGTTCAACGCAGCTGCAGAGAAACATTTACACTTAAGCCGTCAAGGCCACAGTTTAAAAGAGAAATGGCAGGACTGATAAATGAACTGAATGAATGAATTAACTAAGTTTTGAATTCTTTGCATTTAATTGTATTGAACAAGTCCAGCTCTGTTGTCGAGTAGGCCCGAGACATTGATGTTAGCAAACATTTGCGAAGCTAAGCATCTTGGAAATTTATGTAGCATTCTACGAAATTTGTATAATACTTTTTTTAAACTTCTTAAATAATACTTAGCACGAAGCACGAAAGTGCTTCCTTCTTATACATGTTATGAATGCATAAAATACGAAATGAGTATCTTCAGCTTCACTTGTACAGAATCTTCAGTGCCTTATTACCATGTTCGCTTTTAACACGTACACATTGCATGGGACCTACTCGTATTATTTATGGAAACAACAACAACAACACCAACAACAACAACAAAAGATGTAAATAAAATTCGAACTGAACTATCCAAGAAATGTGTTCTGACTTACGTGAATGAAGTCGAACGAAGTCAATCAAGAGAGTCAGGAAGAGTGGCGGCGACCATTGTTGGAACGAGAGTGGACGATTATTGAAACAAAGTCAACAGCAGCGCATAAGACAAGAGAAAGGAATATAATATAATGATTTATTGTCAATTATTATTATTTATAATTAAAATTATACATTTTCATAAAGAGTTCCAAGTAAATTGTGTTCACAAAACTTTGTTTAAGTAATTATATATTTATACATTATACAAAATAAAATTTTATAAATCAGTGTAATATATATAATTCAGGCGCCGATACAGGGGAGGCAGTGGGGGCTTAACTTCTCTAGCTTTAACCTGAATGACATCTCGTATTCTAATAATTAATCGTTTTTAATATTATTGAATAATCTTATATTATATTGGGCTGGCAATATTTACATGACACCGGCATGACAAATCCTAAATCCCCGGCCCTCCTCTGTATCCACGCCTGTAATTTAAGTCATTCATAGAAATTCAAAGCGATTCTAAGGCTTCGGAATCGCTTTTTATTTTTCTTGTGGGTGTGTATCAACTATTTATTTCATGTGTTTAATTGTGAAGTTCATTTCATACTCTGTATATGTATCTCCTCATGCCCTCGTACCCAGGCACGCGTCCATGGCCAGCCATGCGTGGCTGCGAGGGTAGGAGGAGATCGGAAAGCAATTCCTTCCTCCACTAAATCCCGTAAGTGAGGCGGGATGCTGCAAAGCAGACCCTGAACCGTTGTTCAAAACCATCATAAGTTCGAGCTTCGCGAACCCGCTTTTACGCGAGTTGTTATATGTATACCAATTACACGGCCCGAGTTACAACCAAGTCGCAGCCTCCCTCCCAACCACACACATCCCGCCAACAAGCGAAAACAAGTCGCGATGACTCAGCACCCTACACTCCCCTGTCGCCTCCTACTCCCCCTACCACCGACACCGGGGAGATGGGGGAGGGGGGAGCAGTCCTCGCCTGTGGTCCCGTATGCGGATTGGGTACGCTCGCAAAGCATTCTTTCTGTTCCCGCGCTCGCTTCGCAAACATCTTCCCGCGGAGATCACATCATCACCGTCATCACAATTTTCAGCATCATCATCCCATCAAAGGTAAGTAAAGATTGTGTTTTGTACAACAGTATTTTTATTCATAATCATTTAGATGGGAGGGGTATGTAACTGGAGGGAGGATTAAAAGAGGGGTATTAAGTGTATTATTTATGCGTACAATATTTTCAGTTTCCCCCTTATGATCGGTCAGGCTCTCGAACCTAACTCCCTATTTCCCAGGCTGGGCAGTGTTGCCAGAACTAAATTTCCAAAATAAACAATATAGGAGTCAGAAAAAGACCAGAAAAAACTAGATTTTTCAATGAAAAGACTAAAACATAAACTCACCTTTTTTCTAACTTTGAGGTAAAAATTATAAATAATTTTCTTCACTATTATCATCTTCCTTCATTTCATTTTCTTGGTGAAAGTAGGCAAACTTTCTTCCAATGTTGCAAAGTACAGTCTGTGGCAATTCATAAGTATAACACGTTCTTCCATTCCTCTTGATGCCTGCACGAATTGTAAAGATTGCATTCAAGAGTTCAGTCTTCATTCTGTTTCTCTGGATTTCACAATATTCATTTGACCGAAAATTCGTTCCACTTCTGCATTTGAATGTGGGATGCTTAAAACTGATCTAGCTATACTCGCCAATTCTTTGAAGGGATTTTCACCAGCAGCATCACAGTACACGATAACTTCAGCCCAGAATAGTTGGGTATCATGAATATTTGTCCATTTCATTAATGTTAAGTTCTTCCATTGAAGCTCTATTTTGCTTATATCATTAGGGGACACATTTAGTTTTCTAAGTATCTCTGTTATTCGTTCCTTGGTAACACTTAATCCACTAGACACAGAGAAGAGGGAGATTTTCTTTAAGATATTAATATTTTCTGGTACTCTTCGTCTGATTTCCTTCAATAGGTCGAATACAAATTTTGTGCATCTTTCTCTAATTTTATTATCTTTATTCTCACTAACATTCAATTCTCGTAGGTTTTGTCCTGCTTCATAGCCTAAATATGGCTTTGGATCTAAATTTTCTTCAGTTATACAGGTAAAAGGGTCAAGCTTTTTGATAAGAACCACTTTGTTTTAGGAGACTTTCTGCAACGAAAACTATGCTTTCTAATAATTTAGTACGGTCTACATTATTTGCTTCAAAACTTAGGTTTACTCTATTGACATCATTTAATAGATGTATTTCAAAAATAGCAATTTCTGATTGTAGTGTCAGGTGATCTCAAACACCTCATGTCGTTAGAATTCGACCTACAAACAGTACATTGATAAGTAAAGAGACCTACAAACAATATATCGATAAGATATTTTCCTGGTCAATTTTTATGTGCTTTGAAACATTCTGACATCCGTTTCATGTGCAAATGAGCAGTTTTCGAGATATTTTCAGTTTTTGTATTTGAAGAATCGCAAATTTAGAAACGAAACAGAGGTAAAATGCCTTCACTATACATCAAAATTAACCAGAAAAATATTTACTGGTAAGGGCCCAATGTAACCTGACCCTAAAACTAACCGGACCTAACATAACCTAATTAACCTAACCGAACCTAACGTAACCCTAACCTAACCTAACCTAATTGTATTTTGAATGGCCGAAATGTATAAGTACAAGTTTACTTATAAATTTGCATGAAACCTAACCTAAGGTATTGTGCTTTGTTTCAAAACACACCACGTTACTTTTCTTATATATATATATATATATATATATATATATATATATATATATATTATATATTTTACAGTCAATATGTAAAATTAGGCAATTTATAAACTGACTGAAATTCAGGCAATGTATGAAGTTGGTGATACACACAAACCTAACCTAAGCTTTCTGGTAATGCTGCATACGCATGCCAGAGAAGTTAGGTTCAGTTAAGTTTTGTGTGTATCATCAATTTGACATATTGCCTGAATTTCAGTCAATTTATAAATTGCCTAATTTTACATATTGACTGTAACATGTACTATATCTATACTAGAAAAAGGGAGTCCCGCCCGTCCGTCCGTCTATTAAGTTATTCTGAACATAGAAATAAATGTGCTTTGCTTTGTTTCAACTTTTTGCTCTGGTGCGCTAAGATTTTCTTTGTTGCTGTTCTTTTCAGTCATTCGGTCAATAGAAGTATAGAAAAGAACGCAACAATGAAAATTTTAAGCTTCACATACGAACCCATTGTATTAAGATTTGTGGCACTTAAGATTTTCATGGCTGCGTTCTTTTCTATAGTTTTACTGACTGAATAATTGACTCCCCAGTAATTGGGAGGCCGCAGGCCCCAGCACCGCAGGGGCCCGAACTAATGTTAAGTTTTTGCTTTTCATAGTTATATACTAGCGAAAGTGGGCACTACGGGCCCCGTAGTGCCCACTTTTGCTAGTATATAACCAAAGGTGGGCACCCGGGCCTCAAAAAGGACCTACGGTCCCGGTCCCGGTCCTTGCCTCAAACTGGACCGACGGTCCCGGTCCCGGTCCTTGCCTCAAACTGGACCGACGGTCCCGGTCTCGGTCCTTTCTGAAGATAGGACCTAGGAACGACAAGGTCCTCGGTCCTTATATATATTTATAAGTGAAAAATTTGATTAAAATGAAAAATGAAATTAAAGACACAGGAAATCTTTAATTTTATTAACGTAAATTATAATTAATACAATACATAAATGATGAAAAAAAGTTATTAAGTTAAATGCTTGAGTTTCCCTTCAAGAAGACTAGCATTTCAAAATGGCTGTCACTGAGCCCTGACCTTTTCGGCTTGAAGACGTCCTTCCCCAAACAGAAGAGCCTCTCCACGTCGGCACTGGATGGGATAGCGTGTTAAACTTGATGAACAAGTCGCTTGAGGTTGTTTTGGCTCTTGTTGCTTGTCGAGAGGATGTTCTTGTTCGGCAGGCACAGCAAGCACTTGTACTCCAGGTTCTGCTCACCCTTGGGGCCCAGGTATTCAAAGTATTTGTCCAGGTACGGCCAGGGATTGCCGGGTTCAGTTCTTCCGCTAGGAGCTCCAGTTGCTGGACTTGAAGTTGAAGCACTAACATCAGTAGATTCTTCGTCTCCTCCAGGTGTTGAAACAAGTTTCAGTTCAGTCTCAGTCTCTTTCTGAGTCTTCTGGAGGAAACGATCCATCTTCTTTAGACCTTCAAATAATCACTAAACACACTAAAATCACTAAAAAAGACCGTCCGGACCAGACCGTCCGGAATTGCTTAAAAATGGACCGTCGCTCCTAATTTCGGTCCTCACTGAGAAAAGGACCGACTTTCCCGCTTACGGTCCTTAAAAAGGACCGAGTTCCTGGAGTTCGGTTTTGGAACTCGGTCCTGCCTACCTCTGTATATAACTATGAAAAGCAAAAACTTAACATTTACTTTAGGTTCACAAGGTACTTAAATTTTAAAAGCAGTTTCTCAAATTTTGGCCTAGTTTACTGGCTTCGGATGTGAAGCTCAAAATTTTGATAGTTGTGTTCTCATGTAAATTTATTGACCGACTTTGTGTGGATACTGTACATTAATTTGTGGAGTTTAATACAAACTTTCAAACAGATTAGATTTTAGTTTGTTGAACTAGAAAATTATTGTTAATTTCTGTTGTTATAGTTTCGAGTCAGTTTTGGCACTGTGAGTGAGATTCGAAATAGTCTTATGCCATTAGCATCTGTATACTGAACTGGTTGGAGACCACATCATAATGTGAGACATCACTTTTGGAATACAAACAGCACACTTGAAGTCTTTCTGGTCTGTAATATTTAGTCATTGCAACATAACCACTGATGTTCCTGAAGCGCATGAAGTGGGTTTTACGCTTCTCTTTTTTAAGATATTATTGACAGCACTATTTGGCTAGATTCAATATGTAAACTTTTTGTAGGTTTAATATAATTGAGGGGTCCCGCGTCTTAAGGTACCTAAGCGCCAAAATTGAAATTTGTCAGAAATCGCCTCCAAAGTTCAGCAATATTCTGGCAATAGTACCTCTGTTATTAATTGAGCTAGAACGTTCATTTTTGGCTAAATTAGAGTTCTAAGTATGCTAATGAAGATGTTGATGAGTTTTTGGAATAGATTTCCATATTTTATATTTTATATATATATATTTTTTAAAAAAATTTATTTTCTTATTATGCCGAACTTTGGGTGAATTTTGGCTGGCGATAGAGGTGAAAAAAGTAGTTCGCTTCATAAGGTTTTCAACCACGCGATAGAGGAAGGGTGAAAATAGTGATATCCATGAAAAACACGTTTTCGCCTGTGGTGGCTCTTAGGTACCTTAAGACGCGCGACCCCTCATATGACTACTTCAGTGAAGAATTCCTACTGCAAATAACAAATTTGGTTTCACAAAAGTGATATTTTCTAATAAAATGTTAGTACGTGTTTCATTGAATATTTAATATAAAAGTTAATTTTGTCTGATTTCAAATAAAAGTTTTTAAATATACATTTTTTAGTTAATGGTAATTAAAATAGCAATTAACGAAAAACCATAAAAAATTTATCAATTTCAATGAAATGTAAGTATGGTTAGACAGCCGTACGGCGTACGTACATTAACACATTGATCCTATTACTAAAACAACGAACAAGTATGGCGTAACAATTTGCCTGAAGTACATAAATTATATTGTATCTCGAATTACGTAAGTTATACTAAATAATTTTTTTTTTTTTTTTTTTTTTTCTGCTTAAGGTGCTTCAACCCTACTGATTATTGACACCCATTTTTTTTTTTTTTTTGACTCCCCGAAGGAAGTCTGCAAAATTATACTAAATAATATATAAATAGGCTATGAATGAAAACATAAATAGTATTCTTAAACACTAAATAAAGACGTTGTAAGTATAATTAAATAATTTACAAACCTCAGAATATGAAATGAATTTAGTATTTTTAAAATTATAAATGATAAAATTATAAATGATAATTGGCGACAAATTAAATTGTATTCTAAAATGGGGCATTTTCTTTTCTTATGCGTTGCTGTTGAACCCTTACGCTGCTACGGGGAGCGAGAGTGCTCATGGTCGCCTCAGCTCTCCAGGCAGCCGCTATATTCTAGAGAAATTTGCATAAAACCTAGTATAGACCACCTTTCAAAAACTTATAAATCATATAGTTATGCCCTTAATTTTAATTTTCTTTCACGTAGAATAGAAAATATGATAATTTTATGGGTATATAAACTAAACTGCAAAAAACTTGTTCGCTACCTGGATCCCTGGAAAAAATTCCAAATTTTCCAGGTTTTTTAGCGTTTCTGCTGACTCATGATCTGCATACCGTAGCATCGTAAGGGTGAATCAGTTTCAATTATCGTCCACTCTTGTTCAGTGCTCGAGCACACTTCACGATCGCACACTTACTTCATTCACGTAAGTGAAAATTATCTTTATAATTTATAAGCCAGATGTTAAAAACAAAAGTTTTAAGTTCTAATTAGTTAGTTATTACTGTTGTTTGCAGGTTTTTAATTAATATGTGACTCTTTCATCAGTGGCGTTTTTAAGGTTTTGAATTGGTCGTGGCAAGTTATGCCACAGGGGGCCCGGGGGCCATTTACCAGTTTTCCTTAATGAAAGTTCTCGAAAAACTCTTTAAGGTTTTCACTAATTACTACATACTTAAGTAAAGTTATTTCAACCAAAGTAAAAAAATAAAAATACAAACAGCAGTGATTTTTGTAAACTTTATTCAGGATGCAAATATATAGAGCAGAAGAATTATAGCTACCAACTTACATTATAACAACCAACTCAGTCCTGTACACTAAATTATATATAATTTTTTCGTTTTAAACTTTTAATGCTTGGAAAAAATGCAACGGATGAAATGTATTACAACAGTTAGAACCAATGACTTACACCTCACAGGAAGGTAAATGACTAAACATAGCCTAATGGTAAATTTTGTGAAATAAAATGTGCTTACATAATGGTTAACATGTCTGTTGAAACTACATTAAAGATGAAGAAGAAGAAGTTAGACTTTAAAAGTATGCCTGCCTTTTGAGAAGAAGAAGAAGAAGAAGAAGTTAGACTTTAAAAGTATGCCTGCCTTTTGTCGATGGTCGATGTGACCAAGAAAGAAGATAGTGAAGAAGAGAAACTGGAACAGACGAAGAAATGGGAAAGAAGTAGAGAAAGGGTGGAACAGAAATGAGAGCGTGAGTAGAAGAAGACAGGCGCCCGGGCTCAACCAGGCACGCGCAGGCGTTAAGAGCAGGCTCTTTTGTAGATTTGGGGATCCGAACCCCGAGGCCTACTAACCTCACAAGAGGGAAGCAGGCCCCCTAAAAAAGTGACAACAGATGCCGATAGCAGAAACACCGACACCTTCTCGGAGGATGGAAGAGAAAACTCTACCTCCAGCGAGGCCACACGACAATCGACCAATCGACCTTCGTGCCTTTTGTTATTAAGATTTAGTTACTGGAACATCTATCAAAAGATGTAAATAAAATTCGAACTGAACTATCCAAGAAATGTGTTCTGACTTACGTGAATGAAGTCGAACGAAGTCAATCAAGAGAGTCAGGAAGAGTGGCGACCATTGTTGGAACGAGAGTGGACGATTATTGAAACAGAGTCAACAGCAGCACATAAGACAAGAGAAAGGAATATAATACAAAGATTTATTGTCAATTATTATTATTTATAATTAAAATTATACATTTTCATTAAGAATTCTAAGTAAGTTATGTTCACAAAACCTTGTTTTAGTAATTATATATTTATATATTATACAAAATAAAATTTCATAAGTCAGTGTAATCTTCTTATCTTCTTTAGCAAATGTGTGTCTATCTGTCCGTCTGTCCGCACAAAACACTTTTACGTTTCTGAATCGATTTCGACCAAACTTCATATGGTGCATAGGGGTGATGAGCAAGCTTAGGATAAATATGCACTTAAAAATAGGTAAATATGCAGTAAAAATGCATTAATATGCATTTAAATATGCAGTATCAAATATAGCTTTCAGGGAAAAATATAGTATTTTAATTTAATAGGAATATATTTATTAGTGAAAAAACACTCGCATTTAAAATGTATGTTGTATGATAATTATTGGTGACTTTAATGCTAATGTGTTTAATGATAATAATTGATTCACTACAAATGAAAAAAATACAGAAAAAATCGCTTGCAAACCATGATTACATTTAATCACAACATGCTGCTTTAAGTGTCCAAAAGTCATTCTACGCCTGTTATCTGTCAGAATATTTTTGTGGCTGTTATAATAAGTGTTATAAGATGTCTCATGTAATAACAATATATAAAATTATCAGATAATTAATCAAACAGTATGCCAGTATGCTAGGTTAAGTGACTATGTTGGCCTTATTTTTGTACTAAGTTCAGTGTATACGTAAGATTGTACTTGTATGTTAGGTTAAGTGGCTATGGATTGTGAATGATCCGCAATAAAGATGTTTTGTTTATTTGTTTGTACTCAGAGAATACTCGTTCCATGTCAAATGTAACTATAGGCGCAAATTTTAAGGCCAGGAAATCCGCAAGTTCAAGGGGTTCTAAAGTTGAATCAATTTCTTTTTTGTATTTCACTTATTTTCTTCAATTTCTTATACCCTGTATATTTCGAAAGAAGAGCACTCAGTTTTTCTATGACATCTTTGTTTTCAAGGTCTTTTAATGCATTGGTAACGTCCTTAACTAAATGTATGCTACTTTTCAACGGTAATACCTTTCCTTGCAATTTCAAAATTGCCGAGGAAATGCATGTGAAGTTGGTGGAAATGAAAATAAGATCCTCTTGAATACCCTTCTTCTTCAGCGCATTTTGTGCGTCCGTGATGCTCCGAGCATTCTCAGGATCAAATGTTTCAATCACAGTCTTCGCAATTTCAAAATTTTCCACGTAATACACTGCAGCTTCTAGCCAGGTTCCCCATCTTGTCACTATGGGGGAAGGAGGAAGCGGTACACTTCCAGCAAGTTCTCCAAATTTTGCTTTTCGGTATGGCGCTTTCACGAAAACTGACTTCATATTAGAAATTAATTCATTCACATCCTCGTACTTAGAACGAATAAATTCGGCAACTCTGTGTGGTCCATGGGCTACACATGTTACATGTATCATTTTAGGATAGAGAACCTGAAGTCCTCTCATACACTTGGTCATATATGGAGCACCATCTGTACACACTAAAAGAACAGAATTGTACAGAATACCAGAAGATATTAGAAGATTTAATGAATCATTGAAGAAAGTTGAAACTGTCGAATGGTTTACCTTATCCACGACATCAACTGTCAATAAGTATGATTTGTCTCTCTCATTTTCTATTCCCAATAAACCAAACAAAATTTACAACACACCTTTCTTCTACATCGGTTGTTTCGTCTATAGACACCCAGATCTTATTATTTTCAACTTTATTTCTCAGCTTTTCTGTTGTTTCCTTGTAGAGTTCAGGAACATAGTTTTTCCTAAGCGTGGACTCGTCTGGCAGATGCTGGTTTGTGTATTTTTCTAGAAATTCGCTAACCTGCTTATTTCTTAGCTTTGCCAGAAGTATATCAGCGGATATAAATGCATTACATAAATCCATATTGAACTGTGAACGTTTGGGTCCAGGTCTTGGTTGACAGTCACTTAACAATTTTTGGTTTTGTTTAATAATTTTAGCATTTACCTTCCCAACATGCTTGGCTGTTTGAAGGTGTTGTTGAACTTGGAACCTTTTAGCTGCAGAAATTACAGCCTCACAATATTTACAGAACAACACGCTTCCATCTGCACTAAATGCGTCAAACTCTTCAACGAATGCTCTAAGAATGACACTTTTACTCCTTTTTTTTCTTTCGGCATCTTGTAAAGTAGGACTATTGCAGTCAGACACCAGCTTAGCACTGATAACTTGAATATGTGTGGAATAAGACAATTCTGCAAATCTAGATAAAACAATGTTGCCAGATCTAAAATTTCTTTGAAATATACACTGAAAACAGAAATAATGTATAAAATGCAAAATCACTTAAAATGTTACAAATATGCCTAAAATATGCATTTCCATATGGAAATATGCAAATGCATATTTACCCTAAGTCTGGTGATGAGTAATGAACGAAAATATATGTGCCCAGCCTCCCACCCCCACCAATTACTGGGCCCGAAGGCCCCAGCACCGCGATAAAACTATAGAAACGAACGCAGCCATGAAAATCTTGAGCTTCACATTGTGTCAAGATTTGTGAAACTTAAGATTTTCATGACTATAGTTTTATTGACCAAATAATTGAACCCCCAATTACTGTCGGTCCAATTATTTGGTCAATAAAACTATAGAAAAGAACGCAGTCACGAAAATCTTGAGCTTCACATTGCCGTCCGTAACAATAATAATAATGAAAAAAACCAAGTTGGTGAATAAATTTAGAAAAGAATGTAGCTATCAAAAATTTTAGCTATGCATCGGAAGCCATGATAAGTGCAAAAAAAAAAAAAAATGTGACAAGTTATATTTGAAATTTAACTGCTTCGTGAGCTTCGAGTAAAATCTGTGAAGCTGTATTTAAAATTTAAGTGATTCGTGAGCTAATTGTAAATGTTAAACTCTAACTTGCTTAGAAAATATACCCCCGTAGGACGGGCATTTTTGCTAGTCTATACTATAAAAAGCCAGTCCTGTCTGTCTGTAGACACCATGTATTTACTCCTAAGCGATTCTGAACATAGAAATAAATGCGCTTTGCTTTGTTTCAACTTTTTACTCTAGCGCCTTAAGATTTTCATTGGTTGATACAATGGGTTTGGATGTGAAGCTTAAGATTTTCATTGCTGCGTTCTTTTCTATAGTTTTATTGACTATATTAATTGGGAGGCCGAAGGTCCCAACACCGCAGGTTTAACTAAATGAGCCCGTAGGGCCCACTTTTGCTAGTATATACGAGTATAAATGCAAAAAAACTTCACCTTTTTTCTACGTGAAGGTCAAAATATGATAATAAAAACCCACTAATAGACAGAGTTTATTTCCACAACAGTTTCGATGCCCACTGGCATCCTCTTCGGGTGGATACAGAAAAACGAATGAACCAAAAACAAGAGGGAAAACAGTCCAGGGACCATTAAGAAATTCGCACCTAGGTTAGATCCCGTTCTCCCGACACTGGAAGGGCATTTTTATTAAAGGGACCCGCTTATAAGTACATTCGCATACATTCGATATAATAAACACCAATGTAATAATCAATGTAATAATAAATTTATAATTTATGTAATAAATAATAATGCAATATTAAATGTAATAAATTTAATAATAAATGTAATAATTATGTAAAAAATAATAGAATCTGTATGTATAGAACAAGTAGATAGTTTTAAATTTGTGCGAATGTACTTATAAGCGGGTCCCTTTAATAAAAATGCCCTTCCAGTGTCGGGAGAACGAGATCTAACCTAGGTGCGAATTTCTTAATGGTCCCTGGACTGTTTTCCCTCTTGTTTTTGGTTCATTCGTTTTTCTGTATCCACCCGAAGAGGATGCCAGTGGGCATCGAAACTGTTGTGGAAATAAACTCTGTCTATTAGAGTGGGTTTTTATTATCATATATACGAGTATAATTTAAGTAATTCATAGAAATGAAAAGCCATTCCAAGGACTCGGAATCGCTTTTTATTTTTTCTTGTGGGTGTGTATCATTTATTTATTTCACGTGTTTAATTGTGAAGTTTATTTCATACACTTTATATCTCCTCCTGCCCTCGTACCCAGGCACGCAGCCCTGCCCAGACATGCGTGGCTGTGAGGGTAGGAGGAGGTCGGAAAGCAATTCCCTCCTCCACTAAATCCCGTAAGTGAGGCGGGATGCTGCAGAGCAGACCCTGAACGGTCGTTCAAAACCATCATAAGTTCGAGCTTCGCGAACCCGCTTTTAAGCGAGTTATTATTATGTATAACAACTCAAATAATGCGACCTATCTGGTTCCCAACCACCCACACACCCTATACAAGCGAAAACAAGTCGAGATGACTCAGCAGTCAGCACCCTACCCTCCCCCATCGCCTCCTACCCACCCTACCACCGACACTAGGGAGATGGAGGAAGTGTGCGTGGTCCTCGTTCATGGGCCATCTGCGCATTGGGCACGCTCGCAAAGCGTTCTTTCTGTTCCGGCGCTCGCCTCGCAAACATCTCCCCGTGGAGATCACATCATCACCGTCATCACAATCTTCAGCATCATCATCAGGGACGTGTACAGAAATTAAGTAGAGCGGAGCTCGGAAGGGGGGGGGCTGGAGAAAATTTTGGAAATACAGTATTGAGAAACGCGTTCTGGTGACATCTGGATCGTATAACTAAGTAACTGAAGGATGAGATTCACATTTATTTTCTGACAAACTTTTTTATTTTAGTATTTGAAGAAGAATAAAAACTTACTTTATTAAGTATTGAATTGACAATTACTTTGGAATTTATAGGAACAAATGGAATTATATAGGAACTATAGAATTTATAGGGGGCGCACCCCCTCCTTGGACACGCCCTTGATCATCCCATCAAAGGTAAGTAAAGATTGTGTTTTGTACAGTATTTTTATTCATAATCATTTATATGGGAGGGGTATGTAACTGGAGGGAGGATTAAAAGAGGAGTATTAGACTTATTTATGCGTATCAGACATGGGGCTAAGGCCTGGACTCGGCCTCGAGGCCAGCTGAAAAGTGGAAAGGCCGCGTCACTTTCGTGAGGCCTTAGGGAATCCTGATTTGTTTTGTCCTGTAATTTTCAACCCCTTCAGGTGGGCGCGCTTGGGGTGGATATTCTTCAGGTAAGGACCATGACCTGACAGGTGACCGTATGTGGCGGCATACTTTGATAAATATTATTCAGACAGGTGACTAGTCAGGCGACAGTCTTTGATAAATACTATTCAGTTAGGTGACCAACGGACTAGTGACAGGTCACTGTGACGTTAGGTACATAACTATTATATACTAGCGGAGCGACCCGGCGTTGCCGGGTGGATGTTGAACGAGATATATATATATATATATATATATATATATATCTTACCTTACAACCTTACAAAGGTTCCGCGCGATGATTCCTCATTCCGCGAAAGTCAAGCTTGTCGTCCCTCCTCTCGAGTTGGCCTGGTGAAGTAGTGAGTTGGTTTCTCGTGCTCTCCACCTCACATAGCCAGGTACGCCCGGCTCATCGGGGATTGTTCTGAGCCAGGCGTCTAATCTTCTTTTGAAGATGTCCACTGCACCTCCCTTCGTGTTTCTTAGGTCTTTGGGCAGCTGATTAAACAGTTTTGGTCCTCTCACCACAAAACTATTTTCTTTCAGTGTTAAGAATGTTCCCTGTCTCGCCTTTAATTTGGGAATACGACACAGTCTATCTTTTCTACTTTCCACAGTTGTTTGGGCAATTATAGGGTTCAGAGTAAGATTAGGAACTAGTTTTTCCATTATTTTCCAAGTGTAAATAATGGTGTATCTCTCTCTTCTCCTTTCCAGTGAATATAGGTCTAGTTCGCGTAACCTTTCACAGTAATTTAGTTCTTTGCACCCGTTGATCTTGGCTGTGAAGCTTCTCTGGATCCCTTCCAGCTGTCTAATGTCTTCTCTTTTATATGGGGATGTTAGGACCGAGCAGTATTCCAATTTGGGTATGATCAGGATTTTCAGTAGAGGAATCATTACATTCCTATCCCTTCGTTTAAAAGTTCCCAATATCTGCCCCATTATTCTCTTTGCTCTGTTTACTGCTATCTTATTTTGTGTTTCAAATTTCGCATAATCTGTCATTACAATCCTAAATCTTTTGCTCTAGAATTTCTCTGAATTCCCTCTCCATTTGGAGTATAATATTCCATGGATTTTAGGTCTTCTCTTTTTCTGTACCGTAACAGCTGAAATTTATCGGTGTTAAACTTCATATTGTTGTCTTCCGTCCACTTGTAGATTCTGTTTATGTCGGTTTGTAGAGATCCTATATTTTCTGGGTTTCTTATTTTTCTACTGATCTTTGTGTCATCCGCAAAGGATGTAACTGTGCTGTCTCTGGTAACATCCTCATCTATGAAAGTTAGCATGATTATGAAGAGTAGTGGAGCTAATACTGTTCCTTGTGTTACTGAGCTGAGGACCTCTGGTTCTGATGAAGATATTCCTTGTACTGTAACGACTTGCCGCCGCTCACTAAGGAAATTATATATCCATTTCCTTACTTTTCCTGTTATTCCCATATATTTCACTTTATGTATTATGATTCCGTGGTCACACTTGTCGAACGCTTTAGCAAAGTCTGTGTATAGTACATCATAGTTTTCATTACTTTCAAGTGAATCAATAATGTTGTTGTAGTGTTCCATTAGTTGTGATAGGCATGATCTGCCTGACCGAAACCCATGTTGGTTGTCATTGAATTTTTTCTGAGTTTCCAAAAAGTCATAGATTTTCTGTCTAACTATTCTTTCAAATATTTTAGTGAGATGAGATGTAAGCGACACTGTCCTATAGTTTTTGGCCTCGGATCAATCTCCTCCTTTATATATTGGGACTATGTTCGCGCTCTTCAGAATGCCCGGTATTTCTCCCGTGTCTAGTGATCGTCTCCATATCCAGTATAGGGGCTCAGCGATTCCATTCTTGCAGTTTTTGATTAGTGTGGCATTCCATTTATCCGGTCCTGCCGCTGAGTGTTTTTAGTTTTCCTATGGCTTGTGTAATATCATCCGTCGTAAAGTCGAAGTCCGTTATACGTTCCCCTTGTAGTTCTTCTTCAAAGAACGTGTTTCTATCGCATATCAATTTGTCAGTTTTTGGGATACTGAAAGATGATTCGTACTGAGCTCTTAATATTTCAGATACTTCTGTTAGATCATCAGATGAAGCACTGTTCTCGTTTTTTAAAGGTCCGATAGTCGCATGGTTTTTCGACTTTCTTTTTGCGAAATTATAGAAGTACTTTGAGTTAGCCTTTATCGCTTCTATAGCGTCGTCGTCTTCTTTTTCTGTATGCTTCTCATTTAGTTCCTGTATGACGTCATCGATACTTTGCAGTTTATCATTTAATATTTTTCTGATGTTGTTATCTTTACAGTTACTTAATTTTGCAGTCATTCTTTTTCTCTTTCGAAACAATGCCCTCTTTTGTCTCTCGAACCTGCTTCTCTTTCCTCTTTGTTGTATTTTTGGGACATGTTTTTCCACAATTTCTAACGTCTTCTCCTCTACGTCATTAGCATCTCCTCCGTTGTCTTGGCCTCGAAAATGGTTTTCCAATCTATTACTTCCATGCTGGATGTAACATCTTCCCAGTTTATAGCTTTGGAGTGAAAATTAAAAATTTCGAATTTGCTTCTTTCTGTTGTGCATGTTCTTTCCTTTCCTGTTGCCTTTATATTAGTTGTTATTCAATGATGTTGTGGTCCGATATCATAGTTGGGGATATTTCTACATTATCAAATAGATTACTGTTGTTTGTGAATACCAAATCTAAGCAGTTGTTTTTTCTTGTTTTCTGTTATTTCTTGCGTTAACATAAATTCATCAGCTAGAGCTAGTAACATTTTTACCTGCTCCTGATCTTGTCGTGTGTCCCTCTTGTCCTGGTGTATACATATATTTTTTTCCTATCCTTTTATATTTCATGAATTGGAAATTAAAATCACCACAGAGAAAAATATTTGGGGGTTGGAGAGTGTAGATCTTTTACCCAATTTCTTACCTCTGTAATGGAATCTGAAAATTTTGAGGTTGGCATGTTTGGGGGTCTGTACATTACAATTAGTACCATATTTAATTTTTCAACTTTTGCTGCTACACATTCTACGTAGCTGTTTGAGGTACTTATAGTCATTTCTGCCATATGCCTTTCGCGTACGTAAATAGCACATCCTCATTTACGTTTCACTGTTCTGTCGGCTCGGGGGATGTTATAGTTGTCAATTTGTATTTCTTTTTTGTCAATACAGGACTCACAATTTTCACAGTTCGCCTGGCAGTCCTTTAGATGAGTTTCCGTGAGGCATGCTGATGCAAAGTTAGCTTTAACGAAAATATCACGACTTAACCTAACCAATCGTCAAGGGTGTACAATTAACCAAACCGGGCATTCAATTAACCTACCGGGGCATTAAGTTAATCTAATTGGGCATTCAGTTGACCTAACCGGGCATTCAATTAACCTAACCGGGCATTCAGTTTACCTAACCGGGCATATATATATATATATATATAGTGTTAGTAGTATAGCCGCAAAAGGGAAGAGTGCAAGAATGTTGCAAGTTACTACGTAATGTTGCAAAGGGGGTGGGGGTGTTGCAAAGGGGTGGTTGCCAAAAAATAAAATTCCCCCAAAGGGGGGATGCTGCAGGTGTAACAAGGAAAACTTGGAGGCGGCGTTATCCCCCAAGAGAAAGGAGAGAAAGGAGGAGAGGTGTTCACCTGGCAGGAGCCAAGTGCATATTAAGACTTCAGCCGAGTAGGCGTTGTTTTATAGGTTCCTAATCAGCCAGTTGGCTTAGAAGGCGTAAATGGCTTGAGTTGCCAGATAGCGCCATGTATTCAGTTTGTGCTATATATTTAATTAATTAATTCTAATCGAAGACTGAGTTGCCAGATACCATTGTATACATTATTATAGAAGCCTAATCAGCCAGTTGGCTTAGAAGGCGTAAATGGCTAGAGTTGCCAGATAGCGCCATGTATTCAGTTTGTGCTATATATTTAATTAATTAATTCTAATCGAAGACTGAGTTGCCAGATACCATTGTATACATTATTATAGACGCCTAATCAGCCAGTTGGCTTAGAAGGCGTAAATGGCTAGAGTTGCCAGATACCACTTTTTAGCATTGCCAGATACCATTGTATACATTATTATAGACTCTTAATAAGCCAGTTGGCTTAGAAGACGTAAATGGCTTGAGTTGCCAGATAGCGCCATGTATTCAGTTGCCAGATACCACTTTTTAGCATTATTATGGTGAGTTGTCTCACTAAACAATTAAAAGATTTCGTGCCATGTATTCAGTTGCCAGATATCACTTTTTAGCATTATTATGGCCAGATACCATTGTATACATTTAGAATTCCGCTAGTAGGTTTAGAAGGCGTAACATGTTATAATTAGAATTAAGTAAAACAACATTGCATCATTCTGTTTATTATAAATATATAGAAAATAAATATACATTTCAATAATAAGAAATATATACACACACACACAATTATGGAGATATATAGAAAATAAATATACATTTCAATAATAATTGAGGAATATGCATATAACACTGGTATGCATCAATTTTGCTGTCAAGGGTTTTGTAAGTGATTCTTATAGAGTTTTTCCTGCTGATTTCGAATCTGCAATCCGAGTTTCTCAATCAGCTCAGGTTATCCGGCTATGGCCTCATAAGTAAAATAGAATTTTTCGTGATTTTGTCAAAGCGGAATTGGAACAGTAACATCTATCATCACTTGTTTCATTTGTATAATATCTTTTTTTACTTTTCAGGCATATAGATAAAATATTTCATAATGAATAGAGCGTGTAAAAATGATCCCAATAGATTCTGCTACATATGTGGGACGGTTACCATGCCAAATAACCAGTCCCAAATCACTAAATTTGTGAAGACAATGTATAGAGCATACTTTGGAATTAAGCTAGGGGACCAGGACAAAAATTTCGCCCCTCATATGTGCTGCAAGACGTGCATTGAAAATTTGAGAAGATGGAGCAAAGGCAGAGCGAAATCTTTGCCTTTTGGAATCCCCATGATTTGGAGAGAAGGAAAGGATCACGTGACAGATTGCTATTTCTGCATGACAAACCTCCAAGGTGGGCTTATAAATTTATTTTTCTTAAATATTTTGAAATCCTCGTATGAAACTTGACATAATATTCACCATAATGTAATATTCACCATATATAGCATAATATTCACCATAATGGTAATCATACATATATATATTGTTATAGAAAGTACATTTACACATACATATTGTTATACAAGTTACATTTACATATACAATGATTGTATATTTTCTTTCTTTTTCATTCATATTGTCCCCGAAGGGACAATATGAATGAAAAAGAAAGAAAATATACAGACTCCATCGACCTATTTCATATCTTACAGACCGCAGCCTTCCCTCACGAGCCGCCACTGTCTGAATGCTTCTTCTATTTCATATGCAAGTTTTATATCCATGTTTCTGTGTTTCTATTTTCAGGAGTTAACAAGAAGAATAAACACATTGTTGTATACCCTGACATTCCTTCTGCTACGAGACCTGTACCCCATAGTCCTGGAATTCCAATAACCGACCCACCTCAAACCCTGGACTTCGATGATTCTGATGATGAATCAATGACCAATGCCAATGACCAGTCCCAGTCGTATATACCTCAAAATACCGCTTCAAATGAGCCGAGGCCTCTCAACCAGGCCAAACTTAATGATCTTACCAGGGATTTAGGACTTTCCAAATTAGCTGCCGAGATCTTGGGCTCACGACTTCGAGAGGACAACTTGCTGGCTCCGGGAACAACATTCTCCTGGTATAGGAAACGAGAGGAAGAATTCCGCAAGTTTTTTGCAGTGCACGAAAATACCTCTTCCTTAGTGTACTACTGCAATGTTGAGGGGCTAATCGAATCCTTGGGCCTGCCATATAACGCATCAGAATGGAGGCTATTTATTGGGAATAGGGTTGCATCAGTCCCTGTAGCACATTCCGTACAACTTACTGAGAGCTACGATAACATGAAAATTTTACTGGATGCTCTCGTATACGACCAACATAACTGGAGGATCTGTGGAGATTTGAAGGTAATACTAATATCATAAATAAACTATTGCTATTGACTATGTTGTTTTTCCAAAGGTTATTTGAGAGCGTATAAGAACACTTCTCAACATTGGGAATAGGGTTGCATCAGTCCCTGTAGCACATTCCGTACAACTTACTGAGAGCTACGATAACATGAAAATTTTACTGGATGCTCTCGTATACGACCAACATAACTGGAGGATCTGTGGAGATTTGAAGGTAATACTAATATCATAAGTAAACTATTACTATTGACTATGTTGTTTTTCCAAAGGTTATTTGAGAGCGTATAAGAACACTTAACTTCCCCACAGAAGTGATACAGTCCAATGCATAGATTTTTTATCTGATAGAACAAATTCTCTAAATTCTTTAAATATTTTCATTTTTTTTCAGATTGTGGCATTTGTATTGGGAATGCAAGGGGGATACACGAAATACCCATGTTTCCTCTGCAAATGGGATAGCCGAGCGGATGAGAAGCACTATGCACAGTGTGAATGGGCATCCAGAGAGAATTTTGAACCTGGGTCGCATAATGTCGTTTCAGTGCCCCTTGTACCACCAACAAAAATTTTGCTCCCACCACTTCATATTAAGCTGAGCTTGATGAAAAATTTCATCAAATCAATGAATAAGGAGGGTTCAGCATTCCGATATCTCGAGAGTAAACTTCCTCATATATCTGATGCTAAACTAAATGCTGGGGTTTTTGATGGTCCTCAAATTCGAACTTTGATCAAGGATACTCAGTTCGAAAACGCAATGACTCCAACTGAGAAGAATGCCTGGCAGGCATTCAAATCAGTTGTCACTGATTTTCTTGGCAAGCGTAGAAGTCCAGAATACGAGTCCGTTGTCGAAAACTTGATGGAAGCTTTCAAAGCTCATGGGTCGCGCATGTCCATAAAAATGCACTTTTTGTGGTCCCACTTGGACTATTTTCCTGAAAATTGCGGGGATTATAGTGAGGAACAGGGTGAACGATTTCACCAAGATATCAAAATAATGGAAGAGAGGTACCAGGGAAACTGGGATATCAATATGCTGGCGGACTATTGCTGGTGTTTGAAGCGAGACGTGCCCGAAGAAAAACACAGACGGAAAGCCAAAAAAACTTCATTCCTTCCTCAATAAACTTTTTTCCATATTCATTGTATGAATAAAAGTATTTATTCACACAATGTTTTCATTTTTCACGAGTGTTCTTATAATATTACTCGTATCTACAGTGTTTAAGCTAAAAAAATCAATAAATTTGAGGATAAAATTGGACTTATAATAAATGGCCAATAGAGAAAAAACCTGACCTGATTGAGGAAAACCAATGTCATTTTCGAATTCAGCATGGTTGAATTATATAATATGAGTTGAAAAAACCCTCACAGCAGACAAAAAAATTTCATATGCATACCAGTGTAATCAAAAAGATATACACACACACAATTATGGAGATATATAGAAATAAATATACATTTCAATAATAATTGAGGAATATGCATTTAATCAAAAAAATATATACACACACACAATTATGGAGATTTATAGAAATAAATATACATTTCAATAATAATAGAAATATGCATATAATCATAACAGTACAGGAGAAATATCAAGCAAAATATATAAATACATTTCACTTTTTTTTCAAAATACTAAACTCGCACTTAATCGAGTTTACAATTACATCATTATTGCTCTGCATTACGCAGTATATGCGGTTTAATAATATTTCACCGCTTAAAGTATAGGGAAACCTGTATTCGATATGAATGGCTTTCATATCGTTCAGTACTATTTTTGTTCCCACTTTACAACCGGTTGGTAAGTCATCTTTTAATACGTCTAGAATACAATCAAAAGCACGCACAAAGAGTTCATCGTCAGCTACATTATTAAACACAAGTTTATAAACACGCTTTTCCAATCGAGGGTTTATTTCTACCAATTCGAGCTTTTCAATCGTGAACTCACTCAACATAGCGGCAATTGAAATAATCTTCTAAATCGTTACGACAACTGCGCGTTATATAAAGAAATAGTTCTTCAGGGTGAACGGTGTAGGTGAGCTCAGCCTTGTACCGATCAATTGCTTTGTACCAAAGTTCATGGTATTTCAAAGAGTAAACTTTTTAAATAAACGTCCAGCTCTAGACCATTCTCACCCTGTTCAGCCCTACACTCGGTAAACCCATCGAGCAGAGCGGTGTATGCGTATTCAAGTACTGTATCAAAATAAAGCATATCCGTAACACGCGCGTCTAATAGAGGTTTCAGCTTGCGGAATCCGACGATTTCAAACATTCTGTCGAGGATGAAACGGTTTCGCGTAGGAACAAGAGCGTTATTATCAGAAGCATTCTTCCACATCAGCCGTATATCAATGCACGGCCGATCGTTATTTATACACAACGTACATACAACGGCGTATGAGGGTGCGTCACTAATCTGCTCTCTTCTTGTACCTACGTTAGCAGGTATTTTATAACGATCTTCACTCCACTTCTCAACTATCACGAAGATTCTATTCATCTCCTCGACACTTAAATAAACCCGTTTGTTTGTTTGTCTACATTCCGTTTCCAGTACATAGCTAACGGTACCGGATTTACGCTTGAACACGCGCAACGATTTCGTCACGGACACATCGTACGAGGCGTTGAGAATGCTGCTCAAAGGAAGTTCCATCGTATTCGAGGAGCGCACGTCCACTCGGTTCAAGCTCTGAGATAACTATGAGCCGTGTGAGGCACGCAGGTAGGCAGGAACGGTTCGACGGGCGGCTGACTCGATGATACGTGAATGGGGTTGTTCGAACTCGTATGATCCGCGAGTCGCACCGAATTGTTGTACATATTTGTTTTTCCCGTACAAGAATTAATTTCGGTTTTATCACTACCAGACTACGCACTAGACAGTTTACCTCAGGATAAGAACTAGGCACATTTTGTTTTACTAAACATCTTCACACTCCGGCGCACTATTTGAGAGGAACATATGCTCATATTTTTCCTTTCTGCCCATCAAACGATACTCGTCTCTAAAGCCTGTTAAAAACTCACGCAGGGCACTAGCCACAACCTCACTACGAACCTCATCATGATATACATTAATATAGTGATAAAAATACTTGAGATTGTCCATGATCAAGAGATTCACATTTTCAGTCGTAGGGTATGAGTAATCGACATGGTGTAGCATGACGTAATACCGCTTGTCACACCACCCATCCGCAAGACTCATTATCCATACCTGCTGCTTCTCTTCGGCACGCGTTGTTTCTTTTACTTCACGGTATATGTGAGACTTTATAAAGTTTAACTCTGCAGCATACTTCAGCACATCGTCTGTGCAAAGCCTTCAACGGTCTCACCAGAACATCCGTAGAGTATTTGTACATCTTGGAACTTCGCACAATCCAATGTGGTTTTAAAAGAGGCATAGGAGGGGGGTATAGGAAGTTTTTCGGTATCCACCACATCCTGGCACTTTGCTGAATACCATTTCATAAACGTTGTACAAGCAATATTAAAGGTAGCCATTTGAATACACGTCTGATCTTTTCTTCTACGCTGGCGAATACACGTCTGATCTCTCGGGCTTACTGCAGTCGACTGACCACGCAGGGACTCCCAGATAGTAGCATGACTCACGGTCTTACAGTGGGCGGAGCTTAGAACTTTCATCTGCGCACACACACACACACACACACACACACAAAGGAGAAAGTGAAACGCTAATTGAAACATGATTTATTTAATAAACGAGATATTCAAGTTATATATATATTTACAAATACGATTTAATAAACGAGATATTCAAGTTATATATATTTACAAATACGTGTAATAAATCAATAGATACGATTATATACAAGACAAATACGTGTCAGTTTTCAATAGAAGCATCAAACGTTATGGTATCCAAAGGGCACGGTATCATAGGTACCAGGTAACTGGTAACGTTTCCTATAGGTGTTACGGCACACCTTCGTACCCCTAAATTCCTTCACGCCCCCCAGCTTCTGCGCCCGAAAATTGTGAGTGCCTACAATTAGTTGGGGAGGTCGGTCGCCCTCATCATCGTCCAAACACACTAGATCCTTCAACGATTCAAAGTTAACAACCCGCCGATTCGCATGGTTGAGCGTAATACCCTTTGCCTTCACGATATATTTCATTTCCTCCCCCACCCTGACCCGTACCCCATAGGTTTTAGGTCCTATTGAGACAAAAGAGTCGGCGTATGCGTTGTCCCCATACTCATCCTTGATCTCATCAGTGAGCTCGCCGAGGAACTCCCCAATAGCGGGCATGTATTCACCCTCCCTCTCTGTGAATATCACGCTATCTGTATCGGCATACAATACTCTCCGCCCAAGAGAATGCAATAGACCCCAAAGTTTTATACGGGCGTAGGCTGTTGTGAAGCTGGCCACAGGTATGTTTGTAACCCTTGAGGTATCTGTGGCCAATTCAGTGTTGTTGTACTTTATTATGTAAGTATTACCTACATTCACGATCTCCATGACCTCTTTATCGGGAGCATTGGCATAATCCCAGACATCGCTATAACTTTGTGCCAAATGAATGTTCCCTTTGCCGGCATTCTGCGCAAATTTTCCCCATAGACTGTTTAGACACAACTTTGCACTAAAGCGCTTGCCAGGATTCTTTACAATTTGGACACGATCAAGTTGTATACCTTCGCGGTCGCGGTAACGTTGGATATAGGCAGACTTTTCATCTTCGGTATCAACTCCTCGCGGATACCCTGATGCCTCAACCTTATCCTTCAAAAAGGCGTTTATATATGGTGTGAAAAGGTTGGGTAGCTTCTGAAACCTCCACACCTCATGTATCTTCAGTATTCTATAACCATGGCGTACGGCTAGGGCCAGCTCAGGACTTGTATATACGCCTCTGATCTTACGCTGGTGGGGTATATGATTAAAATCGCCGTTATCCTCTTCCGCGCACTTCACGCACAGGGGAAACATGAGCTTGTCGTCGATAACGACAGGTAAGATCGGCATCCATAAATTGCGTGGGGGGAGTACGTCTACGAAAGAGAGCCCAAAGTAAGGATCATTCAAATTTTTTGAAAATTCATTGATGGAGGGTAGGCTAGGTCCCACCAGTTTCTCAGGAGCGCCCACAGGGTACGGATTACTCTTCATCACGTATGGGTATAAAGAACAGAAATCGTAGTAATGGAGCTTCACGCCCTCCGTAGGTGGAAAGTATAGTCTGAATGGATTTGTACGTCCTCCAAACAAGCTATCACCACATTTGAGAGGATCCAGCACCATTGAACGCTTGATCGTGTTTATTTCCTCACGGTACACCTCGTCTGTCTCCATCCGTGCATCATATTCATGCCCCCACAAGACTTTGTGAGTGAACTGTGATCCTATAAGTTGATCGCGGGTGCGGGTCCATGCAAGACAGTCGGCAGGAGATCTACCGTGGATATCTCCGGCGATTCCGCACTCAGACGGGGGCATCCGCCACCAGCATCCTTTAAAGGAGTACACAGTCTTCACACCAGTGACACGGTTTTCACTTAACCCATCAACCCAAAAAACCCGTCCATTAATCTTAATGGGTACTTCACCCGTGTTACGGGCGTGCTTTATGTATACACCTGTCTGTTGCTGTAGGTGTATGAGCCAGAAAATAGCCTTGTGTCCGTCACTGCGGGGTTTGTTTCGGTGAATAATGGCTAAGGTGTCTTTAGGCATGAAGTTATTCTTGAACACCGTAAAACATAATGATGCGATGGTGGTTGCGACTTGCAGTGGATCGCATTTGAAACGGGCTATGTACATCCTTCTAAAGGTCTGGAAACATACTCTAAGCACGCGCACATCATTCAAGCAATAACGCTCACATTCATCAGCTATATTATAAGGGTTACTTTAATTAAAACTGTTGTAGTATCGATCAAAGTCTTCACGTTCATCCATACAGTCATAGTTAAAATAATGTTTGGGTGGTGGTGGGCCTACGTAGTTTAAAGTCTCGCTGGTGAGGAAAGTGTAAGGGAAGTATCCTTTGGAAACTTCAGCTGCTACTCCCATCACCTTGGGTAGCTTTCCTAATTTACAAAGTGTGAATAATAAAGTATCTTTAAATTGTACATTGCCTCTTATCTGCATCTGTATTAATTTGTTGCCTCTTTTCAATGGATCACCTGTAAATATCTCAGAGGATTCGTGTTCAAGCATCTCCTTATAAAGGAACTGCGTGTCAAACTTTGCCCCGTTATGGGCGAGAATATACACAGTCATTTTTTTGAACTTGTCGGCTAACTTGACAATATAGGACACAAATAGTTTTACAGGACTATCGCGGACATTCGTTTTAAAAACGTTTGTCCGTTTACCGCATTTGGGGCACTCGTCACATTCGATACCCATACACTCATCACAGATGGTCTGGCTCACAAGTAAATGTGGAATTACCTCTTTGGTTTCAGCGTTCGTATATGTTTCTATATCGTAGTATACAGTTATACAAGGGTTATTTTTAGGCTTAGCATCTTTCATATAACATACATGCTTTACTCCATCCGCCTTATATTCCTCCTGGCATGTAGGACAGTGAATTTCGTCACACTTGTGCTTAAATTTCCCCCAATTATCCATTGTATGAAACATACCACATTCACAGATTCTCATTTTCCTGCACGTCCCAATTGATTTATGGAAATCAAAGCAGTTATTATTGAAGAATGTGCGTCTACACACATCACAGTCTCTCTCTCAGCTTCAACTAACACGCTTTCACATTTGGTGCTTTTACACTGCTCACATACCATGTGACATTCTTTACAATGTCTCACTATATCATCCGCAAACTCGAGGCATCCCTTACACAAATCATGATGTCTCCCATATTTTCGACTTTATCATAACTCGCGTAAAGCCACCTTATATTACGGATGGGAGATACGTTGTCCCTGACAATCCTAAAATAAGTAGGGGTCTTGTACGATCTCTCACACAGCTTTTAAAAACATACACAGTCCTACGACGATCATCCAACCCAAATACAACTATACGGACATTCATTTCCTGTTCTACCATTCTCAGCTCTTCAGGGCCCATATTACAGTCAAATTCAAGTTCACAGTCTACAGCTAGTTTACGGGCATGTTCCACGACCGTAGGCAACTAAATTTTTTGAGTCCGTGTATTTTGTACAGTAAACATATGTGCTAAGAGTACTGCTATAAAGCCGCAACCACGATCGACGTTTATATGTTTTCGGTAAATAGTCGGAGAATTGAAGTTAAGAGTATACGGTATGGCACTATGGCCCGCAACACGGAATACACGGTCAATATTTACCGTGAAGTTGTCCATATTAAAGGCTATACTACTTTGGGCGGCCTGCATTATACCGTAGTGTTGCAAAAAAAACTGTTTTTTTTAAATCGTGTTTTTTATGTTTTTTATGTTTTTTATTGTTTTTTTTTGTTTTTTTTAATAAAATTGGTATATAAAATTATCCCTTCTTTATTTTGAAACAAAAGTACACGTATGTTGTTCTCATTGTAACATTGATTTCAAGGAGTAACGAAAACAAAAAAGGTTTAAATCCATTTTTCATTATTTTTCCTTTTAATAAAGGTTGACACTGCCCCTAAAAAGACTCCAGACACAAGCCCAATTATAAAATCCATTGTAAATTTATATTAATTAACTAAAAAAAATACACTTTCAACATTTTTTTCATCATCATTCATCATTTGAGGAGTCATAGAGAGTCATTCATCATACATTGAGTTTTCAGACTCTGCTTCAGACTCTGAATAGAACATTTCATTCCCTTCATGATCATACTCTCTGCTTGATGATGGCCGTTCTTGTGCTTGGAGAGTTGTCTGGGACATGTTTTGCTTCTGCTGAGCACCTGCTTCAGATTCATGGTCTTGTGGTTCATTGTGATCACCCAAAGCATGGTTATGAGCGATGAAAACTAGCTTAGATGCTCTATCAGTTGTCAGTCGGTTCCGTTTGACTGAGTGGATCCATGAGTGGCGACTGAAAGAGCGTTCCACAGCTGCACTAGTTGGGGGCAGGTTGAGAATATTTGCTGCAACCTTGGAGAGCTGGGTCGAACCACAAATTCCATTCCACCAGCTTGTTGGATTCGCCTGTGCAGCTGCCTTCCAGACAAAAGGCTTTGCAAAGATATTCTCTTTTGATCGGTAGTCAGCTAACTCTCCCAATGTCTTGCTATCATCCACAGATGGAACAGCTACAGATATCTCTTGTATGACTTCCATGGCATCCACCTGAAATACAATTTGTAACACATTAAATATAAAATAATATCAAATAATAGATAATGAATGTCTGCAAAATAAGAACATAAATCAATATTCGGTGCTAGTTGTAAAATCAACAACTTACTATTTCTTCTCCAGAGATGTGGCATCCTTTGTAGCGAGGATCAAGAAGATTTGCTGCCAGGTGGATACTTCTAAGAAAACTTTCTCCGTTTAGGAATAATTCCCTTAAAACAATCTTCTTCGCTCTTCAGAATTGGGCTCGAGGAGAGATTCTTCTCGAAGGATTGTTGAAGGTCATTAAATATCTTTGGTACAATAGAGAGGTATTTGTTGTCCCCTTCTACTGCAGTGATAGCATCAGAAACCGGCTTCAACAACTTCAAAGATCCATCCAGTTTATCCCAGAAGACTTCAGAAAGCAGGAGTTTTGTGAGTGATTGATCAAGAGAGGCTTTCTTTGCTTCATCATTTATAGCCAGGGTCTGGAGGGGGTGTTTATTGATGTCGATGCTCTCCATACAATGGATGATAGACCCCCATCTGAAAATATTGGCAATATATTTAATATCAAAATAAGAACATACAATGTAGATACTGTAGTTTGAGACTGTTTGAAATACTACAAATTCAAGACAGAAATGCCTGATTTTTTAGAAGTTTAAAATGAATAGTAAAAATGTCTAACGAATCAACTAAGACCCTCTTACCTTGTTTTGACAGGCAGCTTCAGTGTGTGTTGATGCTTCGATGGAGACTGCTGTTGATGTTGATTTAGTAATGCAGTCAGCTTCTGTGACTTTTTAATAGTCTTAACAATGTTAGTACACTCACGCTGGATGCCCTCTACAGTCTTGATCCTGTTGATGTCTGTAAAGATCAAGTGTAAAGTGTGAGCCAGACATCCATAAGGTTGAATGTGTGGATATTCCACTTGCAACAGCTCCCATGCTTTCTTCATGTTGGTGGCATTGTCAGTGCAGATGCCAAGCACTTTCATAGGTCCAACTTCCTCAACCACTTCCTTAATTTTATTTGCCATGTACTCTCCTGTATGGCTGTCTGTACCTATGACAAGAAAACCATAACAAATTATTTAATCACTCACAGACTAAAATGATTACCATTCATAATCATATGATACCTAATGCAAACATGTTTGTACCATGTTAAAATCAAATACATATGAACCCCTTTATACCACGGTCCATGGGATCCAACTCCAGAACAGCTTAATATTCCACGGCTTATCCCACTCAACGAAAATTAACTCTATCGTCACGAAAATTACAGAATATATAGTTCTCATATACCTGAACACTGCCATCCGTAATTTTTCAACTATTTCTTTAATTAATTCATTATTTCACTCAAAAAATTTTCTATTCAATAAATGAGGTGGGGATGAGGGAGTTTTAGTCACTTCTACTTAAAAAAGTAGAAATATGTTAAATTAATTTAACTATAAATTTTAAATGAAGCTTACTTAAATTACATTAGGTCAGTTTAGCATAGTTTCCATAATAATTATATTAAATAATAATTATATTAAATTACTTTTTTCACTGGGTCCACAGTGTCACCATGGCTTAACATGAATCACAGCTTAATGGTCAGTGGCTTAACGGGGTTCTACTGTATATGATTTTAAACATACCTGTTGCAATGCTGCTCCAAAATATGGGCCTGGGTACTGTTATGATGAAATTTATGATTCCCTCATTTCTGCAAAATAATACAGATAGTAATATTTGTAAATAATGATTTGTGAGTTCAGATGTAGGCTACATCTGATTAGCTACATCATGTAGCTAATCAGCCATAATTTCTGACTGATTAGCTATATCTGAACACAACTTTGAACTTGTTTTTGCAATGATATCTGTAATTCAAAATATAAGAAATAACATACACTACTCTATTAATCAGTACCATACTTTAGCTCTCTCACAATCTTACCTGATATTGCTCCAGCCATCACAGAGTATTGCCACACTTGAAGCAGATGCCACTAGTTCTTTAGCTGTTGTAGCAGTTTCTTGGTACACTCTCTCAAGAAGAGAATTGAGATCATATCCCGGTTTGGCACTACAAATGATGGTCTCAAAGTGGCAAACACTTGTAACCATAGCTCATTCTCTATGATCCTTAATGGACATCCACTTGCATAAATAGCCCGAGCTAGGTGTACTTGAGTTTGTTCCTATAACAAAAAGAAGTCATTAGATTGTTGAATGATAATTTTTCGTATGTATAGAATTTAGCCTCACACAAAGGATACCATGTTTTTTATAGATTAGCAGACTAGGTTGCTTCACTAATACTAAGCAAAAAAGTAATTTCATTAATTAATGGTCCAATTATAATTGTGAAATGGTGGTTCATGTTAGGAATTTAAAGATATATATTCACTGGCATCACTATAATATGATAATATATAATGTACTTACAATCTCTGCATTTGACATGTAATCCATGTATTTGCTAATTTTATTCTGTTGAGGGGAAAAGGGAGATCTTGTGGATGTCCTTGATGTTGATCTGGTTTCATTTGGTGGGTTGCTCTTGCAACTATACTCACTTTGATCCATGTCAATAATATCTTCAGAATAGTTGTTTGTAGCTGTCTGATGCTGTGATTTTAGTTTTAAATATCTAAACTTTATTTTGTCATCATATTTATTACAATTAGCAATATGTTTGGCCATTCTTGTGCCATTTTTTACGAGTTCCATGCAACAAAAATTGCATTTAACTTTTGCCACTTTTGCATCACTTTTAACATCCTTAAATAGGCATGCAACTGGAGTCTTCTTTCTTCCTGGCATTTTATCAGTTTATCACTAATCTAAATAATTACTGGTATATAAGATATAAACCTGAAAAAAAACATACAAATTAACAATATAATTAAAAAAATCGAAATAAAATAGGTTATGTTGGTAAGTAATGGTAAAAGCTGTATCTCGAAAAAGTCTCCAGTCAATAAATGGGGATGGGGGCGTTTTAGTCAGCTGTATAATAACCTAAATAAGTATGTGTTAAATTAATGCAAATTAAACTTTTAGACGAAACTTAGTTAGGCTAGGTTAGATCAGTTTAGCTTAGTTTTTATAATAAATATATTTTATATATGTTTATGGAAAAAGCCGTCGCTAGTGGGGGCTGGAGACTTTTCCCGTCAGACGGCTTATTCCCCCGAACACCGTTAGGTTAAGTTTAAAAATAGGTTAGGTTTAAATTTTTTACAATCTCCCCATTTATTTGGTAAGATTTCTCGTTATTTAATTTCGATATTGTTACACGACAGAATTAGCTAATTAAAAAAAAAAACGTTTTTTTTTGTTGGTGTTTTTTTAATTAAAAAAACGTGTTTTTTTTTAAAAAAACAACACTAGTCGTGACTGAATATAAAAGCTCGGACCAGATGTGATATATATATATAGTAGTATATACTAGTATATATACTACACTAGTATATATACACAACAGAATTAGCTAATATAAAAAAAAACTAAAAAAAACGGTTTTTTTTGGGTTTTTTTTTATAAAAAAGTTTTTTTTTTTTTAAAAACCTCCTTGTTTTTTTGGGGTTGCAACACTAATTATACGTCCTAATATATATTCTACATCTTCAGCCACCAAACGTCTGAATGGCACTATCACCCAATAATCATCTACATCACCATCATTTGGCCCGAATCCAAAGGACAGACTCGTCCTGACTTCACGCTCGTCGCGGTTCTGAACAGCAAACTCTACAAGACGCTGTACAACCCGGCGTAGCCCGCGCTCAATTCCATTGCTATACATGGCTCTAGGGTCGACCCTGACTCTATACCGATTTCTAGTCAAGGCTGGGGTGGGGGCTGCGGAGCGCACCAACTCGAACGTTATAACATCCTCAACAGAACGGGGGGCATCTGTGGCGGATGAATTAGGGGATATATTAGCGGAAGGTACTGCTGTGGGGCCTGTTGAGTAGGAGGTTGATGGTTGGGGCTCTATTATTGTAGACTTAACAGAACGGGGGGCGGCGGATGAATAAGGGGGTATATTAGCGGGAGGTGCTGCTGAGGGGGTTGTTGCGTAAGAGGTTGAGGGTTGGGGATCCATTACCGCTGCAACAGGCGCGTATTTCGGTCGCTTTATACCTGACGTGGGGTTCTCATACCTCCGCTTTGGACGTGCTCCCGGTATCGCTGGTGAGGGTTCGTTGGCAGGGGAGGAGATCACAACTACACTGTCGTCGAGGTCATCCGTAATGTCAATGATGGGGTGCTCTACCTCATCGTCATTCACGGTTCTGTGGGAGAAGAAAGCAAAATATAAGGAACAGCACTCAAAATTTGTAATATTTTGTAAATGACCCACTTAGGAGTGTGACGTGTTAGAAATGGACTCTGTAGAAAAATTCAGATTCACGAGCCCATCCACATGTATTATATGATCTAGGCTGACCATATTTCCTTGAGACAAAAACGGGACATTGGGATGGCAAAAAAGGGACGGGGGTTATGTAATATTCTGTATTCATGAAAAAGTAAGTACATAAACATATTGAGCTTACAATTATTCTTCAGTGACAGAACCCATACAAAAACCCATACAAAACGGTACTGTCCCGTTCAAAACGGTACGTATGGTCAGCCTAATTATATCTGGACCTACAGGATGTGGTAAAACTGTGTTTATGCTTAAAATCATTAAAGAAAAGGGAGAGATGTTCTCGAAATTTGTGCATAAAGTTATATGGTGCTATTCGACGTATCAATCAGTGTTCAACGAGTACCAAGATGATATTTTGTTCCACAAAGGCGTATATGACGTTAATTCGTTAAAGGGAAATGAACATACAATCATTGTAATTGACAATCTCATGTTGGAGATGGATAAAACGTTTGCCGAGACATTTACAGTATTCTCCCACCATCTTAACATAAGCGTGTTCTTCATCAATCAGAATCTATTTTTCAAAAATAGATACATGCGCGATGTGTCGTTAAATACGGAATATCTAGCCTTATTCACGCAACGTAGAGATGTATCACAAATTGGGATATTAGCCAATCAAATGTTCCCGAATCAGCGTAAGGAGTTTTTGGAAGTTTATAAAGAAGCTACAAGCACGCGTTACGGATATTTGCTTTGCGACCTTCATCCGCGAAACACGTTTAGATTGCTTCTACGAACGAATATATTTCCAAACGAGCCTGAAACGGTGTATATTCCAGAATGACAAAGAGACTAAAGAAATACCGTGAATTAATAAAAATCTATCATCGACTGCCCCGGGCAATGCAGCAGATGTTTATTAAAAATATCGACGCCGACTTTTTAAAATGCATCTGTGAAATCTGTCTTAACGTTATAAATTGCAATGTATCAATGAAAACCCCTCAGAAGGCTCGCCTACGCAGCTACAAGAACATAATACGTGCACTCGCTCGTAAAAGTCAAACTGTAGCGAAGAAAAAAACGAATTATTGTACAAACAGGAGGGTCATTTCTCCCCATCTTATTTTCAGTTTTGGGTAGTGATTCCCCACGAGGTGTACGCTTCACTGCAAAGGAATCCAGACACGTATCTAGATCCCCGTAAAAGCAGACTTAAAAGAATGGAAAGCGAATTGCTAGCCCTATTAAACAGTGAAAAAACACCTGATGAGAAAAGAATCTTATACCAAGAAGCTCTGCAGAAATTTCTTCACGAGTACGAAAATTATAAGCGCCCTACAGAGATCCCTGTGGTTATTAGGCGCAGCACTGGGGACGATGGACATGGCGACATAGGATCTGAGCCCGACGATACAGCTGACCAACCAAAAATTAAGGGATTAGCCACGCGACATATCGAACATGTATTAAAAAGCACCCTCCCACATACATTGATGAGTAAAGGCTTAAGTCTTTATAATCTATTGAATGAGGATCCAGCCATACAATGGACCGATATAGGCGAGATCATTGTGGAAGGATCAAAGGTACAGGGATCGAATATCGTAGACATTGTCCATGATCTGGTGAGAAAGTGGGATAGGCCATCACCATCAGGATGGAAGCATATTAAAGCAAGACTACAACAAATAAATGTCCCTAAAACGTTGATAGGAAATCTGAACAGGTTAAAAGACTTGGAACATGCAACGCATGTGACACAATTGAAGGCGCCGTCACCCCCGGCGGTAACACCTTTGAAGAGGAGCAAGAAGAGGTTAAACCAACCCTACCCACGTGCCTCTAAACTACGCAAATGGCTAACGTACTAACTAAACGCTATTATGACATTTCTAACCCATCCTCTTACGGCGGCGTAGATAGACTGTACAGAAGTGTTTACGGAGTAGGAAAAAAAGATGTTGAAAGATTTTTGAGGGAGTAGGACGCTTATACGCTTCATAAGCCTGTGAGAAAAAGGTTTAAAACAGCCAAGACAACGGCTTCCTCGATTGATTCTATTTGGCAAGCAGATTTAACAGACATGCAATGATATTCTGTGTATAACGATGGTTACCGCTACATTCTATTCATAATAGACGTATTCTCTAGATATCTGTGGCTAGTTCCTCTGAAAAATAAATCACCTGAAACAGTTGCTAAAACCACCAAAACGCTAATGTTAAAAGAAAACAGGGTTCCTGGCTATTTTTGTACGGATATGGGGAAGGAATTTATAGGCCGTGCTTTTCAGAACATGTTGACAGAGTTTAATATCAGCTATTACACAACCAATTCTATACATAAGGCTTCTTTAGCTGAAAGAGTTCAGCGCACCATAAAGGAAAGCATGCACCGTTATTTTACACATAAAAACACATACAGATTTCTAGACATTCTGGAATCATTGGCATCATCCCACAACCGCTCACACCATCGCACGATTGGGACAACACCTAACGAAGCTTTAGAAAGAGGTACGCTCCCGAGAAGAGATGGATCACCAGCACCACTACCACACTCGGCGCGCTTCAAAATCATTGATTATGTAAGGCTGTCGCGTTCGGGGAATAAATTCGCAAAGGGTTTTGAGCAAGAATGGACTCGCGAGATTTTTAAAGTTAGGGCTATGAGACCTAAAGGTGAGATAATGATGTATTACGTTGAAGATTTGAATGGGGAAGAAATCTCAGGAGGTTTTTACCGCGAGGAATTGCAGAAAGTTGCGTTTAATTTAGGAAAAAATGTGTTTAAAATTGAGAAAATTTTAGGAAGCAAAGGTTCAGGAAAGAGAAAAATGTACCTGGTGAAATGGCTAGGGTACCCAGAAAGCTTCAACATCTATATAAAAGCTGATGCAATAATGAAGCTTAAATAGTATGCAACATGGCTCCTAACCATTTCTACAGAGGAATTGCAGAAAGTTGCGTTTAATTTAGGAAAAAATGTGTTTAAAATTGAGAAAATTTTAGGAAGCAAAGGTTCAGGAAAGAGAAAAATGTACCTGGTGAAATGGCTAGGGTACTCAGAAAGCTTCAACAACTATATAAAAGCTGATGCAATAATGAAGCTTAAATAGTATGCAACATGGCTCCTAACCATTTCTACGTCACACTCCCGTCCTCCTCGTCCCTGTCTGTACACTCTAACAACACACTAGCCAACTTTGTAACAGAGCTCCACGGGCACATTGAATTGGGTCGTGATTCGTATGAGTTGGGGATATGCGAAATTCAGCTGGACACCATCTTTTTAAATATTGAACATAAAGAACCCGTTTTTACGATTCTTAGAGACATTGACGAGTGTGAAAAAGCTGGGGTAGCTATGGATGAAACTATACGTATCGCTCGGACTAAGGTTGCACTGTATTACAGTACAGAAGTAAGACTAGGACCGGGTCAATATGGTTCGGTCGAGGATGTTGTGAGAGGCTTAAACGTAAGTTTAAGAAACTCAAACCTTACGAATGATTTAGTATACGAAATCGTAAACAACCCTGCACATACACTAATCCTAAAATCAAAGACTAACAGACGTATTAAAGACCATAGAAAGTTCCAAATTCTAACCAATGGCCGATATAGCGCAGCCTTCCAAAGAAACACATTTCACGAGACACAGCATGACTTGTCCAGATTAATGTATCAATTGAAGATGGAGAAATTTGCTGAAAGGTCCCCAGACATGTGCTATATTTACAGTAATATAGTGGAGCACCAGTTTGTTGGGGATACCCAGGCACGCCTGCTGCGCATTGCTCACATCCCCAACCATAGAGGAAGGAGTTTGAGTATTACATATGACAGACCCCATTATGTGAATGTCGCAACTAATTTAATAACCAATATCTCAATATATATAAGAACGATTGAGGGTGAAAACTTCCCATTCGGTAACGGGTGCTTAACAGTGAAGCTACACTTTCGACGCACTGAGTTATAATGGATAGAAAGCCTTTCACCGTCTATCGAGGGGTGAGATACCAGCGCGGTAGTGGACTTGGGTCCATTTTTTCATCCATACTACGTACGGCTGTTCCTTTGCTGAAGAGGGGTGCCAGATACCTTGGAAGGAAAGCGCTACAATCAGGTCTTAACACTGCAGAAGACATATTGGCCGGGGCTAAACCTAAAGAAGCTCTAAAAAAACATTTAAAGCGTACACGGGACGAAATCATCAAAGATGCAAAGAGAAAAATGCGTGGTGGCGGGAAGAAGAAGAAGAGGGCTGCCCGGAAGAAGGGGTCACGTGGTATTAAACGTAAAAGGCTATCAAAAAAGAAGTGCTGTAAGCGAATGAAACCTATGGTTGACCACTTTTTTGACTGATATAAGCTAAGGACATTGATCTCATGAATCATAGTTTGTTTACCACTTGTCGAGAGAGGAGTCACTATTTCGCCATGGCACGCTTCATCCACCCATGTAGTTCACAATGCTGTAAATCGGAGCTGTCCCTTTTTGAGCTGCCTCCAACCCAAGTTTCTATTGAGCACAGTGACTTTATTACAATTAACCCTTTAAACACAATTAGTTCCCCGAGTGCACCTATAGAATTCGTGATACCCAGCTCAGGCCCTTACTTTTTTGATCCAAGCTGTGTGCACATGTACGCTAAGCTACGTATAGCCCATTCTGATGGAACGGTCTGCGATGACAAATATGCTGTATACCCTGAAACAAACTTTCTGCACTCCATATTCAACCAGTGTGACGTATATTTAAATCAGACCAACATATCGGCAGGCACGGGGTACTATCATCTACGAGCCTATCTGGAAAATGTCCTCAACTTTTCCAAAGAAGCGAAGGCTACCTTTTTAAGTGCCGAGGGATATTATCAAACTAAAGATGAAAGTAGTATAAAGGACAAATTTAAAAATTCTAAAAAGAAAATATACGAGTGTTTTGGACGGTTGCACACAGATTTCACTTTCCAGGAGAAGTTGCTTGTCAACGGGTGGATATGAAAATAAAGCTCACCCGCACGAGTCCTGAGATCTGCTTAAATCTGGATGCTGATCAAGAAGAGGGTGCAAAGCCCGTTGTGGTTCACATTATGGACACATACCTCCGCGTACGGCGAGTGAAATTAAGTTCACCAAAACAACTAGAAATTGAGAAAAATTTACTAAACGCTACAGTGAAATATCCTATTAACAGAGTACAAATCAAACTATATACGGTTCCTGCAGGGTTGGCATCGAAGCAGATAGAAAACATTGCCCTGGGAAATCTTCCTAAAAGGATATTAATCGGTATGCAGGACCATGCTTCGGTGAATGGAAAATATAAAAAGAGTGCCTTTAAATTCGAGAATTTCGGACTTAAAAATATAACTCTATACGTTAATGGCACTGCTTTGTGGAACAATGGGTACGGACTATTCATCAGACGCTGTGTTACCTCTTTGTGCCAGAGCCTATAGTAATCTGACCCATATTGCAGGTGATTGTGATGAGCTTGGTAATGGGGTAACGCAGGAAGAATTCATTGATCAATTTAACCTTTATCCGTTTGACATTACACCTGACTTATCTGCTAGCGTAAATACCCATTTAACCCCACAGCAGAGCGGAAACATCTCAGTGCGGCTGGAATTCGCCAAGCCTATAGACGCTCCTATTAGTGTACTAGTATATCTCGAATCGCAAGCCCTAATAGAAGTAGATAGATTTAGGAGCGTTATCACTGACTTTTAAAATGGATGCTAATACACTTCAGAAAGTAATGGAACGAGTCACACGTTCCAAATTTATCGGCGTGTTTGCGAAGAATGAAACATTGAGTTTGCCAAGTACGCGAGAATGCGGTAGTCTTATTGTGAACACAGATGTCATCGGTAATGAAGGGATTCATTGGATCGCTGTCTATTTTAAAAATAGACAGCGCCTGTACTATTTTGATTCACTCGGTACTCAACCCTGGAGTGACCCTATTATTGTAAAATTTCTCGCTCAGTTACATATTCCCGAAGTTGTATGGAACCCGTTTCGTGTACAAGGATATTTTAGTAATGTTTGCGGAATGTACTGCGTCTCATTTCTCATGCATATGTCATGTGATAAAGAATTTATAAATTTTTAAATTTATTTGACCCGTGTCACACTCGCCGAAACGATGAAATGGTATGCAGACAGATAAAAATCCGTTTTCCAATTGTACGTACTCGTTGTATAGTATAATGTTTTTGTTCGTATATTTGTAACGGTATATTCTGTAGTTGGTTATTGTACTGATTTCTTTCATTTAATAAATTTATGAAAATATATTGTCTTCTTACCCAAAAAGATCGAAAAACACACATTATTTCGGTGTGACATTGCTGACTGATCAGTATATCCTCCGTATTCATGACACGAGATTCTTCAAAAGATTGTATAACACGTGTCAAATCCTCATCGGACCTTAAAGGAATAATGTTCATTCTTTTAAAACATATACAGAGTATACAGACAGACCCCCATTATGTGAAGATATCTTTGGTTCATTTAAGAGGAATAACATTTAAAACGATTGCCATAAAAAATTTCGATTTTAGCATAATGGCGATAAGAGGTAAAACCAAATAACATTGATTGCCATAAAAAATTTCGATTTTTGGTGAGTATCTAAATGAAGTATTTGACGAGATACTACAACCCTCCATATATATATATATAAAATCGAATTATAGACACTTACATTTCTATGGTAGTCCCTTGCGTCGGATTGTAAGGAGCGTCACTGCAAATATCTTCAACGGTTTGCGTTGGAAATAATTCATCACGGTAAATCGCGTTAAAAAGATTAATTGCAGTTAATGCTGCAGTGTCACTTTCTTCATACAAATCCGGGGAGACGTACAGGTCCATGGTGGAGGATGTGTGACATTCATTATGCTGACTGATCAGTATATCCTCCGTATTCATGACACGAGATTCTTCAAAAGATTGTATAACACGTGTCAAATCCTCATCGGACCTTAAAGGAATAATGTTCATTCTTTTAAAACATATACAGAGTATACAGACAGATCCCCATAATGTGAAGATATCTTTGGTTCATTTAAGAGGTAAATCCAAATAACATTTAAAACGATTGCCATAAAAAATTCGATTTTAGCATAATGGGGATAAGAGGTAAAACCAAATAACATTTAAAACGATTGCCATAAAAAAATTTCGATTTTTGGTGAGTATCTAAATGAAGTATTTGACGAGATACTACAACCCTCCATATATATATATATATAATCGAATTATAGACACTTACATTTCTATGGTAGTCCCTTGCGTCGGATTGTAAGGAGCGTCACTGCAAATATCTTCAACGGTTTGCGTTGGAAATAATTCATCACGGTCAATCGCGTTAAAAAGATTAATTGCAATCAATGCTGCAGTGTCACTTTCTTCATACAAATCCCGGGAGACGTACAGGTCCATGGTGGAGGAATGCACTGGCAGGGTTATTCACTGACGCGAAAATAGCTACTGTTACTCCCAACTGAAAAATATCTCCTTTTATATGCACAATCGCCAAGCTCCGCCCCAAAAGACCAGATGTTCGTAGTGATTGGTTGCCAGTGTAGCTGGGTGGAGCTATGATGTGTAACAATCCGCTATAACGGGGCCGGACGACTAATGACATCTTTATATTTTCTCAAAGAAATATATCCTAATTATATTTTTAAAAAAGCATTCGGTTTCCGCGTTAAACTGTAGGTCTAAGGCGGAGTGAAAACCTCAACCGTTGTTACAATTCGAGCTAGTTGTTATTATTATTATTAAAGAGAAAATCATGCATTAACATGCTTTGCGGTCATACTACTGCCTGGATCAAAGGATCCTGTTATTTTAAATCCGGTTCAATAATCCTGTTATGTTGAAATGTGGAAGAGTAAGCAACGACTCCCTGACGAGATGTATTTCGATCCACAGAACAGCTGTTCACTGAAGACTGCATGTTCCACATTTTATAATAAAGAAATTATAAATACGTCCTAATTATATTTTTAAAAGAGCATTCGGTTTCCACGTTAAACTGTGGGTCTAAGGCGGGGTGAAAACCTTAACCGTTGTCACTCTTCGAGCTAGTTGTTATTATTATTATTAAAGAGAAAATCATGCCTTAACATGCTTTTCGGTCATACTACTGCTCCGGATCAAATGAACCTGTTATTTTAAATCCGGTTCAATAATCTAGCGTAAATACCCATTTAACCCCACAGCAGAGCGGAAACATCTCAGTGCGGCTGTGGGTCTAAGGCGGAGTGAAAACCTTAACCGTTGGCACTCTTCGGGGAAGAGCTAGTTGTTATTATTATTATTATTATTAAAGAGAAAATCATGCATTAACATGCTTTTCGGTCATACTACTGCCTCGGATCAAATGATCCTGTTATTTTAAATCCGGTTGCACACCTCATGCACCTTGTTTCTTTCGCTAATTATTATTTAATATAATTGTGTGTATTTCTTTCAATAACAGAGATGTTATCTAAGAATATGACACCATACAAATTACGCGTAAATATAAAATATTTTCATTGTAGAAGTAATAATAATGATAATATTAAGAATTGGAGTGAACGGAGGTTTTTGCTCGAATAGATTGGAAGAAGGATTAACCCGCGGTCAAAAAGCTCTCTAGGGAGACGATTCGAATTGACACAGAGTCTCCCTTTCCTCGTGTGTGTGTGTGTGTGTGTGTGTGTGTGTGTGTGTGCACGAGTTGTTTATTCGTTTATTATATATATATATATTATATATCTATATATATATATATATATATATATATATATATATCCACGATGGGGTTTGGGGGAATGACGATCGTGTGTTTTGAATTGTTTCGTAAATTTTCTTTTCCGTTCGTTTTTCCCACTGATATTCGTGACTTAAATATTTATAATAAAAATTAAGTGTGTAAAGGTTTAAATTATTTATTGTGGTACACTATTTAAATGGATGATTAATATATGGTTTAATTTAATAAATATTGCTATCTGGCAACTCAGCCGAATACATGGCGCTATCTGGCAACATGGCGGATTAGAGGTTTATAAAAGACCGAGAGACGACTGACGGAATCATTCAAGCTCGGCTCCCAGCCGAGCAAGGACCTCTGGTCCTTTCTCTTTCTGGCCCTTTGGGAAAACCCCTTAGAGGCCTCTTAGGTTAGGTAAACGAAAATAGCTTGGGGGAGATCTCCGCCTCCAAGTTGCATGCCTTGCAATCAAAAGCAACTACTCTCTCTCTCTCTCTCTCTCTCTCTCTCTCTCTCTCTCTCTCCTCTCTCTCTCTCTCTCCTCCTTCAGGTGTACCCCTCACCCCCCCTTGGCTCAGCCAACTGGCTGATTAGGAGCCTATAAGACAACGCCTACTCGGCTGAAGTCTTAATATGCACTTGGCTCCTGCCAGGTAAACACCTCTCCTCCTTTCTCTCCTTTCTGGCCCTATGGGTGGAATAGCTTGGGGGAGAACTCCGCCTCCAAGTTGCATGCCCCTTGCAACCCCGGTTGGCAACAAAGGCCAGTACTCTTTGGCGGGAATTATTATTTTTTATTTTTTTATTTTTTGCAACACCCCACCCCCTTTGCAACACCCCCACCCCTTTGCAGCATTACGTAATAACTTGCAACATTCTTGCACTCTCCCCTTTTGCGGCTATACTACTAGTGTTCAACATCCACCCCGGCAACGCCGGGTCGCTCCGCTAGTTTTAATTATATGTGAAGCTCAAGATTTTCATGACTGTTCTTTTCTATAGTTTTATTGACCAAATAATTAGTCATGAAAATCTTAAGATTCAGAAATCTTGACACAATGTGAAGCTCAAAATTTTCTCGGCTGCGTTCTTTTCTGTAGTTTAATCGCGGTGCTGGGGCTTCGGGCCCAGTAATTTTAATTATTTAACTTATTAACACCCAGGTGCACAACCTGGGGACCAGAGGCGCCAACATAGCCACACAACTAAACAGCCTCTTCATTCTTAACAATACAGAACATACACACATACCACATCAAGCAGGATACTCAAGCTCCTCCCCAGACATAACGTTCTGTTCCCCCTCACTAGCAACACATACACAATGGAAACAGAAAAACAACTGTCATCAGACCACCTGCCCATCATCATTACAACACATTCTACACTCTGCCCCAACAAGCCTTAGGCACACTTACAGAAATTACAAGAAAGCTGATTGGGAACAGTTCAAAATACAGACTGAGCAACAATTCACCACATTAAACAGCACACCCATCATAAACATCAATACAACACTCAAGGCATTTAATCAGATTATCAACAATGCAAACAAATACATACCCAAGGGCAACATTAGGAAATACAACCCAAATTACACTAGAGAAATAGCCCACCTCATAAGGCAACGTAACAACCTCAAATATAACACCAAACACCACACACAGAAGCCATAAAACAGCAGATACAACAGCTCAACACAGAAATAAACAACAAACTCAAAGAAAAACAAACAGAATATTCAGGGAATTCATAACAACACTAAACCACTCCACAGATACATCCAGGCTATACAAGACTATAAACAGCATTACCCACTCTAACAGCGGCATTCACACCTCACACGCGGCTATCTGTCGCAGCCAAAATAATATCCCAACATACACACAACAAGCTAACATTCTAGTTAATCACTACGCAAAGATAAGTCACTTAAACAGAGACAACAACCAGAAACACGCAGACAGACAAACAGCCAGACACAAGAAAACCTACAGACTCGACACGACCATTACACCCTTCAATACAGACCAGACCACCAAGATCATCAAAAACATTAAGAATTCGAAGGCTACTGGACCAGACAACATATCTAACATACACCTTAAACACTTGGGCCCACAAGGAATACTAGCTCTCACAAATATCAGCACATATTCATACCAACACTCAGTGGCGGATTTAAGGTGCGCGGGGCCCTAGGCCGGTTGGAGTGCGGGGCCCCAAACTACGCAAAGCTAGCTTAACTGAAATGAAAATTTACACCCCCATCCCCCAGTAGTGACCTTACGGGGCCCTCAAATCAATGGGCGAGCGAAGCGTTAAAATAAATTTACTTTTTAAACAATATTCAATTTATTGATAATTAATTAGCCAAATGACCATTTCATAGTTGAACATTACACATTTGTTTTTTTGAAGCTTAACAATAAAAATAACTATAATAATACACCATTAACAAAAAAAACTATAATAATACACCATAACTAAAGAGAATACCACTTGACTGACATGCAAATGATGCAATGAGTGGGTTTTGTTTATTGCAGGCAATTTGTACGGTACACTTAACTATTTCTCAGTCAAAAAAGATTTTTTTCTAGCCTTCTTACTTGCAAACTGTTTGATGACATCAGTAAAATCAAGCACCCTTAATTTTTCATGCTCAATGCTCAACAGGGTGAGTGAAGACAAACGGTCCTGCCCCATGGTGTTTCTTAGATAATTCTTGACTAGTTTCATCTTGGAGAATGATCGCTCCCCAGTGCAGTTTGTGACAAACATGCAGAGATAGAGTCGTAATACAATTTCAACATTAGCAAATGTTTTCTACCATGTCATGTCTGTGAATTATCTCATACATTTCTAGTTCAGGACTTTTTGCAGCCTTTGCACCACCTGATGAAGGAGCACTTTCAGGTGAATCTCTTGGAATGGATTTCATAAGGTGTGCAAACTGCAAAAGCTCCGACTCCAATCCAGCCTCCAAGTCCTTAGGATATGAAGACACAAGCTTTTCAGCAGATGCTTTAAGCTCAGTGTTCGTTTTGTTTGAGATTTCTGATAAAAACCCAAATTTCTCTCGAAGGTCGCTGTAAGCAGCAATGCGTTGTTGTAGGGCAGCACAGAGCTTGTCAATGATGGGCAAGAATGCAGTCACTCTAAACTTGTCTCTCCCTGTCAGCATAACATCCTCCGCGGAGTCTAGTTCATCGTGGTGACGCTTGCGCTTCCTAATACGCTGCGTGTCGGCGTAGTATGCATCATTACTCGTCACATCACAGGGATCACACTTAGCCATAGCTTTTGCTTCAAAGTCATCGAACTGGGATCTCAGGTCTTTAGCAAATTGTAAAAGAGACTCTAGCAGTGTGACAGCTGTGTTGAGGGAGAGCCCAGATTTTTGCAGCTGGATACTGCTACTCTGAAACCTTTCCAATACTGTATCCCAAACTTCAAGAAGAATCACTGTTTCAAGTTTTTTCAAACCTTTGAGAAGACCACTTGCTTCAGCTCTTGTTTCAGCTGGCTGATTCTGATCTGAGAATAACTCTTCCAGAACAATGATGTTTTCTTTGTGTTCTCTACTGAGAGCAGCTACAGCATCTGCTCGTGCTGACCAACGAGTGTCTGAAAGTATTTTATCAACTTTCAACTTCTTATCTTTATTAGTCTCTAGTACCTCACGGTGTCTCCTCCAACGATAAGTAGATGCAACAAGAAAGGAGTACATATTTTGTACCAGAGCAAACAATGACACTGCAGCAGGACAGCTTTCTGCAGCACACTTAGCCACCAAGTTTAAGGAATGAGCCATACATGGTATGTACTCAGCTTCACTACACTCATTTTTGATTATCTGTTGGGTCCCCAGATATTTACCAGACATGTTGCTGGCATTGTCATAGGACTGTCCTCGGCAGTCGATAACTGGAATGTTCTTCTCTTTAAGAAAATCAAGAACAGTTGTAGCAATATCTCTGCCAGTGTGGCTTAGCATGGGAATAAACTGAAAAACCTTTCAACTGGACCTGTAGTAGGCAGTACATAGCGGATTGTAAAAGTAAGTTGATTCATGTGTGAAATATCAGGTGTGGAGTCAACAGAAATTGAGAAGTACTTTGCTGTTTTTACTTCATCTGTTATTGAGGACATAACCTTTTCTGCCATTATTCCAATGACTTCCTCAGAAATGACATGGGACAAGTAGGAAGTATGACTACCTTTGTTTGCGTGTTTCTTGATATGTGCTGCCAAGAAACTGTCGTATGTGCTCAGCAGCTCTAGAATCCCAAGATAGTTTCCATTGTGTACTGATCCAATTACTTCATCTTTACCTCGAATGGCTAGCCCGCGTTCGCAAAGAGAGTGATACCATAATTATCACTAATCATTAATCAATTGTATTATTTATAGTGGAATCCAACATTATAATTATATGTGAGGGCGCGGGGCCCTCACAGGCGCGGGGCCGTAGGCCATGGCCTACTCGGCCCCCCCCTAAATCCGCCACTGCCAACACTGTATTATTCCTGACATATGGAAACAAGGTAAAATTATTACACTACTCAAACCAAACAAAAATCCAACAGAACCAGCTTCCTATAGACCCATTACTTTACTATGCACACCTTCCAAAGTAACAGAAAGACTAATCTTACAAATCACCAACCCACACATTCCACTATCGCCTACTCAACGTGGATTCAGACCTCACCACTCAACCACGACATTACTCACTAACCTCACGCAGCACATCATGGATGGCATCAACTCCAGACGACCAGCTCAACGTACACTATTAGCAACAATAGACATTAGTAAAGCATTTGATGCTATCCCACGCTTCCCTCTCATAAACAAAATACTCAACACAAACATGCACAATAACACCAAAAGGTGGCTGAGCAACTATCTCTCAGGAAGATACTCACATGTCACATTTAATGGCAAGTCATCCAAAAACAAGCTTTTTCCGAACGGGGTCCCTCAAGGCTCTGTTCTCTCACCAACACTCTTCAACTTATACATGCATGACATTCCAACACCCATAGATAACAAGCTTACCTTATCATCATATGCAGATGATATCACTCTAACATCCACCCACAACAACATCGACACCGCTACAAATAACCTACAAACATATATAAACAGTATACAAGACTGGCTCACACACAATAGACTCAAAGTAGCGCCCACAAAATCAACCATCACCTTGCTTACAAGCAACACAAAAGAACACCAGGTAATTCCACAGCTTACACTAAACAACATCAACATTCCACACACTCACAGAACCAAAATACTTGGTGTCACATACAACACATCATTATCTTTTGCAAACCACATTCAGGACATTAAAAACAAATGTACGTCAAGACTTAACACGATTAGGGTACTAATAGGCACAAACTTTGGACACCAGCAGGAAACAACATCACTCATATACAAACAATATATTCGCTCAGTTATGGACTATGCTAGCCCATGCTGGGCACCCATTATTTCAAACACACACATAAACACCTTACAAACAATACAAAACAACGCACTTCGTATCATTACAGGATGCACTCAAACAACACCAATAGAACACCTGCACGCAGAAACAAAAATACTAAAAGTTAGGGAACATTTAGACATGAGGGGAACACAATTCATGGCAGCAGCGACAACTAACCCACAACACCCTTGCCACTACATGTACAATCATGCACCAACACCTCGCACCATTAAGGTAACACCAGAGAGACATTATAACCAAATACTCCATTCCATACCACGCCCCACAGACATCACACAGTACAGAAAACACATACACACACACCTAACCCACAAAGCACTGACACGACTCGGTCCGAATGCGGTCCTAGGTGCGAAGCCGCCACCCATTAACAGGTCAGAGATCAGCCTGAGCAGATCGGATCGAGTTAACTTAGCACGATTCCGATGTGGACATCACCCCAACTTACGGACATATAAACACAGACTAGACAACTCCATAGACGACACCTGCCACCTGTGCCAGGACACACCACAAACAATTGAACACATTATGACAGACTGTACCGCTCTAGCACAACAACGAACACAACACAACATCACTAGTGCGCTGAACCTCTGGTCCACTCCGGAGAGAGCGATCGGTTACCTGCGTGCCGCCGGCTTGCTCGATCAGGGTGGGCTGATCGGCTAAACAACAACAACAACAACCTGGGGACCTAATCAATATGTGTGTGAAGTTTCATGTTTATAACTGCTTCCATTTTGGAGTTATGGCTGGAACACACACACACACACACACACACACACACACACACACACACACACACACACGTCCTTTTATTATTATTATTATAGATGTCGCGGTATATAATATTATTTACTCACTCAGCAGTAGACCAATTGACTCAATGTAGCAAAACGGATAATCTCTAGGAGCGCTCCATTTTTCAATATTAAACATACACTCATAAAACATATACCATTTGAAAAATCACATTTTTCTGAGTCTAAAAATGTAGTAACCCAAAAGTATCAATAGCAAATGCAAGATTATAGAAGAAATTACAAGTTACATTTTTATAGTGAATATTTCCTGTTTTGGCTATAATGTACTTTTTTTCATAAAATATTTTTCCTGATTGGGCTATTTTTTCGCTACTCTGCGACTTAATTAGTTGGTTGGATTCTGTTCTGTCTATTTTTTTTCTAATTGGATTCAGTTTGGTCGTGCTTGTGATAGAATTATGACGTGCTGTTCATTTGGTTTCTGACTTTGAGACCTTGATTCGTCATGTGCCCTAGATGAAGAGAAAGCATTGAATGTTTTTATCTCTTCAATATTAAACATACACTCATAAAACATATACCATTTGAAAGCTTACATTTTTCTGAGTCTAAAAGTGTAGTAATCCAAAAGTATCAATAGCAAATAAAAAGTAACTAGGTTTAATTGTTTGACGCGTGACGTAATTAATTACATTATAAAGGTTGGCTAAATTATAAATCTTCAGTCTGTGTTGTAAGATGGTATTTTTGGTAATTGTTACGCTAACCTAACCTAATATGAATATGTTATTACATTATCATTTGTATAATTTAGGTTTTGGGGGTACGGGGGCGGAGCCCCCGTAAAGATCACGCATCACAAATTGATCGGTATAGGGTTTTATATTTAAACCTAGTTACGTTTTATTTGCTATTGATACTTTTGGATTACTACATTTTTAGACTCAGAAAAATGTGAGCTTTCAAATAGTATAAGTTTTATAAATTATGAGTGTATGTTTAATATTGAAAAATGGAGCGCTCCTAGAGATTTACCTAGCAAAACTAGTGTGGGAAAGCAATCTATCAGTTGGTCATCATTTGAACTGAGCTCATATAATGTGTTTGTGTTATTTGTGTGTACAAACTATTGTATGGTATCTATTTCTATAACAAAAAATAGGCCAAACTAGAGAAGAATACCACCTGGTATACTACTGATATACTGATAACTAGCTACTAGCGTCGATAATTTTGTTTTTCGCCTGTCGTAAATTGTAACATATAAACTTCTAAATAATATGATTTGAAATGAATATGTAGGGTGTAGTAAATTATCTTTACAACTTCTCTCTCAAACAAAAATATTAGGAAACGATATATACTATGGAAAAACTATACACAGTGGTGTAGTGCTAAATAAAGAAGTGAGGGAACGCATTTTGAAAGTGTTACTCAGATGCGGGGGGGGGGGACAATGGCGAGCGCGGCGAGCCCATACAGCTGGGGGTCCGGGGGCACTGTAAGCCCCCCGGGAAATCTTTTGAAATCTGACCAATTTCAGGGATATTTTGAGGTCATATGCACTGGATATTAGGATATATTCCAAGGTTGAAGATGCAGTATTTCCAGTGTCATTAGATATACGACATCCAGTACGATCAATAAAAATAGCTAACAACTGGAATGATTAACTAAAAAAAAGTTAACAACTGGTACGCCGTGGTGACTGTTTCACCAGATCTTTATAGGCTAGCATTGCCTCAGTCGAAGCTAAAAGAAATGAAACAGTTAATGATTCTTTCTCATATTTCTTCTAGGGGTGGGAATTAAAATTTCATGACGTTAGAGATTTGTAAGTTCGGATTTATTTGAAATAGTGAGGGAACGCCGTTCCGTCTACCAAAAAAAGTAAGGGAACGCCGTTCCCACGCTTTCCCACAGCACTACACCACTGACTATACATGTTTACAATAAAGATATCACATACGATACTATATTGTAAACATGTATACTGGGGGGCCCGAAGGAAAAATTTGTATGTTATGCATTAAATTTTTTAATAAACAGTGTGTTTTAAACCATGTGAAATGAGTTAAAAGGAATAAAGTATGAACTTAGAAAGAGAAAGGCTACTCAAGACCTATTTAAATATAAAAGTTCAAGAGGCCAACTTTTCAAGTTTAGTTAAAGTTATGTCAATCAGTTTGACTCCCCTTAGCTGTAGGAAATTAATATCATAGAATTAAAGTAAAATTATTAAGCATTTTAACTTTGCTCATTATTTGTGTAAGGTTTATAAGTCACCAGTCTTAATTTTTTCTTGTAAACGTTTTCTGGCTTTCAAAGCAGTCTTTCTTTGAGGCCTGTCTGGTTTAGTCTGAGTTACATCAGGTACATTGAGAGATTCCTCCTCAATAGTATCCTGATCCATCGTCTGGAGAAATGGTTCTAGCTTAGCTCCACACTCCAAAGGATATAGTAATGTGATATCTCTGGTGGTTTCACCAGTTGCTGTTTTCAGTTTTACAACCCTGGTAATTTCGTCTTCACCAGTTTTGAGTTCTAAGACTTTTCCCATTGACCAATGTTGTCTTGGAGTCTTGTCATGTATCAACACAATGTCCCCAATTTTGACTGAATCATTCCAATTTTGTTTTGTTAATTGTTTATGTCTTTCTCTAAGACTTGTTAAGTATTCTTCTCTCCATTTTGTTATAAAGTGAGTTTTGATTTGTGTCAAATGTTGGTATTTTGTGTTGAGTTCTTTGTGTCCTACTACCCAGTCTGGATCCTTTGTACTGTTATGTCCATATTCTGGTAACATGTTTACTGTTTCTCCCTTCATTAAATGGTTTGGTGTGAGAGGTTCTGGCTCATTAATACCATCTCCCGCATAAGTTAATGGTCTGTTGTTGATAACGTTTTCAATTTCTGACAGAACAGTCATGAGTCCAAAAAGTTGTAGATGTTTGGTCCCAATAGTCTTTTTAAGGCAGTTCTTTACTGTAATAACTTGTGGGTTAGTGACCCCGCCAAGTTACTAGGTTTCTAAAAAATAACAAAGACACTTACCGGTGCTTTGATTTATGATAGATCTTCTTTAGGGCCTAGCATAGATTTCCAGCGTCCTATAAAGCGCCTAATTATCTCACTTTACTAATTTAGAAGCTATAGACATTACCCCTACACTTATATACTATTTGACAACTTCCTACTTACATTATAACACTTTAGCAACATCACCAATTTAAACTTAGCACCAACGATTTAGTCAGATATGAATAACCATGCTGCTAGTCCAGCCAAAACAGACGAACAGACTGCGTTCCGCTGTTTATCCTTTTGTGTTGCTCTTCAGCTTCCTTTTTGGGACTTTTCCCTTTGGTGACTTTTAGACTATATACATATATATACACACACATACACACGTCACCTCATTTACCGTCTGTATGTTTCTTTCCCAAATGGAACCATACCACGGTGTATTAACAGGAATGTACTTCCAGATTATATTGTGTTTGATTAAATGAGTTTATACTGTTTCACTGTCACAAATCTGATGAATAATTCTTTCACCAGATTTGAAGTATGTGACATTGTCTGACCATATAGTTTTGGGTACAGAATTGTGTGCACAAAATCGTCTGAAAGCAGCAATAAAAGCTTCTGCTGTCAGGTCTTCTACTATGTCTAGACATATGGCACGTGTTGCAGCACAGGTGAAGAGTACTATGTACACTTTGTATTCCTTTGAATCCATTTCGTCTCCAAAACTCGCATTCACCGCTCCAGTGTAGTCAATACCCGTGGTTTCAAATGGCTGAGTAAATGTTACTCGTTCCACAGGTAGGTCTGGAGGGCTTGGGGTCTTAAAGGGTCGTGAATGGATACGTTCACAAGGAATGCATGTGTTTAAAATTTTCTTTGTTTCAGTTCTATCCTTTGGTAGTCAGTAAGTTTTTCTCATCTCTTTCAAGGTAGAGAAGAATATCACCTGGTATACTGATAACTAGCTACTAGCGTCGATAATTTTGTTTTTAGCCCATCGTAAATTGTAACATATAAACTTCTAAATTATATGATTTGAAATGAATATATAGGGTGTGCATAAATTATCTTTACAACTTCTCTCTCAAATAAAAATATTAGGAAACGATATATACTATGGAAAAACTATACATGTTTACAATATGGTATCGTATGTGATACCTTGGTTTCTTAATTAAATACAAATTATTAATTTATTGAATTGAATAACTTCAAAATTGCCTTGGGATTGGCGACATAGCCTACTGGGAATGAAATTAATTGCCATACATAGAACCCCATATGTAGGCATTGGGCCTGCATGACAACAAGAAAACCAAATTTATTATTTCGTATTCAACATTTTTCATTGCTGACTCATGAAAATTACATCAAGAGAAGAGTCAACGAACTTTGAAGAATCAGCGGATTCCTAGCGATTTATATTTTGCGGCATTCTGAGCTGCTTATGTTAAGCCCTGCTTTTAAGCAAGGAAGATGTACTTTATCTTCCTTAAAGTTCTGAGTGAAATCAGTGGCGTACTAAGGGGGGTGCGAGGGGGGCGGTCCGCCTCGGGTGCCAGCCAGGAGTGGGGTGCCATCGGGAGAGTTGAAATACCAGTACAAGTTTTCAAACCAAATGAAAAATTCGCCAAAGTAAGAAAAAAATTTTTAAAATGTTCAAACTATTACAACAGCTTAATAGTCCAGGCAATCTAGAGCAAAAATAGCTTCAACCTGGGCAAAATTGCTTCAGAAGCTTTCTAAACTGTTTCCAGCTCAGGAACCATTGCAGAATAACATATCCAAAATCCGACAAAATTGGACCCCGGGAACACCCCCAAAAATGAAATTCAAAATGGCGGACTGGCAGTTTCCTACGAAATACAATAAATTTTAATTTCGCTTTGTAGAGAGAGTTATGACGTTTTTCTTGATCAGTAAAATGTTTTAAAACACATTTTCGTTTCTAAATTAACTTATATGACACTAAAAATTGTATTAGGCGGCTAGTATTAAACTATGACGTCACGTAATGTAAATAAAATATACTGTATGGAGTGTATGTGAGAATGGACATTGCTACATCTTTATAAACTTATATTATATACAACTCTTTAATTCCTACTACCCACTATCAAATCTGCGTATTTGTGCTTGTCATTTTCTTTAAAACTGTTATTATGTACTCCTTTTAAATACTGCAACACAGTTTATTAATTTGTGTGTTCTGTTTCAGACTGACTCGGTGTACGGCTGACTCGGTGTGCGTCCGCCTTCAAGAATGCAGACCCCTGAAGAATTGTGCGTGATTTGTAAGGAGAAATTGGACAGCGGACAGGAAGTGGTTCACATCTCGCAAAAAGGAGCAGATGGTATAAATGCATCCAGCCGCAGCCGTGGAAGCGATGTTGTTGCAACAGCTGGAATAAGTGTTCACGTTGTATGTAGGAAAAGGTTTACGGATAAAAAGACCATTGAAATAAAGAAGCGACAGACCGCAGCCGAGGCAATACCAAGGAAAAGTGCTCGTTTTCATGAATACGCATTTTCCAGTGCTACTCACTGTTTGTTTTGTGATACCTTTGTGGACTTTTTTCCAAACACAAACCAAAATCAGAGCATGTCAAAATAAGAACTACAGAGTTCTCCGAAACCATAAAAAGGTGCTGTGAAAGCCGCTGCGATGAATGGTCGTTTAATGTAAAAGGCCGTCTGGAGTATTATCTTCGTGATCTTCCTGCTGCAGATTGTGTCTACCATCACACCTGCAGCGTAAATTTTCGAAGTGGAAAAAACATTCCTCGCGCATACTCCTCCGACGATCATGATTCGAAGAAAGGGAGACCAACTAATGAAGAGCAACACCAAGCATTCCTTCAGACCTGTGCTTACCTGGAAGAGAATGATGATGAACAACTGTTGATTGGAGACCTAATTTCCAAAATGGAGGAATATCTTCAAGGAAGTCAGAGCTCTGTCTACGAACGCAGGCACATGAAGAGAAAGCTTTTAGAACGTTACGGAGACAAGATCATAATATCAGGTGAAAGTGGGAAGGCAGATGTAGTAACACTACGAGAGACAGCTAATGAAATTCTTATAGATTATCACAAAAAGTCGAAAGAATGTGATATAGATATAGAGTAGAGCTACAGAAGATTTACCTAGTAGAAGCTGCTGCAAAAATAATCAGAAGTGATATCAAGTCTGTCGACTCGCCTAGAAAAGATGTGTATCCATCTCCAAATGACATCACTGCAGAAAGTGCTCTTGATTACATTCCCAACAGTCTGAAATTGCTATTATCAAAAGCATTTGCGGGACAGGATGCTTCAAGAAAAATAGGTGCAATTGGGCAGAGCATTATGCAAGCAACCCGTCCTAGAGGCAGTGGCGGTCCTAGCTTACATGACGCCCTGGGCGAACCTCACCTTCAGCGCCCCCCCCCCCCTGTTCGCCAACACACACACATTCGAATCCCCCCAAAATAAAAGACAGACATAACTCTTTCACAAAATAACTTTTTATTGGACTAATTGTTGGAACTTCAGAACCAAAACAAAGACTCAAATTTCTGAATTTTACAAATCCTTCATCACGTAAATAGAATAACTCACTTAAGAGAATGTAATTATGATACTATGAACAGGAAAAATACAAATTAAATTGCACAACTGCCATAAATAAACTAGAGAATCAAATTTCTAAATTGTACAAATGCTCTATCACATAAATAGAATAAGACACTTAAGAGAGGGTAATTATTATGCTACACTTTGAACAAGAAACAAAATAAATTGCACCACAGCACAACTGCCATCTAAAGCCTGACTCTTCTTACCTTCCTTGATGCAAAGTCATGAATTAAATCATCATATGAAATCTGCTCAGCAATTGTATGATTTATACTGATGATGGCCAGACCGGTAAGGCGTTCCTGTGACATAGTTGACCTCAGGTAGGATTTGATGAGCTTCAGCTTTGAAAAGCTCCTCTCTGCTTCAGCAACAGTGACTGGAAGAGTAAGACCAATTCTGAGAGCAGTCCACAAATTTGGATATATTTCAGAGAGCTCCCTTTCATGGATAAATGTCAGCAGTTCAAGCAAGGATGTGGTCTTTGATGGCAAGTCAGGCAAGTTCTTCAGCTCCTGTGCAAGCTCTCTGCCATCCAAGTCAGATTGTCCCTTAAAGTGTAGTGTAGTACTAAGGTTCACACATTGTTCTGTCAGCTCCTCAAATGTGAGATTTTGGAAATGTGTCAGCACTCCAAACTTCTCTCCCACAATTTCCAACGTGGAAAATCTTTCCTGAATGGCTGATGTTGCAGCATCAACCACTGCATTGAAAAATGTCACCTCCAGCTTCTTCAAAGCATCAATCAAGGGCTCATCAGATGCTTCATAATATACATTTCACTATTTAACCAAACCCAGAAAAATAACATTACATATGTTAAAGTATGGGCCTTTATTCCCAATAATATTAATCTGGAAGCATTTTGCATTGTTTAGGTCTTTTATGGGAAGGTTTATGGAAAATGCAATAGATGGTTTTTTATTAATAAAAATATATTTATTGATCTTTTATTATTTATTTTATTTTATTTTTTATTTTTATTTATTTCTTTATTTATTTATTCTTATTTTTATTTTTATTTTTTTTGCAGGCGCTCATGCCGCCCCTCCACAAATGCCGCCCTGTGCGGCTGCCCATATTGCCCATATGAGGAACCGCCACTGCCCCGAAGGAGGGATAGCAAAATTAAGCATACACTATTGTATATTAATATATTATGGTGATGTTTGCTTTTTTCTGTTTAAGCCTTTAAGGTGCATCAACCCTGCTGGATTATAGACACCACTTTTATTTTTTGTCTTCCCGAAGAAAGGTTTTCTGTTTAAGGTGCTTCAACTTGGCTAGATTATTAACATCATTTTTTTTTTTGTCTCCCCGAAGGAAGATTGCAAGAAGTTTGTTTGTTTTTTCTGTTTAAGGTGTTTCAACCCTGCTGGATTATTGACACCATTTTTTTTTTTTTACTCCCCGAAGGAAGGTTGCAAAATGTTTTATTGCAATATGCATTGCAAGAAGTTTTTTTTTTCTGCTTAAGGTGCTTCAACCCTACTGGATTATTGACACCATTTCTTTTTTCTTTTGACTCCCCGAAGGGAGGCTGTAAAATTAACTCAAATTTGTTAAGAAGAATTATTCTAAGAAGTTTGTTTTTTTCTGTTTAAGGTGCTTCAACCCTGCTGGATTATTGACACCATTTTTTTTTTTGACTCCACGAAGGGAGATAGAAAAGGAAGAAAGAAAGAGAAGTGATTCAAACAATATGCATATTCTAAGAAGTTTGTTTGTTTTGTTTTTTTCTGTTTAAGGTGCTTTCAACCCTGCTGGATTATTGACACCATTTTTTTTTTTTTTTTGTAGAGAAAGGTGGTGAAAGAAGTAGGAGAAGAATTTAGAATTTTTATACTAACAATCAATTATTCTAAGAAGAACATTTCCATTCAGACTGGTAATCTTAAATAGAATAAAAAGTGAACAAAATCTTTATTTGAAGTAGATAACTACATTTTTTAACATTTATTATTTATGTCTATTTCAAAAAATAAAAATTTGTAAGCTTTAAAAGTGTATACAAATTTTATTTGAAATGGGTAACTATTTTTTTTTAATATTTATTATTTATTTCTATTTCGAAAATTAAATTTTGTAAATTTTAATCGTTTATAATAATTATAAAGCTTAGGGCCCTCACTATTTTTTCGTCATGTTATGTGAAAATTGCAAGCAGGAAAGGAGCACAAATGAACCTAACGATAGGAAATCGGACCTTAGAAGAAGCTGAGCAGTTTAAATATCTTGGAAGTTTATTAACCAACAATGGAGAATGCAATAAGGAAGTAAGATCTAGAATTGGTATGGGTAGGGTAGCTTTCGAGCAGGGGTTCTTAGCCTGTCGCTCGCGAGCAACATGTTGCTCTTCAAATGGGCAAATGTTGCTCACGAACAAAGCCTGGTTTTCTAATGCAAAACAAAAAGGATAATATTTTTCCTGAAATTTTTACTGCTGACTTCAAGATAACATTTTCATTCATGGTCGACATTTTTAGCCATTTAAACGACTTAAATCTGAGGTTGCAAGGAAAAAATAATTTTGTTGTTGCCTTATATGAGGAAATTATGGGATTTAAAAAAAAAAAAACTTTTTCAGAGCCAAGTTTCTAAGGAGAATCTTAATCATTTTCCTGAACTTAAAAAATGTTTGGCTGAAACTGCTAGCAACTGTCCATCACTCGTAGTAAAAGCACTCGAAAACATTAGTGACGAGTTCGAAGAGAGGTTCAAACAATTAAAAGAGCATCTACCAAACTTTCAATTATTGACAAACTACATAAATTTCGAGATTGATGATCTGACACAAATTTTCAAACAAGAGGAAATAGCAGCTGCAGAATTAGAACTTATTGATGTTTTTCAATATACCTAAAAAATTTAATTAAGCATTATGAAGTTTGCATGCGTTTAAAGAAATATTTAAATAGTTAAATATTTATCTAATTTAAACTTTAAGTTTAAGTTAAAGGCTTTTTTTATATATGTTGCTCACTCTGTAATTAAGTGCCAAAAATTTGCTCACTTAAGAAAAAAGGTTAAGAACCCCTGACTTTAGAGAAACAGAAAATACTACTTACAGGTAAACCCAGGGCCGTTTCCTGGTATAAGCAGACTAAGCGGCCGCTTAGGGCCCCGCTGCTACTAGGGGGCCCCTAGACAGGCTCCCAGGTCATACCTCAGTGGGCAAGAATAGGAATATAGCTGAAATTATTATTATTATTATTATTGTCGTATTAATTAAAGTTTTTGTATGAGACAAACGTGATAGAACGGAGACAAACGAAACGTTTTGGTCGTTATGTCTAAATAACTATTGGGAGATCTTATTTCTATATTATTTAACTTTATTCTTACTATATGCTTATACTTTCCTAAATGCTTAATTTTTCTAGTATCGTAAAACATTATTTCACTAATTTACTAATTATTAAGAGATTTTGTAACACTTTAAAACCTAGGAATATTTTCGTTAAGTTTTCAAGTTTATTAATTCTTTTCTCATCTTTTTCAGATAATGTGAATTTTGTTGGTTAAAACCTAAATGGTCTGATTATTTGAATGTACTTGATTAACGTATATATTTGATTAACGGCGTCAGCCGAGAGGAGCTTCTCTAAGACGCTAATCAAGAACTACCTCAGATCATCAATGGGGCAGGATCGTCTCAGTGGCCTTGGCATCATAAGCATCAAACAGGACGTTGGCAGGGAGATTTCATATGATGATGTTATTGATGATTTCGGCCAGAAAAAAATCTAGGAGGCAAAACTTTTGAAGATACAAACTGTTCTGTATAACTGTTATCTATTAGACGATTGTATCGTAGAGTTAGTAATTGTTTGGTAGTTGATAATTGCATTATTTTTTTATACATAGTTCTGTGTCATTTATTCTAAATAATGTATAAGCTAATTTTCAGGAATTTCATGAAGAGTTTTTTTTTTCTGTTTGTCTTCTGAAAGTACATATTTGTTGTTTTGGGCATAAATGTTTCATTAAAATTGTTTCATAATTGTTTTTTATTAACACAGCCATTTTTTGTATGTGTGAGCTGAGGTGATGTAGTAAGGCGTGAGTTGGTGGATGGAGGGGTGGGGCCTCAAATGGGTATACTGCTTAGGGCCCCCTAATGGCTAGAAACGGCCCTGGGTAAACCCAACTTGAAGGTGAAGAAAAGGTTAGTAAAAAGCTTGATATGGAGTGTGGTACTCCATGGAGCAGAAACATGGACAATGAAAACAACTGAAAAGAAACTCCTGGAAAGTTTTGAAATATGGATTTGGAGAAGGATGCTAAAGATAAGCTGGAGGGAACACGAAAGTAATGAGGAAGTACTGCAACAGGTGAGGGAGGAAAGAAGACTCATTAAAGTGATAAGAGAAAGAGAGAAGAAATGGATCGGACATGTGTCGATTGCAGAAGGATTGTTGAAGGAGGTGATAGAGGGTAGATATGAAAGTAGAAGGCCGAGGGGAAGGAAAAGGAAAGCAATGCTGGATAATTTGAAGGCAGGCAGGAGCTACCATGAGATGAAAAGGATAGCTCAGGATAGAACACGTTAGCGGGACACATAAGTTGGACCTGCCTGATAGGCAGAACACGATGGAGGGATGGATGTGACGGTTGGTTGTTAGGTTGATTTTAAAGATTTAATCTGACTTGTTGGTAATACCGGCTCGAGGTTTGTCAGCGCCCCGAGCAAATTGAATTTCAGCGGCCTTAAGGCTTTCAATGATGTCCTTTGTTTCCTGAGAGAGTGGCAAATTTGGGAGCCCAGATTTGGTTGTATCCATTTCACATTCATCCAAAGTTTTATTCCAATTTCTTTTGACGAAGTCCTCACTTCTTCGCAACTTTTTGGCAACCCATGAACGTGTTATAAAGGTGGCTCCAGCATCACGAGCTTCCCGAAATGTTATTGCTCGTATGCGATCTATCACATGTTGCCTCTCCGAATCACAAATTAATTGAGAAGCCATTATATTATCACTTTATCAGCTAGAGTAATTTTAATACCTGCAATAAATAAAGAATTTTATATATTTTTATAATCACTAAAAACCATTTCGATATAAGTAAACATGTAAGCTGCAAATGGGGGAGCTAAGGTTTTTGGAACGCTTTATTTTGAAGGAATTTAACCTCCGTTTCGTTTCTAAATTTGCGATTCTTCAAATATGAAAACTGAAAATATCTCAAAAACTGTTTATTTGCACAAGAAACGGATGTCAGAATGTTTCAAAGTACATCAAAATTGACCAGAAAAATATCTTCCGGTCATTAATTACCAGTTTCAGTTCAGCGAAATATTTACCCGAAAAGTTATTCCAAGGTCTTGGAATAACTTTCTATTTTTCCTTGTAGGTGTGTGTCATTTGTTTATTTCACGTGTTTAATTGTGAAATTCATTCCATATACTGTATATCTCCTTCTGACCTCGTACCCAGGCACGCATCCCTGACCAACGTGGCTGGATACGAAGGCAGTTAGAGATGAAGAAGCAATTCCCTCCTCCACCAAATCCCGTAAATGAGGCGGGATGCTGCAGAGCGACCCAGAACCGTCGTTCAGAATCATCATAAGGTAAGGTAAGGTGGATATATATCCAGGGCCTCCGAGAGGTCGAGGAAGCCGGGTTAAATCCCCGGGGCCCGGAAAGAGGGGGGATAAACTCTAAAAATATTAATAAAGCAATTGATAAATAACAGAGAGGAAATCTTTGATTATTTCTAAGCAAACATAAACCATTATTTTTTGTTCGGTCGAACATAAACAAACATCAACTTTTATTTTTTTTATTTTTTGCTGAAAAATCAGAAACGTTTGTCTCAATGAGATTTCTGGTATTGCTTCTTATCCACGATTAAACCGATTCGTGGATTTGTGACTGTCAGGGCGCAGCGCAAATCATCTTGGACATCGAGTTTGTTCCTTGTCTTTGTTTTGATTGTGAGAAGAGCTGAGAACCTAGCCTCACAAAGGTATGTTGAGCTGAACGGGAGTAGCATTTGCGGGGCGTGCTTTCCAACTCTGCGGTACGAATCGCTAATTTTGGACCAAAATTCTGTTACGTCGCATTCCTTGAATAAATCCTTGGCACCAGAGTCGTTTTTCAAGTCCAAAAATTCGTCCTGAAAATCGAGTGGCAGCGATTCAGGTGGAATGGAAAAGGGATTTCTGACGAGCGCTAATTTATCTTCTTGGTGTTTGAGGTTGGTGAAATAGTTGATGAACTCGTTCTCCAGCTCACAGAGATGTTGGATTATCTGAGGACTAATATGGATTCCATCTTTTGCAACTTCAGTGAGGTTGTCAAACATTGCGAAGTTCCCGTTTCCTGCATTCCTCCTCCAATTCTGAAGTTTCTGGACGAAAGTTTTCATGGCGTCAACGAAATGAATCACTGCTTTCTCCTTTCCTTGAAGTTTCAAGTTAAGTTTGTTGAGATGCTCAAAAATATCCACCAAGTATGCAAGGCGTTCTTCCCACAATTCACCCTCGAAGTGAGCCAGCAGATCTCGTTTACCCTGCACCTCGAAAAATTGCTTGAGCTCATCCCTGAGTTCAAAGACTCGACAGACGACATTGCCTTTGAAAAGCCAACGGACCTTTGTATAATATAGTAGAGACAGGTGATCCGCTCCCATGTCTTTGCACATTTTTTCAAACAGTCGTTGGTTCAGAGCTGAACCTTTCATATAATTCACATTTATGAATGAATTCAGTACGAGTTGCAACTGATTGGGGAGTGTTCTAGATGCCAGCGCTTTTTTGTAATGTATCTGACTTATTTTGAAGCATTACAAACACTAGTTGTGACCCACTAGAAAATCCACCATGGCCCACCGGTTGAGAACCTATGCCCAGGACCGACTGACAGATCTGGGAACCATTGTAATTGAAAGCCAGTTAGCCCGTACGTTAAATTTCATCAGAATCATTTACCACTTTGCTAGAAAGAAGGCAAAGAAAGTACACTTGTAATTATGAAAATCTTGCAGTAAACAATTGTCTTACCTGCATGGACTGGTGCTGCATTTGTAAATTGTATGGTGAGAGAATTAATATAATTGATTCGAAAAAAAAAATGGTCATTTTCTTCCGAGTTGTTTATTCATACTGTATGTTTTGAATAGTGACTTGGACATATAATCAGTTTGCTTGTTATGTACACAAAAAACATTCACAATAAAATACTGAGTAAACAGGGGGCCCATATACCAATTCTTCCCGAGGCCCGGGGCAGCTCTCGGCGACCCTGTATATATCAGGCACGGGGCCTCGAGGCCAAGGCCTTCAAAAATCCACGATGCCGAAGACATACATTTTTCAAAGGCCTCGAGGCCGAGGTCGAGGCCTTAAGATTGTTAGGCTGAGGTATTTCCACCCAGCGGTGTGATATTCGGATGCAATTAATGAATGCGGTATTTGAACCTCTGGGTGCAGATACTCACTTCGAAATCTTTTACGAATAAGCTCCTCCATGGTTTGGGAAGGCTCAACAATCTAGCCTAGCCTAGGCCTAAACCTCTTCCAAAGGTAACCTACCGTAGCCTCACACTAGCCTGAATCTCTTCTTTTTTTTTTTTGAAATCCATAAGGAAAAGCAAGATTCTACTCAAAATTAATAAACAAAGACATAGCTCACTTCACTTACTTAATAAAAGGGAATTATTAAGCATTAAGCACGTTCATCTATTACACGCGGCCACACCACAACACCGACATGCTGTGTGTTTACACTTGCCGGGTCACACAGTCAGACACAGTTGCCAGAACATCATGGGCACCATACATTTGCCCAATAACTTTTTATTTCTCATTTCATGCAGTTATTATTTCTCATTTTAATATACCAGCAATATTTCAAGTATTTATGATAATATGGAAAGTTATGATGTGAAGATGATCTAGTAAAATATTTCAAGATTGTACTGTGAAAAATGCTCTGTATGAATTGGTCCCCAATTAACTCACCCCTAATATCTCCAGTCTAACTGTAGAGTAGGTTAAGCATAGCCTTGTAGGGGTCAGCCTAGAGATTCCGGAAATGGTCCAGAGCGGGCAGAGTAAATTGAGGTCCACAGTAGGATTCCTCACCAAATTAAGTTTGGGTAATTTACCTTAGCCTTTGTTAAGCTATGAGTTGAGGCTAGGTCTTAGACCACAATGTAGGCATAATTTAACTGGACCTAGTTTATGTGTTATCCTCAAACTGGAGTTCAGAAACAACTGTTCACTTGCTGAGTGTTATTAGACAGTCCCTCTTCTCTTTGCTCAATTTTTGAGAGCGCCCTTGCTGGTGGAGATCTTTTATTGTCTTCAAGCCCTTCGTCCGCCATGCCGTTCTTCCCACAAGTTCCTTCTATCCTTTTCCTCCCCCGGCTTTTTCCACCAGCGTCCTTTTTGTTTGTTGGTTGATTGGTCGTGTGTATTAATACTAGCAAGCACGCTCTATCACACAGTATATAAATACTAGTGTGGAGAGTAACTCTGGTCAGCAACCAATTGGTTTCATCCACCCAGTTATTAACATAAAGGAGTTTAATAATTGTTAGATTAACTACTTACCTACTCAGTGGACCATTTTCATTACCTCCCGACTACCCACATGTATCAGTTTTTCCATAGTACTAACTCACTGAGTGTTAATCGTATAATTTCTGAATGGCTACAATTATTATTAGCGACTCTAGCGAGCATTGCAAACAGAGCTACATTTGGAGATGCCTTATTTTGTGCCTTATTTTTATATATCTTGACAATAAGAAATTGTAGTCTTAAAGTCTACCAAAGATTATTAATGTAATTGTAGCTTGTACTGTATGTGAAAGATGTTTCTGGTGTACGGTAGGCCTATAGGTATGAAGTTTATATCATGCCATTACTATATAATTATATATACGATAATAATATAATAACGATAATATTAAGAATATATTTTCACCTGATATTATCCATTATCAGACATTCTTAAAGTTATATCGGGTGATTCATAAGTCTGTTACCACTGTAATGGTGAAATATTTTCTGTGTTTCAGATTGTTGATTTGTGAAATATGGGGTATGGTGAAGGATAGGGTATATGCAACAAAACGTCGTAATGTCAATGATTTAAAAAAGAAAGAATTTCCACTGTTAATTTCCAATGTGTAATTGTGTAAAAATAACCTCAAATAAAAAAACATCACAGGTTACTGTGGTTTGTAGTTACTTTTTATTTATCATTACAGTGGTAACAGACTTATGAATCACCCTGTATGTATAATACTTTATATTATTAAAGTAAATGAAAAAGATTAAACAAATTATTTGCAAACAATGTAACAATTTACATCTCAGTTATAATGCCAATATTAGCAAATTTATTGTTTGCATTTGATATTATATATTCATTTCAAATCATATTATTTAGAAGTTTATATGTTACAATTTACGAAGGAGGAAAAACAAAATTAGCGACACGAGTAACTAGTCATAAGTGTACCAGGTGGTATTCTTCTCTAATTTGGCCTATTTTTTTTTATAGAAATAGATACAGTACAATCAGGGCCGTTTCTAGCATTTTTGGGGCCCTAGACAAGAATTTTGGGGGGGACCCCCAACCCCATTAGCTGATCATTTGCCAGATATGCATAAAAACATCTGCCTTATATACGTATAATGTGATATATATATATATTTATATATATATATATATATATATATATAAGTTTATATATGGAAAGCTCCACGTGCCATGCACAAAGTCCTTAACTTTTCCATCCATGAAACAGCGCGATCATGCTGGTTTTTTGCATATATATATGAAAATTATTTTTAAAAACATTTCACTCAATAAATACAAAGATTGTCTCGAATTCAATCCCTATCATATCCTTCAGAAATTTTGCCTCCTACACTTTTTAGAAGCGGGGCCTTAGGCAGTCGCCTATTTCGCCTATTGGAAGAAACGGCCCCGAGTACAATAGTTTATACACACAAATAACACAAACACATTATATGAGCTCAGTTCAACTGATGACCAACTGATAGATTGCTTTCCCACACTAGTTTTGCTACATTAAGTCAATTGGTCTACTGCTGACTGACAAAATAATATTTATATACCGTGACATATATAATAATTATGCACCTAACGTCACAGTGATGTCACTAATCCGTTGGTCACCTAACTGAATAATATTTATCAAAGACTGCCGCCTGACTAGTCACCTGTCTGAATAATATTTATCAAAGTATGCCGGCACATACGGTCACCTGTCAGCAGAGCTGGGCACTTGCGGCATATTTTGCGGTACTGCGGTACTACCAAACTACCAAACCGGGACCGCATAACGCAGTACCGCAAAGGATCGCTGAAAGTACCGCAGTACCGCTACCGCATTCAAATTTCCGCGTACCGGTTTGGTAGTTTGGTAGTACCGCAGTACCGCAGTACCGCAAAATATGCCGCAAGTGCCCAGCTCTGCTGTCAGGTCATGGTCCTCACCTGAAGAATATCCACCCCGAGCGCGCCCACCTGAAGAATCTCCACCCCCAACGCTACCGGGGTTAAAAATTACAGAACAAAACAAATTAGGATTCCCTAAGGCCTCAACGAAAGTAACGAGGCCTTTCCACCTTTGAGGTCCGAGGCTGAGGCCGAGGCCTGCAAAATATGCACGAGGCCAGACCTCAACCCCATGTCTGATATATATATTCACCCATGCCCCTCTTTCATTCTTAAAAATAAAGTGAGTACAAGAACAATAAATGATTATAAATAGCGTCACATTTGTCTTAATACAATAACACAAGATCTAACTCATAAATTATTATTGTAGGATACGAAAACCTCGTAAAGTACGAGGTTTGTTTCTAATATCTAATGCAGAATACTTTTGTGAAAATGCAGAATACTTTTGTGAAAATTTAAGATTTAAATATTAAAGAAATATATTTATAAGTTTTAGAAATAGATAATTAGAATAAGTAATTTTAAATGGAATGAAAAGTAAATACAAGTTTTACTTAAAATGGGTAACTATTTCTTTTTTTAAACATTTATTATTTATTTCTATTTCGAAAAGGAAGTTTTGTAAGTTTTAAGTTCTTTATAATAATCTAAAATCCAAAATTTACCGTCGCAAGGAAAAATGTGTTCACTTTTTAAATGTCACAGTTATTCAGACAATAGGTTTGTAATTGAGTTACTAGCGACGTTGGTTCTATTCGGTAGTTGGGTAGGGGTGCTTTTATATGATGTAGCGACCCTTGTTTTAGGTCCTAGCTTAAAGCGCTTCAGCCTCAAGGGTGCGCTGCTCCCACGAAGTCCACTCAGCGCCTCCTGAGGCGGGGCCACGACGGGGTCGCCACCCTTCTTTTCTCTTGCTCCTGCCATACGATTTGGTCCCCTATTGAATTTGTGGGGGCTGGTCTGGCAGAGGAATACCCTGACACTGTGGGTTGGTCGGGTATGTTGGCTAAAAACATGTCCAAGTGTTTTTTAAAAGTATCTACTGGGACTGCACTTATATCCAGTGGCGGATCTACTATGAAACTAATGAAACAAGCTTCAGGGCCCCTAATCCAGGAGGGGCCCTGAAGCAACTTTTTTTTTTAATGAGTGAATTTTTCAACAAAATCGATGGAGTTTTTTTAAGTGTTTGTTATTAAAATAAGGCTATTTTAGTGATAGAATCATAAGCCAATGGGTTGAAGTACTTAATATTGACCTTAGAATATGCTCTAATACCCATTTCATATGGCCTCAAAATGCCCCTGTAATTGGTCAAATTTCAAAATTTTCTCGGGGGCTTGCAGCGCCCGAACCCCCAGCTGTATGGGCTCGCTGAGCTCGCCAGACCTCGTTGCTGGTGGGAAGGGGCTCACTGTATGGCGCATTTTCAAGGACACCACCCCACCACCCCGTTCTCCGCCATTTGGGCCTCGAGGTCCTTGCAAGGGCAACAAGGCCCTTTGAACCTTGTTGGATGTTGCCCTATTGTTGCTGGTTGCGAAGGGGCCCCCATAACAGTTCAAGCTTCAGGGTCCCAAAAATGTAGGTCCGCCACTGCTTATATCTCTAAGGTACTGAGGCAAGGAGTTAAACAGGTGAGAACCCTGCCTAGAGATACTATTATATTGAAGGGTTTGAATCTTTCTCAGACTGTTTGGTGGGAAGTGATATTTTTTACACATTCTGCCAGTTCTTGTTAAGGTGGGCACAATTGGTTCAGTATTGGCAGTGGTGGGCACGCGCAACGATTTTTGTAGCGCCGCAACCGCAACCGCAACTCTGCTGAAATAGTTGCGCCGCACGCGCAAGCGCAACCCTTTTCAAAAAGTTGCGCCGCAAGCGCAAGCGCAACCAAAAATGTTGCGCCGCCAGTTGCGCCGCAACTGCCCACCTTTGCATTTAACGTATATCTGCAGTGGTGGGCACGCGCAACGATTTTTGTAGCGCCGCAGCCGCAACCGCAACTCTGCTGAAATAGTTGCGCCGCACGCGCAAGCGCAACCCTTTTCAAAAAGTTGCGCCGCAAGCGCAAGCGCAACCAAAAATGTTGCGCCGCAAGTTGCGCCGCAACTTTTTGCGGCGCAACTGCCCACCTTTGAGTATTGGGGGCAACTAAAAGCCCTTCTAGAATTTTCCAGGTGTAGATTAGGATGTATCTCTCAAACCTTCTCTCTATGGAATAAAGGTTGAGGCCTCTAAGCCTATCCCAGTAGTTTAATTTGTTTTTACTCACCTGTTGCCCATCAGGTTGTTTAATATACGAGGTAAAGGTTCTTTGTAGGCCCTCAATTTTTTGCAATTCATTCTGTTTGTGGGGAAACCATAATTGAGAGCAGTAGTCAATGCGTGGAAGGACAAGTGATTTCCACAGGGTAAGCATGGTCATACTGTCCCTAGTTCTGAATGTCCTCAGTATATATCCTATTAGTTGTTTGCATGATGAGGTTACTTTGTCAATGTGCCTGTTGAATGTTGCATCTTCAGATAATATAATCCCTAGATCCCTGACATGATCAGTTTGTGCAATATCTTTTCCTGTGGGTCCAGTGTAGTTGAATTGTTCTTTCAGGTATTTATTTGGTCCATACTTAATTAGTTCAAATTTGTCTTCATTGAAGGCCATATTGTTTGCATCTGCCCATGCATATATAGTTTGTAGATCTTTTTGTAGCTCTACACAGTCTTCTTTTTCTGTAATTGGTCTTAGTATTCTGGTATCATCTGCGAATGACAGGAGAGAGCTTCCTAGGTTACAGTTTATATTGTTTAGCATTATAATGAATAGAATTGGTCCTAGTACTGTGCCTTGCAGCACTCCACTAATCACTTCTTTTTCTATAGATCTTGCTCCATTTACAGTTGTTATTTGTTTTCTGTCAGAGAGAAAGGCATGGATCCATTTTCCTACTTTTCCACAAATACCAAGTTCTTTTAGTTTATGGAATAATATACCATGGTCAACCTTGTCAAAAGCTTTTGCAAAGTCTAGATAGATGACATCAACATTGTGGTTTTCTCCCAAGTATTGTAGGATTGTATTGCAATGGTCTATAAGTTCAGTAAGGCAGGATCTCTTGTGTCTGAAGCCATGTTGAAAGTCTTCTAAGAGATGTTCATTTTGTATAAAACTGACAATGTGCCTTTTCAGGACTTTCTCAAATATTTTAATAATATGGGAAGTCAAAGATATGGGTCTATAGTTCTTGGCTTCCTTTCTTTTGCCTCCTTTGTAGATTGGGGTAATATTTGCTTGTTTCATGATTGGTGGTATTCTACTGGTGTCTAGTGAGGATCTCCACAGGATTTTCAAAGGCAGAGATAAAGTATGTTTGCATTCCTTAAGAATCTTGGCTCCAATTCCATCTGGACCAGGGGCTGAACTCCCCGGTAGCTCTGTTATTGCCTGTTGTATATCTCTAGTAGTTATTTGTATATCTTCCAATAATGGTCTGTCTTGGTCATTTTCTTCTCTATCAAAAAATGCTGTAGTTTTTATTTTCTTTGCTACTACAGGGGTACTCCAGCTTAAAGCATATTGAGATTGTAAAATGTTTGCCATTTCCTGTGTATTAGATGTGAGAGTTAGTCCATCTTTAGCAAGCAATGGGCCAATGCTCGTTTTGATAACTGCTTTGCGTTTAGCATAGCTAAAGAAGAATTTGCTATTTTCCTTTATAGTGTCAATAGCTTTGTGTTCATTATCAATATTCTCTCTTATGATTGACTCCTTTATTTTAAGTTCTAACATCAGTATCTGATTCCGGATGTTACTATGTCTTGTATCACTTAATTGCTTTGTCAGTTGTTTAGATAGCTTTGTTCTCTTTCTCATAAGTGTCCTTCTGTATCTGTGCTCTTTTGTCCGGTGCTTCTGTGCACTATCGTTTTTCTTTGGTGTGTGTTTGTATAATGCTGATGACAGCAGGTATTGTATTCTACTCCAGCATTCTTCTGGCTTTAGGTTTTCTAATTCATCTTCCCAGTTTATTTCTCCCAGACAGTTATTTATTGATGTCCAGTCTGACTTGTGCAGGTTTAGGTCAGAGTATGGCAAGTTCGTTTGGCATGGGTCTTGCTTACATTTGTGGAGGGACAAGTTTGTGAATATGTGCATGACATTGTGGTCGGAGTGTATAGTTGGTGTTATAACAATGTGGTCAATTGTAGTTGCATTATTTGTCAGCACTAAATCTAGGATATTATTTTTTCTAGTTGGGCAGTGGACATGTTGTACTAGGAGCAGTTTTTCCATAAACTCATTCAGGTGTTTTGATTTGGACTTTTTGTCCCTGATTTCATACCACCATATTGGTTCCAGGTGCAATTTGGGAGAGTAAAGTCTCCTGTAATGATTAAGTCTCTTGTTGAGTCTACAATAGCTGGGCATTGCCTGATTTTTTCCAGAACTTCAGTGAGCTCTAGATGGGAGCTATCTGGGGGGCTATAGATATTCACTAGTATTATGTCTTCTTTATTTATGCTGAGCATGATGATTAGGAGTTCACAGGCTCCATTTGAGTATGCCATGAGCAGTTCACTTTGAATGTTTTCAGGGATGTACATCAGGACACCACCGTTTAGACGGTCTTCTCTGTCACATCTATGGGTGGTGTACCCTTTGATTGCAATTTCACTACTCATGATCATGGGGTTCAGGTGTGTTTCTGTGAGGGCTATAACTGTGCTAGTAGTGTGTTCCACTAGGCTCTTTAGGTAAGGTACTTTGGTATGGTTTGAGTTTGGGTAAAGGCCCTGGATGTTTAAGTAAATTATTTATTGATACATTTGTGGAGCCATTTGTTTCATCTCCCACATATAGGGCATTTGAAGGGTTCCTGCTGGGGTTCTCGTTTGCTTTTGTATGAGGAGCCCAAGTGAGCTTTGAATGCCTTGTATTTGTTTTATGAGGTGGTAAAACCCCAATGGGGTTTCATGGTTGCTTGCTGTACTATTTTCACCAGTGGGCTTACCTGGACCCGCTACATCAGCATAAGATCTGGGTGCAGGAATGGTATTTGGTCTTGGGTTTTCTTGCACCCCTTGGGCCAAATAGTGCAGAGGGATAGTAGGCTCACTATCCTGGTATTCTCTCCGTTGAGTTTGATGTGGTTGGAATCGGATTGTTCCCTTCAGGTGGGCCAGATTGCAGTTCTCTTTAAAACAACATCTTTCCCACCATGAGCTCTGGCAAATTTGGGGATGAAAATAGGGACATCTTGCATTGGATCTACATCCAGAAATGCCATTCCCATCGTGTATAAATTTTTTGCAGAGTGGTGGGTGAGCAAATGGGCATTCTCTTCCCTTAAGTCCATATTTACACAAGCCCCTCCTGTAATACTTGCATACTGGCTTCTTGTTTTCACTTTTGGCTTTTTGGTGACTATGTACAATGGGGTTGTTCACTTTGTTGAAGGTCTTAATGTCTATTTCCTGTTCTTGTTTTGTCTCTTTTGGTGCCCTTTTTGCTTGCAGTGTCCCTCTCTCTAGGGTCTCATCCTGAGGGTTTCTCACTTTTTCAGCAAGCTCTGCATTTGCAATGATAATATCCTCCTCCTGTAACTCACCTGCCACTTCTACTTCAAGCTCTTCAAATTGTCTGTCACAGTCATCGCAAATTTGACGAGCACATTTAAAGCATGAGAATTTCCTTTTTGAATTTTGAAGGATGAGTAGGAAATAAATAGGTAGTTCACTACATTTGTAGTGTATCCATAGTCTGCATTCATCACATTTTAATGCATGTAGGCTGCAGTCTAATGCACATTTTATGCATGGGTTTCTGTTTTTGTTTCCTTCCTCTGCCATGTTGACTTGCATACTGGTTTTAGTGTGGAGCGTAGATATTAAAATATTTTGCAAAGGTTTAAGTTTATTGTTTATTTTGTAATTTTCTATAATTTTTTTGTAAATAGAGCTAAAATGGAAAACTTACGTAAAGCAGTAAATTTTTCTCCATCCCATGGCGAATTAGGTTAGAAAAGAACAAAAATTATATCAAACAAACAAACAAAACATTTGTTGCGGATCATTCACAATCCATAGCCACATAACCTAACATACAAGTATAATCTTACGTATTACAGACTGAACGTAATACAAAAATAAGACCAACATAGCCATTTAACCTAACAAACAAGTACAAAAATAAGGCCAGCATAGCCATTTAACCCAGCATACAAATACAATCTTATTATAACACAACTTAATATGCATAATTATATAATCTTTGCTACATTACAAAAGTAAGGTTTTGTAAACCAGCAGTTGTCTGAACCAAGACTACCATATAGGTGAGAGGTACACAGTATCTGAAGACAGGACATTGCACAATAACACATTAGAGCTGTGTAATAGCTCGGGATAAGTTTTCTTTAAGATAGGACAAAGTTATATTTTTATTTGTACAGTCCTCTGCAATAGTTCCGCTCCACCCTCTCCAAGACGTGAAGGCAATGCAATCCTTCTTTCTTTCTTTCGTGTTAAATTCCGCAAATGTTCATTTTTTTATACATTCTCTCTTAGATGTGAAAGATGAAGTCATAACTTGTCAAAACTCTAAATTAACACTTAATTTCAAATTTTAAGCATTTAATTTTGGCTCATAGGCATGTTTAATTTTAATCCATAATAAAATCCATATTTCAATTTCCATTTTTAGTTAACTCGGCAAATCATGATAACATCAAATCTGTCAATATGCTGTTTTAAAGAAAAATACGACTTCATCTTCAAATATCTTGCTTATCCGTCAATATGCTGTTACAGCCAAAATTTACCTTTATCTTGAAATATTAAAAAAAAAAATCAACCTATTGAGAATATAAAACAAAACATTAAATAAAAATTTTCACCAAATTATTAATACATAAATTCTTGTAATTTTTCAAGTTATCATTCTGATTATTCTGATCTGACCTAGAGTCTGAAGCATTACCTGTAATATTTTATTAGAAACAGTAAAATTTAGTCAGAGGATCTTTTTGTCTTCTTTGAGCACTGCTTTCTCCAGAGAACTTAGTTTTAAAATAGAATAAATAATTTCCCGATACGCTGCAAGAAGAATCGGGGAGCCGTCAGATAATTTAGTAAGTTTTCACAGAATCCTCCGATCCACTACAAGAAGAAATCGGAGTGTAGTATAAAAGAAACTACTGCGATTCCCTACACAGTACCAGCTACCCTAGAGTGAGAAAATCCGTTGCTGCCACTTAATCAGAACCCCCGTCAACCTCGAACCACCGAAGGCCATAGACGGAGGGTTAACATATATACTACAGGATAACTGCCCTGTTCATACTGCCAGGATCATCAGACGGTAGTTTCAGGAACAACGAAATGTCGAGCTGCTGAATTGGCCCACCAAGGGGTGTGACCTAAACCCCATTGAAAATGTGTGGGCAAATGCGATTAACGCTTGGGAGCCTGGGCAGGAGCGGACATCTCGGCACCTGCTGGAACACACCATGGCAGAGTGGGATTCCACAAGGAACCCACAAGTTATTTACAATCACGTGGCATCTGTTCCAAATAGGCTACGAGAGGTCATTAATACTATAAGCACCCAGGAATGTCTGTCAGTCAGTCCGTCACGCTCAGTTTGTCAGTCGGTCACGCTGAGGAACGTTTGTCGGTCACGCTCAGGAACGTTTAGGTTAAGTCGTGATATTTTCGTTAGCTTTAACCAAAATATCACGACTTAACCTAACCAATCGTCAAGGGCGTACAATTACCCTAAAAAAATAAATAAAATTTATTTTTATTTTTTTTATTTAACCAAACTAGCACGACTTAACCTAACCAACGTCAATGCCGTACAGTATAAAGAATCCTCTTCATTTAATATATAAAAATAAATAAATAAATAAAAATTTATTGTTTTTTTATTTATTTTTTTAGGTTAATTGTACGCCCTTGACGATTGGTTAGGTTAAGTCGTGATAGTTTGGTTAATTTTTGCTACCCGAGACCCGCACGAAGGGCGGGTCTTAGGCTAGTTAATAATAATGGACTCAATGGAGGATGGATCAAGTTTTGAGTAACTGTGCATAATAATGTTATGGTTGTGATGACAGTTCCTTATAATTTGAACATTATGTTTTGTATGTTCTTAAGAAAATCCCTAAATTTACTTGATTCATGTTTATTTTTGCAATAAAAAATTGAACTATGTTATCACTATCTCTCCATGGATAAACCTTTTTCTGGATAATCATTTGTTGATGATGTTATTGCCTGGAGGAAAAGTCTATATTACAACTTATCTTACACTTTAACTATAACATGACCAAATCAAAATCCTACGATTGAAAGTTTTTAAAGTTTCCCACGTTTGTGAAATAACCTACAGTAACTACTCTATTCCCTAAATTTAGGAATAATGCAAGAATAGAATACATAGTCGTCCTTGCATTACCACCAAAACTACAATGAACAATATATTTATTCTGTCATTGGTTTTCAAAAAATAAAAGTATAACTATGACATCACCTGAGACGGGGGGAGGAGAGGGAGGGAGTGAGGGTGGAGGACTGGGGTTTAAGAGGGACTGCGATGTCTCCACATCTCGGTGGAGCGGAACCATTGCAGGGGACTATACGATACTTATCCTATAACTATAATATCAGTTATTACGTACACATCTCCAATCATTTCTAAATGGAATGTTGCGGTATGATAAGATTTCTTTACCGATGGTTCTGAAGGAAACGCCAATTAAAGAGTTTAGAAGGTCTTAGTAAATGTTTAAAAACGATGTGTTAACATTAACTTTTATTATTAACATAAAAGGTAAACATTTATCTTTGGAAAACTGAATCAAAGTTTGCTATAACATAAGAAGTCACGTCATAAGGCCTGCTTTCATTGTTTAATCGGAGAAAGGTGAAACACATACAGTAAGCTTATATATATACAGTAACTGCCAACTAATGGTCTCTATTCTACTTTTAATTTTGAGAACCTGAATGAAAATCTGGAGAGAATTCAATCGTAATTTTTAAGGACAATTTCTACATATCAGTTACCCTTTTCATGTCCTCGTTGTGGGGAAGTTTTCTGTAAAGTGTTGGAACAATTTCTTAAATAGCAAACTTTGATTCTGTTTATCCCCTGTTATTTATTTATTTATTGGGTTCAAAATCCCAACTGAGCCGTGAACGGCCAAGTTCTGAAGGGCCAGTTCAACCTACAGCCCAAGTTAAGCTAAAATTAAAAACTTACGGACTTGAGGTCCTATTAGGTCCTACCTCAGGGTTGCTGACTCGATGTGGGACTACCTTAGGCCTCAGTTGCATGAATTTAAGATAAAAACAAAAGGGGCACTATTTATGGTCTTCTTTCTAAACCTTGCAACAACAACACAACCTGCACTATTGCACGATGCAACAATCTTGTATCTAAACAACCAAACTGAATTGCAAGAGAGCTCTCTATAAGACCACACCCTGTAAGTACGGCATTCCACAAACGAGTAGAAAAGACGCGCAGCGCCCCAAAAAATGATGCCACAAGAGTGCCCAAACAATGATGCCACAAGAGCCCAAAAATGCTAGCTAGCTCTAAATTAAATGAATTTTTCACTAACCTTACAATTATGATATGGATATATATACACCTTAACTTAATATATACAAGCAATGCTGCATCAATCAGTTTAGTCATCATATCGCCTTGGGACAACAATGGTTCTTCCTCTTCTAGATTTTCTAACAGTATGTGTGTACTGAGGTGATGTAGTAAGGCGTGAGTTGGTGGATGGAGGGGTGGGGCCTCAAATTGGTATACTTCTTAGGGCCCCCTAATGGCTAGAAACGGCCCTGGGTAAACCCAACTTGAAGGTGAAGAAAAGTTAGTAAAAAGCTTGATATGGAGTGTGGTACTGCATGGAGCAGAAACATGCACACTGAAAACAACTGAAAAGAAACTCCTGGAAAGTTTTGAAATGTGGATTTGGAGAAAAATGCTAAAGATAAGCTGGAGGGAACACGAAAGTAATGAGGAAGTACTGCAACAGGTGAGGGAGGAAAGAAGACTCATTAAAGTGATAAGAGAAAGAGAGAAGAAATGGATCGGACATGTGTTGATTGCAGAAGGATTGTTGAAGGAGGTGATAGAGGGTAAATATGAAAGTAGAAGGCCGAGGGGAAGGAAAAGGAAAGCAATGCTTGATAATTTGAAGGCAGGCAGGAGCTATCATGAGATGAAAAGGATAGCTCAGAATTGAACACGTTGGCGGGACACATGAGTTGGACCTGCCTGATAGGCAGAACACGTTGGAGGGATGGATGTGACGGTTGGTTGTTAGGTTGATTTTAAAGATTTAATCTGACTTGTTGGTAATACCGGCTCGAGGTTTGTCAGCGCCCCGAGCAAATTGAATTTCAGCGGCCTTAAGGCTTTTTACTAGTGATGCACCGGAGGCAGATTTTGGCCGGAGGCCGGAAACTCCGGCTTAGTGTTTTTCCTCCGACCGGGGGCCGGAGGTTCCGGCCAATTGATTTATTTCAGTATTTATATGTGTGTGTGTGTGTGGTCCATCCTCTCATCTATTTAGGGTTTATATATTATAGCCCTGCTATTTTAAATTATTTTAAACTTATGATGTCTTGCTGAATGCTGAGTAAAGTAGTCTATATCCAGGGCCGTAACTACCTATGAGGTCACCGAGGTCCGGACCTCGGTAATTATTTCCTAAAAAAAAAAAGAGACTGAACCGTTCTCCGTGTATGAAACGCATATTACCGCTTTTCTTTTGAAAAGAGGGAGCGTCGAGCGTTTTGTGTTTTGTGTTTAGTGTATAGCTTGGGTTGTGTTTGTAGATGTCATTTTGGTCTGAATTTTGCTCGTCCCGCCGCGCTCGAAAAAAATCTGGACCTCACTAATTTCTAAACCCTAGTTACGGCCCTGCCTATATCAAATCAATTATTAATACAATCACTGATCACTCATAAAATAAATTATAATTACAGTCATCTGAGAACTGAAATATTCGGATAGGTGCAGAAATGAGGTTTTATAGTTTTATAGAATTAAAACTAAAAGTTATCAGAATTGAGTTTGGTGTACTTGGCACCTCCGGCCAGAGGCCAGAGTTAAGTGAGACCTCCGGCCGGAGCAGGAGGTTTTCTAACATGGCCGGAACTCCTGCTCGGCCGGAGCCGGAGCTCCGGTGCGTCACTACTTTTTATCATTTTAATAATTTTTTCATAATGTTAAAAAACCCTCCAATTATAGGAATAAAGACTACGTCTCTCGCCACAACAATGAGAAATAAAATGGACAGTCCTGAACAATTTGACTGCATGTCAGACCATTTTTATATTTTGGATTTCTTTTTATTAATTATTTTTTCTCTCCGTTTTTTGGCGCCCCCCACCACATTGCGTAGTGTAAATATAGGAAGGATTACGATGTATTTCATATACGTATATGTATTGCCTAGGTGTAGTTAGGTTTGGTTAGGTTAGGGTTAGAGAATTAGGTTACGTACCCTTGTGCCTTCAGCAGTGTATTTTTCTAATTAATTTTTATGTATTTTGAAGGAATTTAATTCCGTTTCGTTTCTAAATTTGCGATTCTTCAAATATGAAAACTGAAAATATCTCAAAAACTGTTTATTTGCACAAGAAACGGATGTCAGAATGTTTCAAAGTACATCAAAATTGACCAGAAAAATATGTTCCGGTCATTAATTACCAGTTTCAATTCCGCGAAATATTTACCCGAAAAGTTATTCCAAGGCCTTGGAATAACTTTCTATTTTTCCTTGTAGGTGTGTGTCATTTGTTTATTTCACGTGTTTAATTGTGAAATTCATTCCATATACTGTATATCTCCTTCTGACCTCGTAACCAGGCACGCATCCCTGACCAACGTGGCTGGATACGAAGGCAGTTAGAGATGAAGAAGCAATTCCCTCCTCCACCAAATCCCGTAAATGAGGCGGAATGCTGCAGAGCGACCCAGAACCGTCGTTCAGAATCATCATAAGGTAAGGTAAGGTAGATATATATCCAGGGCCTCCGAGAGGTCGAGGAAGCCGGGTTAAATCCCCGGGGCCCGGAAAGAGGGGGGATAAACTCTAAAAATATTAATAAAGCAATTGATAAATAAGAGAGAGGAAATCTTTGATTATTTCTAAGCAAACATAAACCATTATTTTTTGTTCAGTCGAACGTAAACAAACATCAACTTTTATGTTTTAAATTTTTTGTTGAAAAATCAGAAACGCTCGTCTCAATGAGATTTCTGGTATTGCTTCTTATCCACCATTAAACCGATTCGTGGATTTGTGACTGTCAGGGCGCAGCGCAAATCATCTTGGACATCGAGTTTGTTCCTAGTCTTTGTTTTGATTGTGAGAAGAGCTGAGAACCTAGCCTCACAAAGGTATGTTGAGCTGAACGGGAGTAGCATTTGCGGGGCGTGCTTTCCAACTCTGCGGTACGAATCGCTAATTTTGGACCAAAATTCTGTTACGTCGCATTCCTTGAATAAATCCTTGGCACCAGAGTCGTTTTTCAAGTCCAAAAATTCGTCCTGAAAATCGAGTGGCAGCGATTCAGGTGGAATGGAAAAGGGATTTCTGACGAGCGCTAATTTATCTTCTTGGTGTTTGAGGTCGGTGAAATAGTTGATGAACTCGTTCTTCAGCTCACAGAGATGTTGGATTATCTGAGGACTAATATGGATTCCATCTTTTGCAACTTCAGTAAGGTTGTCAAACATTGCGAAGTTCCCGTTTCCTGCATTCCTCCTCCAATTCTGAAGTTTCTGGACGAAAGCTTTCATGGCGCCAACGAAATGAATCACTGTTTTCTCCTTTCCTTGAAGTTTCAAGTTAAGTTTGTTGAGCTGCTCAAAAATATCCACCAAGTATGCAAGGCGTTCTTCCCACACTTCACCCTCGAAGTGAGCCAGCAGATCTCGTTTACCCTGCACCTCGAAAAATTGATTGAGCTCATCCCTGAGTTCAAAGACTCGACAGACGACATTGCCTTTGAAAAGCCAACGGACCTTTGTATAATACAGTAGAGATAGGTGATCCGCTCCCATGTCTTTGCACATTTTTTCAAACAGTCGTTGGTTCAGAGCTGAGCCTTTCATATAATTCACATTTATGAATGAATTCAATACGAGTTGCAACTGATTGGGGAGTGTTCTAGATGCCAGCGCTTTTGTAATGTATCTGATTTATTTTGAAGCATTACAAACACTAGTTGTGACCCACTAGAAAATCCACCATGGCCCACCGATTGAGAACCTATGCCCAGGACCGATTGACAGATCTGGGAACCATTGTAATTGAAAGCCAGTTAGCCCGTACGTTAAATTTCATCAGAATCATTTACCACTTTGCTGGAAAGAAGGCAAAAAAAGTACATTTCTAATTATGAAAATCTTGCAGTAAACAATGGTCTTACCTGCATGGACTGGTGCTGCATTTGTAAATTGTATGGTGAGAGAATTAATATAATTGGTTCGAAAAATAAAATGGTCATTTTCTTCCGAGTTGTTTATTCATACTGTATGTTTTGAATAGTGACTTGGACATATAATCAGTATGCTTGTTATGTACACAAAAAACATTCACAATAAAATACTGAGTAAACAGGGGGGCCCATATACCAATTCTTCCCGGGGCCCGGGGCAGCTCTCGGCGACCCTGTATATATTTGGCACGGGGACGAGGCCTGGCTTCAGGCCTCGAGGCCAAGGCCTTCAAAAATCCACGAGGCCGAAGACATACATTTTTCAAAGGCCTCGAGGTCGAGGCCTTTTAGGGGAGGCCTCACGAGGCCTTAAGATTGTTAGGCTGAGGTATTTCCACCCACCGGTGTGATATTCGGATGCAATTAATGAATGCGGTATTTGAACCTCTGGGTGCAGATACTCACTTCGAAATCTTTTACGAATAAGCTCCTCCATGGTTTGGGAAGGCTCAACAATCTAGCCTAGCCTAGGCCTAAACCTCTTCCAAAAGTAACCTACCGTAGCCTCACACTAGCCTGTATCTCTTCTTTTTTTTTTAAATCCATAAGGAAAAGCAAGATTCTACTCAAAATTAATAAACAAAGACATAGCTCACTTCACTTACCTAATAAAAGGGAATTATTAAGCATTAAGCACGTTCATCTATCACACGCGGCCACACCACAACACCGACATGCTGTGTGTTTACACTTGCCGGGTCACACAGTCAGACACAGTTGCCAGAACATCATGGGCACCATACATTTGCCCAATAACTTTTTATTTCTCATTTCATGCAGTTATTATTTCTCATTTTAATATACCAGCAATATTTCAAGTATTTATGATAATATGGAAAGTTATGATGTGAAGATGATCTAGCAAAATATTTCAAGATTGTACTGTGAAAAATGCTCTGTATGAATTGGTCCGCAATTAACTCACCCCTAATATCTCCAGTCTAACTGTAGAGTAGGTTAAGCATAGCCTTGTAGGGGTCAGCCTAGAGATTCCGGTAATGGTCCAGAGCGGGCAGAGTAAATTGAGGTCCACAGTAGGATTCCTCACCAAATTAAGTTTGGGTAATTTACCTTAGCCTTTGTTAAGCTATGAGTTGAGGTTAGGTCTTAGACCACAATGTAGGCATAATTTAACTGGACCTAATTTATGTTATCCTCAAACTGGAGTTCAGAAACTACTGTTCACTTGCTGAGTGTTGTTAGACAGTCCCTCTTCTCTTTGCTCAATTTTTGAGAGCGCACTTGCTGGTGGAGATCTTTTATTTTCTTTAAGCCCTTCGTCCGCCATGCCGTTCTTCCCACAAGTTCTTTCTATCCTTTTCCTCCCCCGGCTTTTTCCACCAGCGTCCTTTTTGTTTGTTGGTTGATTGGTCGTGTGTATTAATACTAGCAAGCACGCTCTATCACACAGTATATAAATACTAGTGTGGAGAGTAACTCTGGTCAGCAACCAATTGGTTTCATCCACCCAGTTATTAACATAAAAGAGTTTAATAATTGTTAGATTAACTACTTACCTACTCAGTGGACCATTTTCATTACCTCCCGACTACCCACATGTATCAATTTTTCCATAGTACTAACTCACTGAGTGTTAATCGTATAATTTATGAATGGCTACAATTATTATTAGCGACTCTAGCGAGCATTGCAAACAGAGCTACATTTGGAGATGCCTTATTTTGTGCCTTATTTTGATATATCTTGACAATAAGAAATTGTAGTCTTAAAGTCTACCAAAGATTATTAATGTAATTGTAGCTTGTACTGTATGTGAAAGATGTTTCTGGTGTACGGTAGGCCTATAGGTATGAAGTTTATATCATGCCATTACTATATAATTATATATACGATAATAATATAATAACGATAATATTAAGAATATATTTGCACCTGATATTATCCATTATCAGACATTCTTAAAGTTATATCGGGTGATTTATAAGTCTGTTACTACTGTAATGGTGAAATATTTTCTGTGTTTCAGATTGTTGATTTGTGAAATATGGGGTATGGTGAAGGATAGGGTATATGCAACAAAACGTCATAATGTCAATGATTTAAAAAAGAAAGAATTTCCACTGTTAATTTCCAATGTGTAATTGTGTAAAAATAACCTCAAATAAAAAAACCACAGGTTACTGTGGTTTGTAGTTATTTTTTATTCATCATTATAGTGGTAACAGACTTATGAATCACCCTGTATGTATAATACTTTATATTATTAAAGTAAATGAAAAAGATTAAACAAATTATTTGCAAACAATGTAACAATTTACATCTCAGTTATAATGCCAATATTAGCAAAATTATTGTTTGCATCTGATATTATATATTCATTTCAAATCATATTATTTAGAAGTTTATATGTTAAAATTTACGAAGGAGGAAAAACAAAATTAGCGACACGAGTAACTAGTCATAAGTGTACCAGGTGGTATTCTTCTCTAATTTGGCCTATTTTTTTTTATAGAAATAGATACAGTACAATCAGGGCCGTTTCTAGCATTTTTGGGGCCCTAGACAATAATTTTTTGGGGGGACCCCCAACCCCATTAGCTGATCATTTGCCAGATATGCATAAAAACATCTGTCTTATATACGTATAATGTGATATATATATATATATATATATATATGGAAAGCTACACGTGCCATGCACAAAGTCCTTAACTTTTCCATCCATGAGACAGCGCGATCATGCTGGTTTTTTGCATATATATATATATATATATATATATATATATATATATATTAATTTATTTTAAAGAATATGCCTATAACTAGCATTGCACACAATAAGCCAAATTTGCATTGCCAAAATGAAAAATTTTCATTGAAAGTTAGTTTTTTTGTTATAATTTTTAAACATAATTAACATCGCACACTTTGAACAAAAACATTATTACATTTTTAAAAACATTTCACTCAATAAATACAAAGATTGTCTCGAATTCAATCCCTATCATATCCTTCAGAAATTTTGCCTCCTACACTTTTTTGAAGCGGGGCCTTAGGCAGTCGCCTATTTCGCCTATTGGAAGAAACGGCCCCGAGTACAATAGTTTATACACACAAATAACACAAACACATTATATGAGCTCAGTTCAACTGATGACCAACTGATAGATTGCTTTCCCACACTAGTTTTGCTACATTAAGTCAATTGGTCTACTGCTGACTGACTAAATAATATTTATATACCGTGACAATTATGCACCTAACGTCACAGTGATGTCACTAATCCGTTGGTCACCTAACTGAATAATATTTATCAAAGACTGCCGCCTGACTAGTCACCTGTCTGAATAATATTTATCAAAGTATGCCTGCACATACGGTCACCTGTCAGGTCATGGTCCTCACCTGAAGAATATCCACCCACTAGCGTAGGTAGAGGGGGGCGGAGGGGGTGGCACTTTTTGAGGGGCGGCACTTTCGGTCTACTGCAATGAAAAAAAAAGGTTGTTTTTTTTTATGTCGGGACAGTAGAAGGATACAAGACGCCAGACACAATTTTATTTTTCCACGAAAACACTGCTTACTTCGTTAATTTCCGACAATAATGGTAAGGATTGTGTTCCCTTGAAGATGGCCTTATTGACCATCATACCTATTTAAGCGCTTAGTTGTGCTTAATTAATAATAGCATTGGTATAAATGCATTTATTTCATTAAAAAGGAAAATAACCCATAAAGTTCTGTAAATACGTTATAATCTATAAATATACGTTCAATATTTATAAATAATCAATATCAAAACTAATATGCTGGTATTAGTTGTAAAATGATAATGGTAATCCCAGGATTCGGCCGAGAAGGAATTCGAGAAGAAATACTTCAGAAAGTTGAGGTAAAATGCAGTTTATTCAAAAGTATAATCTTGGTAACTCAGTTCCAAATATTGTAATACTGCTGCGGATTTTTCTCACAATTGCTGTTAGTGTTGCTAGCTGTGAGAGGATTTTTTCTAAACTAAAACTGATAAAGAATTACCTAAGATCTACTATGAGCACCTTGCGGTTGAGAAATCTTGCCATACTGTCTATAGAACAACAATTGACAGACGAAATAGACTTCGACAATGTCATCGAAGATTTTGCTAACAGAAAAGCAAGAAAAATAACTGTGTAGAATGTTGTAGTTAATTTTTTCACTTCAGAAGTAAACATGTTGTCCTAATATTTTTCACTGTTTTTTTTCTATACGTCGTTTTCACTTTTTGTTTAAGTATGTTTGTTATGTGTATTGTGTTGTGTTTCAGGGGGGCGGCAAACTCAAGGACCGCCCCGGGCGGCACAAACTCTAGCTACGCCACTGTATCCACCCCGAGCGCGCCCACCTGAAGAATCTCCACCCCAACGCTAACGGGGTTGAAAATTACAGAACAAAACAAATTAGGATTCCCTAAGGCCTCAACGAAAGTAACGAGGCCTTTCCACCTTTGAGGTCCGAGGCTGAGGCCGAGGCCAAGGCCTGCAAAATATGCCCGAGGCCAGGCCTCAACCCCATGTCTGATATATATATATATAGTATGTGATTTTTTTCAGGAAAGATCACGAGAAAAGGAAACGCCAAGAATATTAAGAGAAGAGGAAGGATTGAGTTGTGTATTGTTAAAGGTAAGGGAACAATCTTCCACACGACTATCCCCTTACCTTCAACAACACACAACTCAATCCTTCCTCTTCTCTTAATATTTTTGGCATTTCCTTTTCTCGTGATCTTTCCTAGAAAGATCACATACTCTCTTTCCAAAACAGTTTCTAAAAGGTTAGGGTGTGCTATACCGCCTCCGCTGTACCGTCCTGTTCGCCTGTGTATGGAGTATGCTTCTCATGCGTGGGGTAGCTCAACCCACACAGCCGTACTTGACCGTGTGAAATCAAAGGCTTTTAAACTCTCAACAATCCCTCTCCTCTCTTCACTATCGCTATTGTTCTTCTGAACTCTCCCAGACTTTTGACACTTTCGCAATCCTTTTCTGTCAAGGGTTAATCGGTATTTCCAATCTTTCATCTACTCAACCGGTTAACTCTGGAACAATCTTCGTTAATCCATTTCTTCTCCTTGTCTATTGACTTCCAATCTTGAAAACCCTGGAATTTGATTTTGGCTCTCGTCTTCTAATTAGGACTGTGGTGGCGCTTTTGTGGGAATTCGCCCTTGGCCCCTTCTTCCTTCCTAAAAATAAAGTGGGTACAAAAACAATAAGTGATTATATATAGCGTCACATTTGTCTTAATACAATAACGCGAGATATAACTCACAAATTATTATTAGTAGGGTATGGAATGCCTACCACTACCAGCTGAACAAGTTTTGTCTTTAATATCTAATGCAGAATACTTTTGTGAAAATGCAGAATACTTTTGTGAAAATTTAAGATTTAAATATTAAAGAAATATATTTATAAGTTTTAGAAATAGATAATTAGAATAAGTAATTTTAAATGGAATGAAAAGTAAATACAAATTTTACTTAAAATGGGTAACTATTTCTTTTTTTAAACATTTATTATTTATTTCTATTTCGAAAAGGAAGTTTTGTAAGTTTTAAGTTCTTTACATAATCTAAAATCCAAAATTTACCGTCGCAAGGAAAAATGTCCCCACTTTTTAAATGTCACAGTTATTCAGACAATAGGTTTGTAATTGATGTTACTTGCGACGTTGGTTCTATTCAGTAGTTGGGTAGGGGTGCTTTTATATGATGTAGCGACCCTTGTTTTAGGTCCTACGTAAAGCAGTAAATTTTTCTCCATCCCATGGCGAATTAGGTTAGAAAAGAACAAAAATTATATCAAACAAACAAACAAAACATTTGTTGCGGATCATTCACAATCCATAGCCACATAACCTAACATACAAGTACAATCTTACGTATTACAGACTGAACGTAATACAAAAATAAGACCAACATAGCCATTTAACCTAACAAACAAGTACAAAAATAAGGCCAGCATAGCCATTTAACCCAGCATACAAATATAATCTTATTATAACACAACTTAATATGCATAATTATATAATCTTTGCTACATTACAAAAATAAGGTTTTGTAAACCAGCAGTTGTCTGAACCAAGACTACCATATAGGTGAGAGGTACACAGTATCTGAAGACAGGACATTGCACAATAACACATTAGAGCTGTGTAATAGCTCGGGATAAGTTTTCTTTAAGATAGGACAAAGTTATATTTTTATTTGTACAGTCCTCTGCAATAGTTCCGCTCCACCCTCTCCAAGACGTGAAGGCAATGCAATCCTTCTTTCTTTCTTTCGTGTTAAATTCTGCAAATGTTCATTTTTTTATACATTCTCTCTTAGCTGTGAAAGATGAAGTCATAACTTGTCAAAACTCTAAATTAACACTTAATTTCAAATTTTAAGCATTTAATTTTGGCTCATATGCATGTTTAATTTTAATCCATAATAAAATCCATATTTCAATTTCCATTTTTAGTTAACTCGGCAAATCATGATAACATCAAATCTGTCAATATGCTGTTTTAAAGAAAAATATAACTTCATCTTCAAATATCTTGCTTATCTGTCAATATGCTGTTACAGCCAAAATTTACCTTTATCTTCAAATATTTAAAACAAAAATCAACCTATTGAGAATATAAAACAAAACATTAAATAAAAATTTTCACCAAATTATTAATATATAAACTCTTGTAATTTCAAGTTATCATTCTGATTATTCTGATCTGACCTAGAGTCTGAAGCATTACCTGTAATATTTTCAATAAAATTTAGTCAGAGGATCTTTTTGTCTTCTCCTTTGAGCACTGCTTTCTCCAGAGAACTTAGCTTTAAAATAGAATAAATAATTTCCCGATACGCTGCAAGAAGAATCGGGGAGCCGTCAGATAATTTAGTAAGTTTTCACAGAATCCTCCGATCCACTACAAGAAGAAATCGGAGTGTAGTATAAAAGAAACTACTGCGATTCCCTACACAGTACCAGCTACCCTAGAGTGAGAAAATCCGTTGCTGCCACTTAACCAGAACCCCCGTCAACCTCGAACCACCCAAGGCCATAGACGGATGGTTAACATATATATTACAGGATAACTGCCCTGTTCATACTGCCAGGATCATCAGACTTTAGTTTCAGGAACAACGAAATGTCGAGCTGCTGAATTGGCCCACCAAGGGGTGTGACCTAAACCCCATTGAAAATGTGTGGGCAAATGCGATTAACGCTTGGGAGCCTGGACAGGAGCGGACATCTCGGCACCTGCTGGAACACACCATGGCAGAGTGGGGACCAACAAGGAACCCACAAGTTATCTACAATAACGTGGCATCTGTTCCAAATAGGCTACGAGAGGTCATTAATAATAATGGAGGATGTAGTAAATATATATTTATTTACTTGAACAGTTGCAGTTCCTTATAATTTGAACATTATGTTTTGTATGTTCTTAAGAAAATCCCTAAATTTACTTGATTCATGTTTATTTTTGCAATAAAAAATTGAACTATGTTATCACTATCTCTCCATGGATAAACCTTTTTCTGGATAATCATTTGTTGATGATGTTATTGCCTGGAGGAAAAGTCTATATTACAATTTATCTTACACTTTAACTATAACATGACCAAATCAAAATCCTACGATTGAAAGTTTTAAAAGTATCCGACGTTTGTGAAATAACCTACAGTAACTACTCTATTCCCTAAATTTAGGAATAATGCAAGAATAGAATACATAGTCGTCCTTGCATTACCACCAAAACTACAGTGAACAATATATTTATTCTGTCATTGGTTTTCAAAAAATAAAAGTATAACTATGACATCACCTGAGACGGGGGGAGGAGAGGGAGGGAGTGAGGGTGGAGGACTGGGGTTTAAGAGGGACTGCGATGTTTTCACATCTCGGTGGAGCGGAACCATTGCAGGGGACTGTACGATACTTATCCTATAACTATAATATCAGTTATTACGTACGCATCTCCAATCATTTCTAAATGGAATGTTGCGGTATGATAAGTTTTCTTTACCGATGGTTCTGAAGGAAACGCCAATTAAGGAGTTTAGGTCTAAGTAAATGTTTAAAAACGATGTGTTAACATTAACTTTTATTATTAACATAAAAGGTAAACATTTATCTTTGGAAAACTGAATCAAAGTTTGCTATAATATAAGAAGTCACGTCATAAGGCCTGCTTTCATTGTTTAATCGGAGAAAGGTGAAACACATACAGTAAGCTTATATATATATACAGTAACTGCCAACTAATGGTCTCTATTCTACTTTTAATTTTGAGAACCTGAATGAAAATCTGAAGAGAATTCAATTGTAATTTTTAAGGACAATTTCTACATATTAGTTACCCTTTTCATGTTCTCGTTGTGGAGAAGTTTTCTGTAAAGTGTTGAAACAATTTCTTAAATAGCAAATTTTGGTTCTGTTAATCCCCAGTGCGAGAATTAGGACAGAGAAGTCAAATGAAGAAGTTAATCAATTTATAACGCGCAATTTATAAAAAAATAATAATAAAACAAACAAAACATCCCCTGAGAAACTTTTATGTTACACACGGTCTGTGTGTAACATAAAAGTTTCTCAGGGGACCATTCTGAGTTGTATCATATATATATATATATATATAGGGTAATTCAATAAGTATCAGCACTTTTTATTTTTACAATTTTATTTTCACATCTGATAGATTATAAACACATCACTTCTCAACATAGTCTCCCTGTTTCTCAATACACTTAGTCCAGCGATCTACAAGCTTCCAAATGCCATCACAAAAGAATGTTTTTGGCTGTGTGCGTAGCCAGTCATGCACCGCCTCCAGGTCATCATCGCCTTGGAATCGCTGACCTCTCAAAGCGTCTTTTAGTGGTCCAAACAGGCAGTAGCGTATCCAGAGGGGGGGAAAATGCCCCATTTGCCCCCCCTTGGAGGTGAAGAGGATGTATCTAAGGATAAGTAAATTTCCGTAACATTCAGCAAGCTAAGACAGGTAACAAGGTTTATTTTGTCGTTAATTGTGTGATGAAGCCAAATGATTCAGTACTTTTCACCGTTTTTAGTCCAAGATTTATGCACTTTAAAAGAAAAATATGGTAAAAATTACTGCTCTCCCGGGGCGGAACCCCGGACCCCGCTGGGGGAGCTCACAGCGCTCCCCCCCCGACCCCCTAGCTGTATTGCCTCGCTACGCTCGGCAGCACTACTTTGCATTTTGGCCCCCCCCTTTCGGAAATCCTGGATACGCGCCTGCTTGAAACAGGTAAAAATCTGAAGGTGCCAGGTCTGGACTGTAGGCTGGATGGTCGAGAACTTCAAATTTAAGTTCTTGAAGGCATTTTCTAGTCTGTGCAGCGCATTGTCACATTGAGGGCGCGCATTGTCGTGTAACAGAATAACACCTTCCGACAATCTCCCTCTCCATTTTGTGCGAATTGCTTGCTTTAACTCATTCCGAAGTATGTCAGAATACGATGCACTTGTTACTGTAGTTCCACGCTCTGGATCAGTAGTTCCCAACCTTGGGAGAGCGCCCCCAAGGGGGGGCGTTTGAGATTCCTAGGGGGCGTGAGGTGGCCAACGGTCAACAAATGCCATTCAAATAGATATTCCCCAAAAATATATATAGGTAATTTACTTCGTTAGGGAAAACTTGACATCCGTCATCTCATAAACACATGAGCTTTGATGTTTTTTATTATTAATCCTATAATTATCTGGATTCTAGACGTCCATATGGAACTGATGAAAACTTTCGCCCTTTGGGAATGGGGGGTGCCATGGATACAAGGTTGACCAAAGGGGGGCGCAGTGCCAAAAAGGTTAGGAACCCCTGCTCTAGATAATGTTCAAGGATAGGGCCTCGTGCATCGTGCATGCCAAGTGCATCGTATTCTGACATGCTTCGGAATATATATATATATATATATATATATATATATATATATATATATATATATATATATATATATATATATTAGGGCCCTGCGAATCACAATTTTTTTCGAATCCAATCTCGAATCAAATCATCCCAAACAATTCAAATCGAATCGAATCAACTGTACACATATAGATTAAAGCGTTTCTACACACAATTAGTAATAAGCCTAAAATTAATTAAATCATCATTTGAGAACAAATGACAAAGTAAATCCTTCTAAAAAAAAATGTATTAAGTATTTGATGATGAGGAGGAACAATGGTATTAAAGTATGATAAAAGTGTCATTGCGCGAGAGATTGGTCTCAGTATATAGATTGAATTATAATCCAAGTAAAAAGAACAGTGTTTATTTACGAAAGTGTTCTTTAAAACAACATCACTGATGTTGTTTACTGGAATTAATGGAGATTCGAAAATATCGAATCGGAGCCCAAGCTAACGAATCAAATCGAATCCTCTCTCCTGATTCGAAATCGAATCGAATCTCGAAGCTTCGCAGGGCCCTAATATATATATTGTAATAATGTTGGGTGTTAGGCCCCGTTAAGTTGAGGTTAGAAATTAGGTATAAAGGGTACTTGTATACAGGTCCTTGCTTCAAATTTCCTTTGGGACCCTATCATCTGTTCTTTCGATGCCCATTTGAACCAGCAGTAACGAAACCTCGACCAACCCAGTCCTACTTTATTTATTTATAAGCAGAGCTGGGCAGTAACGCGTTACAAGTAACGGCCGTTACGTAACGCGGTACTTTTTAGAATTTTTAGTAACGGTAGTGGTAACGGCGTTACATTTCAAATCAAGTAACTCTTTCAGTAACGACGTTACTTTTTTAGGGAAATACATTCGTTAGTCGTTACTCGCTACTTCTTTATCGTAGCTCGCAATTAGTTTCTTTCGATCCTCACTCATTATTCATTAATCGTTAAAAATTTGTCCCTTCACTATGAGCGAGGTATGCAATAATTAGGGTGGAGCGAAAAATACCTTTTTTCTAGTATGAAGTTCTAATAGTGATTAAAAGTTGCATTTAGTGGACGGTATATACCTGCCAATATATGAGTTCATTTGTTTAATATTTTCAGCTGCCACCAGGGGGCTAAAGTTAACACAATTTTGGGTAAAAAGAAAAAAATGCTTCTATTTTAGGTTTATCAAACTATTATAAAATTTTAGCTTAGAATTATCTAATAGTTTGATTAAGATTCTTAAATGATAAGAATTCGTTTTGCAAAAATGCCTTTTCATATGCTTAATATCTTCAGCTGCCACAAGAGGGCTGAAGTTAACTTAAAAATGACAATTAAGTATGATTCTGTATTTACTTGAAAAAGGAACAGTAATAAATTAGGATGTCTCTCCTCCTTTATACTGGCTTGAGACAGTTAAGAAACGTTATTTCGTGCCTTAGCGGAGTTACCACCCTTTCCCCAACCAACCTCCCTCTAGAAAGGGTTCTTGCTGAAGACTATTTAGTAATTTGCTTTTGTGTCAAATTTTGGCTGTTTTTTCCTTGATTCTAATGTAGCACGAATCCAACCGTCTCTGTTTGTAGGTCCGCAGACTGATCCAGCAGCGTCTGTAACGAGCTTGACGCATCTCTCTACGGCTTGTGTATGACATGGAAACTGAAATAATTCTGAATGAAGAGTAGTACCATGTTTGATGCATGATTCAATATCATCAAGAGAAACTCCTTTGGTTATCGGTGGTTATCGGTGTTCTAGCAAACAATCAAAAGCACTTACCGGTGCGTTAAATTAGGTATTCCTTGAAGCCTACCGTTTTATTCCTGTGTCCCACAACAGCCTACCTAACTCTCTCTTACATTACCAATTTAGAAGCTATAGACATTACCCCTAACTATACTTAAGTACGAACAACTTCCTACCCGATTTGTTACCTTAGATTCATCACCTAATTTTACTCAGCACCAAAGATTAGGTCAGATAGGAAAAAACATGTCTAGGCCAGACCAAAGCAATACGAACAGCCCGTTGGTTCGTTTATGGCTTCCCTTGCCATTCAGCTTAGATTTAGTGATATTTACTCTTTAGTGACTTTTAGACTATATACATATATATACATACACGTCACCTCACTCCTCCCCTACAAGTTTAGTCTGTCAGGGGGATGAGGGACCCTAGACGACCTGCGGAGCGGGGTTGATGTAGTAGGATCAGGTGCAACCTGTATAGGCGGGCAAGTTGAACCATTTTCCGGAGGATCAGTTCTCTCTTCCGGAAGACTCTGGTCCTTCTGCACTTCCCGTTCCCATATCTGGTCCTGATGGCGTTTAATAGAACGACCATCTTCTAGTTGGCACTTGAAGGAAACAGGGCCCGTTCTCTCTCTGCACAGTTGCAGGAACCCATTTTGGTCCAGCCCCATAGTTGCGAATCACAACTGGATCATTAGGTTTCGCTTCTAGAACTCTCCCTCTTTTAGTGTCGTGGTACAACTTCTGTTTTTCCTGATGGCGTAAAACTCGTTGTTGTAACATTTCGTTTGGACGTAACAAATCAAAAACTGAACGAATTCCCCGGCCAATCAGAAGTTTAGAGGGAGACACCCCTGTCGTGGTGTGTGGTGTTATTCGATATTTAAACAAAAATTTATCCAACACCACTTGCATTTCCTCCCCACGAGAATGACGCAAGGCCGACTTGAAAGTACGGACCATGTTTTCCGCGAGACCGTTAGTAGATGGGTGGAAAACACTAGACCGGACATGTCTAATGCCATTTAGGTGGACGAAGGAACGAAATTCCTCACTGGTAAAACAAGTACCATTGTCGGAAACCAGGACTACGGTAAACCCCATCGAGCGAAAACTGAACGGAGTAAGCGAATAGTAACACCCGAAGTCGTGGAAGTGGTTGGAAAAATTTCCACCCACTTAGAGTAGGCGTCCACCATGACTAGGAAATAAGTATTATTTATAGGACCTGCATAGTCAACATGGATCCTATGCCACGGTATAGTAGGCCATTCCCAAGGATGAAGTGGACTTTTCCTTGGGAGATCTCTGTTCTCTAGGCAGCTTTGACAGGAACGAACCAATGATTCGAGTTCTCCATCTAAACCAGGCCACCAGAAATAAGCTCTCGCCAGCTCTTTCATTTTTGTTGCGCCCATGTGTTCAGCGTGAAGTTCCTTCACTAAATTCGACCTGCCTTTATTTGGAATAATCACTCTGTGGCCCCATAAGAGACAGCCATTTTGAATAGAGAGGCCAGACTGACGCTGAATAAAAGGCTGTAATTCACTCTCAACCTTAGTAGGCCAACCAACTGAGCAGAAATGGATGACCCTAGACAGAATAGGGTCTGATTTTGTCCACTGCTCTATTTGTACTGCAGATACTGGAGTGGATTCCAAAACTCCCAAGTGAACCCATTCTGTAGGTATAGGTACACAATCATTTGGATTTTCTAAGGGCAACCTACTTAGCGCATCAGCCGTACCTAGAAGTTTACCTGACCGATGTACTAAGTCAAATTTATAGGCTTGTAGAATCAGTGCCCATCGTTGAATCCTACCTGAGGCCATAACTGGAATATTTTTATTAGGTGAAAATAAACCTAAAAGAGGCTTATGGTCAGTAATTAGTTTAAATTCATGACCCCATAGATAGAAATGAAATTTTTTTACTGCAAATACTAAGGCTAATGCTTCACGTTCCACTTGTGCATATCGTCTTTCCGTCTCAGTTAGTGTTCTAGAAGCAAAACAGATAGGCCTATCTACACCATCAATGTGGTGAGATAACACTGCCCCAATTCCATAAGAACTGCTGTCTGCTGAAACTACGAGAGGAAGTTTAGGATCATAATGCACTAGGAGAGTGGACTTTAGTAGTACGTCCTTGGAAGCCTCAAATGCTTCCTTTTGAGTTTTCTCCCATCTCCACTGTTCCCCAGATCGTAATAGCTTATTTAGGGGTTCAAGGAAAGTCGATGCATTAGGCAAAAATTTCCTATAAAAGTTTAGGAGACCTAAATAAGCTTGTAACTGTGTGATGTTTTGTGGAGGTGGTGCCTTTTCTATTGCTTCTAGTTTATCCACCGTTGGATGAATGCCTGAGGCATCTATGCGGAACCCTAAATATGAAACCTCGTTAGTGACCCATGAACACTTTTCTCTCTTTAGCTTAAGTCCAGCATCCCGGAGTCTTTTTAGAACCGTGGTTAATCTAGTTAGGTGTTCTTTTTTAGTCGAACCTGAAATGAGGACATCATCTAGAAAGCAAAGTACCCCTGGAATGTGACCTAGAACTTGGTCCATTGTCCTCTGAAAAATACCTGGAGCCGATGCTATTCCATAGCATAGCCTATTGTACTTATATAGGCCTCGGTGCGTATTTATGATAGTTAATTCTTTAGAGTTTTCATCTAAACTTAGTTGAGCATAGGCTTGGGACATATCGAGTTTTGTGAAATATTTTCCCCCAGCAAGAGAGCTAAATAATTCATCAGGCTTGGGTATAGGATAGCAATCTAGAAGGACGGCTCTATTTGCTGTTAAACGGTAATCCCCGCATAACCGCACGGACTTGTCCGGTTTTAGTACAGGAACTACTGGGGCAGCCCACTTAGCGTGTGTGACTGGTTCAATAATTTTATCTTTTAGCAGCCTGTCAATTTCTAAATCTACCTTCTCCCGCAGTGCATGCGCAATTGAACGAGCCTTACAAAATTTCGGAGTTACATTAGGATCTACTTCTATGCAGACCTGATGGCCTTTTAGGTTGCCTACTTCAGGCCCAAAAATAGAAGAAAACTCCCTTAACAATGAGTCTATGTCAGATGGATATGAAAGTGTATGCACATCTGCCTGACCCCTTGGCAAGATTTTGTCAATTGGCATTTCCAAAGCATCAATCCAATCACGGCCTAGTAGAGTAGGCCCTTGCTCATCCACCACTAAAAGGGTTAAGGGATGAGACAAAGTTTTCTGGTTAAGTGTAACTGTGACGTATGCTTCTCCACAAATAGGTATTTGTATGTCACCGTACTTCTTCAAAATCGTTTTAGATGCATGTAGTTTAGGTGTGTTTTTGAAAATCTTATCAAAAACTACCTTGGACATGACCGTCCGGGCAGCACCCGTATCCAATTCTAGAGGAACTGTAATTCCATCTAGGCCTACCTCTACAATATATGGGCCTGTATTTTTCCTACTTTGCTGCTCATAGAATAGGTACTCCACTCCAATGTTCGAAGTATTTCCCTTTTGAGGATTTATACTAGAAATGTTAAAATTAGAATTTTCACCCTTTGTTTTCTTTGAAAAACACACTTTAGCTATGTGGCCTATTTTACTACAGTTTCGGCAAACTGCTTCTTTAAAAGGGCAATCTTTCTTCCAATGGTGTTTTCCACACCCTGTACATGGCTTGGAAGGCTTAGTAGAATTAGTAGGCTTAGTCATATTCGCCTCATACCTTTTATTTGCCTGTCTAGTAGGCTCGTTAGGTCTGCCAGGCCTAGAAGATTTAAAGCTATTTACGTGTTGGGCTTTACTACTATGATTTCCAAAAGCTCTAACATCTTTAGCAGCTGCTTCTCTAGCCGTAGCTATTTCTACAGCCTGACTAAAAGTTAGGTCCTGTATGGCTAATAGGGCTCTCTGGGTAGACTCCTCTTTGAGACCCATTACAAACCTATCTCTTAGCATTTCATCTAATTTGTCCCCAAATTTACACGTACGGCTATGGCTTTTATTCCTGCAACAAACTCTGCAATGCTTTCATTTCCCGTCTGATGCCTTGAATAAAATTTGAAACGTTCATAGATGAGAACTACTCGGGGTTTGTAGTGATCGGTTAGGGCCTGTACCAATTCCTTATAGGTGCAAGTTTCCGGTGCTTTAGGAGAAACTAGGTCCATAACTAAACCAAACGTTTTAGGGCCTATTATAGTTAAAAAGGTAGGTACTTTCTTAGCATCCGGAATGGAATTTGCCTCGAAAAACAACCTCACCCTAGTGGCATAAGCTTCGAAGTCCTCCCCATTGTCTTCGTAGGGGCTTATATGGCCAATCACCGACATGCTAGAGCAAAACCGAATTAGACCAACTCACGTGAAGTAGGTTAGGTTAGGTTTAAATTTGGTCTAGTTACTGAATAGTGAATTTTATTAGAGTTAGGGCTGAATAGTGAATTGTATTAGAGTTAGGGCTGAGTAAGAATTAGTTTTAGAGTTAGGGCTGAGTAGGAATTAGTTTTAGAGTTAGGGCTGAGTAGGAATTAGTTTTAGAATTAGGGCGGCGGGACCTACGCTATAGTACTAGCTTCCCCACACAAACAAACCAAATCGGACGACCCTAGTTTGCATCCAATTTTCCAAACAACCACTTGAACCCAATAAGCCAAATTAACCCAATAAGCCAAATTAACCCAATGAGCCAAATTTAACCCAATGAACAAAATTTAACCAAATGAGCCAAATCCCATCCTCGTCGCCAAATGTGATAGCGTGGGGTAGACACCCCAGTTAGGTTACTTAGGTTCTAGCAAACAATCAAAAGCACTCACCGGTGCGTTGAATTAGGTATTCCTTGAAGCCTACCGTTTTATTCCTGTGTCCCACAACAGCCTACCTAACTCTCTCTTACATTACCAATTTAGAAGCTATAGACATTACCCCTAACTATACTTAAGTACGAACAACTTCCTACCCGATTTGTTACCTTAGATTCATCACCTAATTTTACTCAGCACCAAAGATTAGGTCAGATAGGAAAAAACATGTCTAGGCCAGACCAAAGCAATACGAACAGCCCGTTGGTTCGTTTATGGCTTCCCTTGCCATTCAGCTTAGATTTAGTGATATTTACTCTTTAGTGACTTTTAGACTATATACATATATATACATACACGTCACCTCATGGCACCTTAAAATACCTGATAACATCTGTTTCTTGAATGCATGCCCTTGCTTTTATGATACGCCTAAATCCCAACTGACGCACATGCTCCCTTTCATCAGCTATCATTGCAATGAGAATGTTTTCTTGATTTGCGTAATATGCATTTCGCTGAATGACTGAGTCATGTACTCTCCTAAGCTCTTCACGGAGATACCGGCTTCTTGCAATCATATGCCACATATGTTTAGCACCATATTGGCATAATGGTTTACGCTTTATCTGAAACCACATTGGTGCGTATACCCTAACAATGAAAGTAGCTAATTCTTGTAAATTGCCTGAAGGATTCTCTGTGCTTGCATATAACCGCAGAGTCCTGTTTGCTGTGGTGAGCCACCTTGAATGTGATATATTGCCTGGACTCTTATGACTAAGACTCTTTGAGAATGTTCCACTTGATATAGCCTTGTGAATTTCAAGAAGGTATTTCTGGTCAGTACTTATGTCATCTACATCAACTTCACACATGTCCTCTTGAATTTCAATGGGTTTGAAGTTAACTATGGGAAGCTTTTCACAGTCTGAAAGTGCTCGGCCAATTTCTCCTGAAAATGCTCTTGGTCCAGTAGTGGTACCATCCAAGTGATGAAACAGATGGCGTAATGGAAGTTCATTAAGGTGTAAAAGGCATATCAGCCACTGCAATGGCTTATTAAAGGCTTCTTCCAGTAATCTTATTGTGCCTCCAATACTACCAGTGTTAACCACTGTCGAATCACAGCCAACTGCAACGATGTTCCCTATATCAACATTCCTTTCTTTCAAGCAATTCACTAGCGCTGTGCAAATGTATTTAGCTTTGCCACTGGAAGGTGTCACATGTGCAAAGTACAGAGAGTGTGGTTCAGATATTGTGCTGATATGCTCTTCGCGTTTGGTTCTTTGGTGGTTAGAGCCATCACTCTCCTGGACTTGAATCATTGTTTTATCCTTTCTGCCATCAAAGTATAATCCCCGCATGGTTTTTGGCTCTCCTATCTGTTGTAGTTCCTTTCTCTGTTTTTGTCTTTCACGTCTTAGCTTACTTCTGTCTATAATATTCCCTTTGTCTTCGGGAGTAACAATTTTAAGATCTGCCAATACTGCAGAAGCAATAGCAGCCCCAGCTCTGTCCAACATTTTAAATCTATCACAAGTAATTGCTAATGAAGGCAGTGGCTCACGCATCTGTTGTTCTGATATTACATATTGAGTCGAGGTTGTATCTTCCTCATTTTCTTCAGATATCTCTTCTAGTTGTTGAAGTTCACTTGTCTCTGTTTCGATTTGTAAGTTGGACGTATTGGTTATAGCAGCACTAGTTGTTTGTGAGGATTCCAGACGTGCTTTTTCCATTTCCTTTCGATGTTCTCTTGCTTGTAATCGTCTTGTGTGTGCTATGTCAATGCTTCCTATCACCATTATTCTGCGTGTTCGTTGGTCATTTAAAAAATCCTGCTCTTTTGGAGGGACTTTCTTACTCTTTTCACATGAGCATCTCCTAAACTCCTTACATTTGCAGGTGCAGATGTCAAACAAAGTGCATTTTGAAGAGTTTTCAAATTCTTCAAGCTGATTTTTGTACTTAGGCTGATCCTTGCGTGACTTGTATGGCTTTAATAAGGACCTGTATTTATCATGGTACACTCGCATCATCTGTAAAACGCGTGTATGTGAAACTATTGGCAAAGAGGCCTTCTTCCCAAATTTATTTTTCTACCTTTTTGGAAACTGCCTCTGCTATTTCAGAAAATGAAGGCTCCTTGTTATTCATCTGCTCCTTCACTAAATGTTTTGTGAACAGGTAATCTTTCATAATGCAGTTATAAGTTGATAGTTAAATATCACTCATCTCACAAGGTACTTCAAATATGGCACACTTCATATGTTCTCTAGTGAAATGTTTATATTTAGTATTTGATGCCATAATATTTTTAAGAAAAATTCACAATCACAAAATATCCTGTAACATCAAAACATTATATAATTAATATATATAATATATTTTATAAGTATATATAATATATTATATAAATATATAATATATTATATAAATAAACTAAAATTATATAATACATTATAACAAGCATTTTATAATAAAATCAATATTATCTCTATATAAATCACTTTAAAATAAAGTTTTATAATATTCCGATCAACTGAGCAACTAGGCCTACTACCTAAGAAGACAAGTGTTAACACACTGTTCTAATGACTCACAGAAAGAAATTCCTTCACACCAAAACCCTCCCCAAACCCTCCCCCACAACATTCAGTGTAGTCTCAACATGACTCAGTTACTCTAAATTGTGTTAACTTCAGCTCTCTTGTGGCAGCTGAAGATATTAAGCATATGAAAAGGCATTTTTACAAAATGAATTGCTATCATTTAAGAATCTTAATCAAACTATTAGATAATTCTAAGATAAAATTTTATAATAGTTTGACAAACCTAAAATAGAAGCATTTTTTTCCTTTTTACACAAAATTGTGTTAACTTTAGCCCCCTGGTGAGAGCTGAAAATTTTAAACAAATGAACTCATATTTTGGCAGGCATATTTCGTCCACTAAATGCAACTTTTAATCACTATTAGAACTTCATACTAGAAAAAAAGTATTTTTCGCTCCACCCTAGTATGCATGTTGGCCGTTGTCATGCTGGCAGCCTACCCCCCTCCCCCCCTACACTGATAGCACTGTCAAAGTAAAAAGGCGAAGAACCCTGGAGCAGGGAGGGACCTAAGTTCAACAGAGGTTTCGTCATTCCTCTCATCTGGGCCTTCACGGCACGTTAGCTCTGTATCCTTCCCATCCACTAACTTTAAAAATATGTTTATTAAACTTAACACTCCTATACCATCTGGTGCCGCTGTTCAGCGGGTTTTTTCAGTAGGGAAGGATATACTGCGATCGAAACGAAACTTGCTCTTAGATGCAACTTTTGAGAAGCTTGTTTTCTTAAAGGCCAATAAAGATCTTTTGAATAATAATAGTTCTTAAGTTTGTATATTTAGCTAATAAATTTCAATTATCATTACCATGCACAATAACTCATTTGATTCACTTCTTTAGTATTTCCTATTATTGTTTCGCAAAACTAAACTTTCCTAGGATATTCCAGCATTAGTAAATTAGTATCAATAGTATGCTACATCCTCTGTTATGTTGCAATTCCTAGTAATAAATCTTGCAGTAATTTTGTTTCACTTTTTTAAAAATATTATGCCTTCTAAGTCATAACAACGCAATGAAAGCATGCACAGACTTCATAGCCTATGCATTAACCAGTGGATACAAACCAACACATACTCGCACAAGCGAATGTTTATATAATATAGTATTTTATGTATATATAAATTATAATATACCTATGCACATGTATAATATATTTACATTTCATTAAAATTAACGGTAACGAGTAACGGTGCCGTTACTCGTTACTTTTTAAAAATGGTAACTGTAACGATAACGGCGTTACATTTAGACTGTAGTAACGGTAACGGTAACGGCATTACATTTATAAAGATTTATAAAGTAACGAGCACAGCACTGTTTATAAGCTATAGACATTATCCCTAACTGACATAATAATTAGATAACTTAAACCTAATCATCACCTAGTCATCTTAGATTAGACACAAAATAGGATTTAGAATCAACGATTCCTACAGCCAATTACATACTGCTTAGGTCAACCCATGAACAGAAAATGCCGCATCTTAATGTTTGTTTTTGTGTTGTCATTTATTTGCCTTTCAGTGACTTTTCCACTCAGTGACTTTTTTACTATATATATACACACCAACACACGAAACAACATAAGGTAAGGTATATATATATATATATATATATATATATATATACACCTTACCATATGTCGTTTCGTGTGTTGGTCTCTCTTCACACGGAGGTCAAGCTGGCGGCCCCGCCTCTAGGTCTGGCCTGGTGGAGGAGCGAGTTGCTTTCTTGCGCTCTCCACCGTACATAGCCAGGCACGCCCGGCTCATCTGGTACTGTCCTGAGCCAGGCATCCAGTCTTTTCTTGAAGACTTCAACTTTGACCCCCGTTACGTTTCTGAGGTCCTTAGGAAGCTGGTTGAAAAGTCTTGGCCCCCTGACAACCAAGCTATTTTCCTTCAGGGTTGAGGAGGTCCCTTGTCGTGCTTTTAATTTGGGAACACTACACATTCTGCCTTTCCTATTTTCCAGTGTTCTTTGAATGGTAATTGGGTTTAGTTTTAGGTTTGGTACCAGTTTTTCGATCATTTTCCATATGTAGATTATGATGTACCTCTCTCTTCTTCTTTCCAGTGAGTACAGATTTAGTTTACGTAGTCTTTCCCAGTAGTTGAGTTCTTTGCAGCCATCAATCTTGGCTGTGAAATGCCTTTGCGTTTCTTCTAGTTTATTAGTTTCTTCCTTTTTATATGGGGACGTCAAAACTGAGCAGTATTCAAGTTTTGGTATAATCAGTGTTTTTAGCAGGGGAATCATTACTGTCCTGTCCCTTCTCTTGAACGTTCTTAGAACCTGTCCGGCGACTCTTTTTGCTTTATTTATCGCTATCTGATTTTGTGTTTCGAATTTCGCATCATCTGTCATTATTATCCCGAGATCAATCGCTTTCATGCTTCTCTGAATTTCCTGTCTATCTGGAGCATAATATGCAGTCTGTTTAAGTTCTTCTTTTCTACCATATCTCAAGAGCTGAAATTTCTCGGCGTTGAATGACATGTTGTTGTCTTCTGACCATTTGTATATTTTGTTCGTGTCCCTCTGCAAGGCCTCCACGTCATGTACATCGCTGATTTTTCTGCTGATCTTTGTATCGTCTGCAAAGGATGTTACTATACTATTGCTGTTTACTCCGCTGTCTATGTCTGTTAGCATGATAATGAACAGGAGTGGGACCAGTACTGTCCCTTGTGGTACTGAGCTGCGTACTTCCGATTCTGATGATGATATACCTTGAATTTTGACGACCTGCAGACGATCACTAAGGAAGTTGTAGATCCATTTTCCCACTTTGCCTGTTATTCCCATGTCTTTAATTTTCTGTGCTATTATACCATGGTCACATTTATCGAAAGCTTTAGCAAAATCTGTGTATATAACATCGTAGTTGTCATTGCCTTCCAATGCATCTAGGATATTGTTGTAGTGCTCTATTAGTTGTGATAGGCATGATCTACCTGATCGAAATCCATGCTGATTTTCGTTGAATCTTTCCCGTGTCTCCAGGAAATCATAAATTTTCTCTCTAACTATTCTTTCAAATACTTTGGTGAGGTGGGACGTCAATGACACTGGTCTATAGTTCTTTGCTTGAGATCTGTCCCCTCCTTTATATATAGGGACAATGTTTGCTCTTTTCAAGATGCTCGGTATTTCCCCAGTGTCTAGGGATCTTCTCCATATCCAGTATAAAGGTGTAGCTATTTCATTTTTACAGTTTTTAATCAATAATGCGTTCCAATTGTCCGGACCTGCAGCTGAATGTAGTTTCATTTGTTCTATAGCTCTCGCTACATCTTCTGGTGTAAACTCAAAGTCTGTTATATACTCTCCTTGCAATTCCTCTTCAAAGAATGCATTTATGTCGGGTATCGCTTTGTCACTTTTTGGGGTACTGAAAACTGATTCATATTGAGCTCTCAATGCATCAGATATTTCTTTTGGATCGTCGGTTAGTTCATTATTTCCCGTCCTTAAGGGCCCAATAGCGGCGCGCGTTTTTGTTTTCCTTTTTGCATAGCTATAGAAGTATTTTGGATTTTCCTTTATTGCTTCTACCGCCTTTTCCTCTTCCCTCTCTGTATGGTCCTTAATCAGGGCTTGTATTTCCCTATCTATACCCTCCAGTTTTTCTTTTATTATTTTCCTGTCATTATCTCCGCAGTTTCCTAACTTCGCCTCCACTCTCTTTCTTTTGCGGAATAGTCTTCTCTTTTGCCTTTCTAGCCAGCTCCTCTTTCCTTTTGGCTGTGATTTCGGAGCATATTTTTCTAAAATTCTCAGCGTTTTTTCCTCCAAAGTTGTTAGCATTTCTTCAGTTGTTTTATTCTCGAAAATTGTTCTCCATTCTATATATATATATATATATATATATATATATATATATATATATATATATATATATATATACACACACACACACGTCACATCACTCTTCCCCTACAAGTTGAGTCTGTCAGGGGGGTGGGAGACCCTAGTCGATCTGCGGAGCAGGGTAGATGTAGTAGGAGTAGGCGCAACCCACTTAAGTGGACTATTTGAATCATTTTCGGGAGCGTCAGGCTTCCCCTCAGGAGGACTGGTCATCATGCAATTCACGTTCCCATCTGGTCCTGATGACCGTTTAATAGAGCGACCATCTTCTAGTTGGCACTTGAAGGAAACCGGACGCGTTCTCTCCTGCACCGTTGCAGAAACCCATTTTGGTCCAGACCCATAGTTGCGAACCGTAACTGGATCCTTACGTTGCGTTTCTATAACTCTCATTTTCTTTGTGTCATGAAATAACTTCTGTTTTTCCTGTTGGCGTAAAACTCGTCGTAACGTTTCATTTGGCTGTAACAGATCGAAAACCGAATGAGTTCCACGACCAATCATGAGTTTAGAAAGAGACACCTCTTTTCTTTTTTCTTCGTGTGAGGGGTTAATCAATATTTAAACATTTATCCAACACTACTTTCATTTTCTCCCCGACTTGAAAGTGCAGACAATGATTTCCGCGAGACCATTCGTAGACGGGTGAAAAGCACTAGACCGGACCAGCGGTATAATATACAAAACAAAAAATATACATAACACGTACACTGTCGTACAGTACAAAAATATACATAATATGGGACTTCACACAAATTTATAGGTAATAAAATATATCACGGAACTAACATTTACTAAATATCCCGTAAGCTACTTAAAAGAACATTTTCATCCTCATCCTCTTTGTTTAAGTATATTCTGGAATTAAATACTTTTAGCATTTCATTTGTCACTTTAAATCCTTACAGCATTGTTGTTTAGTTATAAAGGAAGATTTTATAAGCAAAATGCTATTTAACAATTTTAGACTCAATCTGTTCCTCAATTTTAATTTTACAATGGTTACTTGGCTAAATACTCTTTCCACGAAAGCATTAGAAAGAGGCAAGCAAAGATCTACAACTTGTCTAAAACAACAGCCACAATGTAATCAAGCTAATTCAGTAATTAGTAATAGATTGGTCAATTGGTAGCTTCGCGCCAACGCATTCGAATTAAATCAAGGGTTGCCACGTCGCAGAAATGTATTTCTAAAAATTTGCATTATTCATTTCACTGATTCACTATTATTCTTTTATAAATGGCAAAGATGGCAACCATAATTATTAAAAGTGGCATAAAAGTAGCATTGACACATGAATGTGGCAAATTAATGAGGTTTGTGGCACAATTTGCCACTTATGGCAGCATCTGGCATTGTCCACATGGATCCTTTATGCACTTAAATATGCTCTATTGAATAATCAATTAATCACCTTTCGAGTTAAATGTCATGATTTTTAAGGCATTTTATGATTGAAAGATACAATAGTAAACCCTCGTCCAACGCCTGTTTGTCCAGCGCGAATTTGCTTATACACGGAAAAATAAATGCCAACAATTATTTGCCGAAAGCAGAAAATTTAATTATACACGGTCTGCCAAACACGCTCTAATACAGTAATACTGTACGCGTGCCAATGCGCGCTCTAGTGTTTTTTCCTACACTCTCCAACATTCTCGCATCTCCCTCCCTCTCGCGTCACCCCTCGCACCACCCTTTGTCTCAGTCCCGCTAACGCGTTAAATTCAGTGAAGTTGTATTGGATTGTTTTTGTCGTATTTTGCCGTTGTTTTGCTGTTACCCTTAGACAGCAGTATGGCACCAAAAAGCGTAAAGTATCTGCAAGTGATAGTGAAGAGAAGAAAAGTCGTAAGGTTATGACATTAGCCGAAAAAATAAAGATTCTAGATAAGTTGCGTGGTGGTGTGAGCATAACATCACTTGGCCGTGGGTATCACGTGAATGAGTCTACCATACGCACCATCCGAAAGAGTGAAGAAAAGATACGCGCTATTGTCATTTGATATATTTTTATTTATCATATGTAAATATCATTATGTTTATGACTTTATTATGTTCTTATTTCATATACAATATAGATAGGGAAATTCATTTATGTGTGAATAAAACGTCTACGTATCTAAGTATTAATGGGAGACTTTACGCGGCCGCGTTCACGTATCCCCATTTATCCCATAAGATATTAAGTTTGTCCAGTGCGGATTTACCTAACGGGTCGTTCTCGAGGAACCTAACCCCCGCGTTGGACGAGGGTTTACTGTATATGCATAAGACTTATTGATTGTCGATTCATCTGGCACTGTCCGATTTGTATATTTCTTCAGGAATTCAATAAATTCCTTGTTCTTCTACTTGGCTAATGGTATATCAGTTGAGACGAAGGCTTTACATAGATCTTCACAGAACTCGGAACGTTGTGGTCGAAGTTGATCCAATGTTCTGGAAAGCAATAACCAGACATGGGCAGTAATATATTTGAAAATACTTAAATACATATTTAAACACAAATGTATGTAAATACATGTATTTATAAATACTTCTTGGAGGGTATATTTAATTACATATTTAAATACTTTCGAAAAGTATTTAGTATTTGTAACTACCTGTTTTTAAATATATACATTTTTAAAATACTTTTTGTGAACTGTTCAATTTTGCGAGGATGTACAGTACTAACCACCCAGTATTTAACTGGTACCACAGAACACAGTAAAACATTTTTCAAGGTGCTTGTGCTTCCAGAAAGTTCCAGGCTCAGCAGGCTGGAACTTTCTGGAAGCACCTTGAAAAATGGAACTTCCAGCCTGCTCTAGTGGCGACTGTCACAGACTCACAGCTGCAGTGCGGCAGCCGGCAGTCTATCCTGAGGCATTGTCATATGTGGTTGTGTAAAGTTCAGCGCTACTGTGCAATTAGCCTTAGCCTATTGATCATATTAGATGAGGACAACATTTGTAACATGGCTGCAGCAAGTGGAAGTGGTGGAAAAGAAGATGGTAAAATAGAAGTTGTTGATGGTGGAAGTGAAAATAAAAATAGCGAATCACACCTGCCCCCACTCTTTGATGGAAAATATTTCCGACTAACTTCCAAAGATGGTAGTAAAGTGAAGACTTTGTGTCTTCTGTGCCACAAAACAATTGCAACATCTACTTCTGCGACTTTTCGATTTTATTTGACTCTAAGCTGGTATTTAAATACATTTTAGGAGTAATGTATTTACTCCTAAAATGCGTGACCGCATAACTTAAATACTTTCTGAAAACCTGAATTTTATTTAGTATTTAATTACTTTTATTTTCAAGTAATGTATTTATTATTTAAATACATCTGAAGTATTTACTGCCCATGTCTGGCAATAACTGCTGTTACTTAGCCGTATTTTTTTACATTTTTATTTTTCACATGCTTTCCCGTTTGGAGATGCTGCTGCACTTGAAATTTTTTAGATGCAGAAACTGTGACTTCACAGTATTTACAAAATAAAATTTCTCCATCACTAGTGAAATCTCTGCATAATCGTGTACAAATGTATTCAAAATCGTACGTAGACACCTCTTTTCGTTCGGTATTTTGAATAACGTAAAATGCAACTTCAAACTTCACCTGACGAAAGGCAAGCTATAACTGTCTTATTGACCTGACTAGCTTACTGATATGGTTACATTCCAACGGATTATTCCCCTCACCCCCGCTGCCGTTACCGACCATTCGGACATTCCAACGGATTAACTTCCAGGCTTTATTTATACAATGCTTTATTCGAGCAGAGCTGGGCAGTAACGCGTTACAAGTAACGGCCGTTACGTAACGCGGTACTTTTTTAGTAACGGTAACGGAAACGACGTTACTTTTTTAGGGAAATACATTCGTTAGTCGTTACTCGTTACTTTTTTATCGTAGCTCGCAATTAGTTTCTTTCGATCCTCACTCATTATTCATTAACCGTTAAAAATTTGTCCTTTCACTATGAACGAGTGTGCACGTGCATGTTGGCCGTTGGCATGCTGGCAGCCTACCCCCATCCACCCTCTACCCCTACACTGACAGCACTGTCAAAGTAAAAAGGCGAATAACCCTGGAGCAGGGAGGGACCTAAGTTCAACAGAGGTTTCGTCATTCCTCTCATCTGGGCTTTCACGGCACGTTAGCTCTACATCCTTCCCATCCACTAACTTTTAAAAATATGTTTATTAAACTTAACACTCCTATACCATCTAGTGCCGCTGTTGAGCGGGTTTTTCAGCACGGAAGGATATACTGCGTCCGAAACGAGGCCCGCTCTTAGATGCAACTTTTGAGAAGCTTGTTTTCTTAAAGGCCAATAAAGATCTTTTGAATAATTTAATAGTTCTTAAGTTTGTATATTCAGCTAATAAATTTCAATTATTATTGTCATGCACAATAACTCATTTGATTCATTTCTTTAGTATTTCCTATTATTGTTTTGCAAAACTAAACTTTCCTGGTATATTCTAGGATTAGTAAATTAGTATCAATAGTATGCTACATCCTCTGTTATGTTGTAATTCCTAGTAATAAATCTTGCAGTAATTTTGTTTCACTTTTTTTTTAAATATTATGCCTTCTAAGTCATAACAACGCAATGAAGGCATGCACAGACTTCATAGCCTATCCATTAATCAGTGGATACAAACCAACTCGCACAAGCGAATGTTCATATGTTTTATGTACCGTATATGTAAATTATACTATACCTATGCATATATATAATATATTTACATTTCATTAAAAGTAACAGTAACGAGTAACGGTGCCGTTACTTTTTAAAAATGGTAACTGTAACGATAACGGCGTTACATTTAGACTGTAGTAACGGTAACGGTAACGGCATTAAATTTATAAAGTAACGAGCACAGCACTGTATTCAAGCTGTGTTTTATTAAAGTATTACCATGACATTAAGACAAAAACTAATAATTTTATGATTATTTCCCAAAATATGCATTTTTAAACAACAACAACAACAAAAGAAGAAATATGCACTTTCGCTAAAAAATGCTTAAAATATGTATTTACATATGCGCGTATGCAAATATACAAAAATCCGAAACCTAATTGTGACTAAAATTTTAGCATTTTTGGGTTTACAATGTACTGTATTATAATCTTTCAATTTGGACCTATGGCTGGAACAGACAGACACACACATTATAGATTACGTGCGGCAATGTGAAGCTCAAGATTCTCATGACTGCATTCTTTTCTATAGTTTTATTGACAAAATAATTGAACCGACAGTAATTGGGAGTTTAATTATTTGGTCAGTTGTTTTTGTTGTTTTTTAACCGATCAGCCCACCCTGATCGACCAAGCTGACGGCACGCAGGTAACCGATCGCCCTCTCCGGAGTGGACCAGAGGTTGTTGTTGTTGTTGGTTAGCCGATCAGCTCACCCTGATCGACCAAGCCAGCGGCACGCAGGTAACCGATCGCCCTCTCCGGAGTGGACCAGAGGCTCAGCGCACTAGTGATGTTGTGTTGTGTTCGTTGTTGTGCTAGAGCGGTACAGTCTGTCATAATGTGTTTGTGGTGTGTCCTGGCACAGGTGGCAGGTGTCGTCTGTGGAGTTGTCTAGTCTGTGTTTATATGTCCGTAAGTTGGGGTGATGTCCACATCGGAATCGTGCTAAGTTAACTCGATCCGTTCTGCTCAGGCTGATCTCTGACCTGTTAATGAGTGGCGGCTTCGCACCTAGGACCGCATACGGACCGAATCGTGTCAGTGCTTTGTGAGTTAGGTGTGTGTGTATGTGTTTTCTGTACTGTGTGATGTCTGTGGGGCGTGGTATGGAGTATTTGCCATTAAATGTGACATGTGAGTATCTTCCTGAAAGATAGCTGCTCAGCCACCTTTTGGTGTTATTGTGCATGTTTGTGTTGAGTATTTAGTTTATGAGAGGGAAGTGTGGGATAGCATCAAATGCTTTACTAATGTCTATTGTTGCTAATAGTGTACGTTGAGCTGGTCGTCTGGAGTTGATGCCATCCATGATGTGCTGCGTGAGGTTAGTGAGTAATGTCGTGGTTGAGTGGTGAGGTCTGAATCCATGTTGAGTAGGCGATAGTGGTATGTGTGGGTTGGTGATTTGTAAGATTAGTCTTTCTGTTATTTTGGAAGGTGTGCATAGTAAAGTAATGGGTCTATAGGAAGCTGGTCCTGTTGGATTTTTGTTTGGTTTGAGTAGTGTAATAATTTTACCTTGTTTCCATATGTCAGGAATAATACAATTAATACAGTGTTGGTATGAATATGTGCTGATGTTTGTGAGAGCTAGTATTCCCTGTGGGCCCAAGTGTTTAAGGTGTATGTTAGATATGTTGTCTGGTCCAGTAGCCTTCGAATTCTTAATATTTTTGATGATCTTGGTGGGCTGGTCTGTATTGAAGGGTGTAATGGTCGTGTCGAGTCTGTAGGTTTTCTTGTGTCTGGCTGTTTGTCTGTCTGCGTGTTTCTGGTTGTTGTCTCTGTTTAAGTGACTTATCTTTGCGTAGTGATTAACTAGAATGTTAGCTTGTTGTGTATATGTTGGAATATTAATTTGGGTGCGACAGATAACCGCGTGTGAGGTGTAAATGCTGCTGTTAGAGTGGGTAATGCTGTTTATAGTCTTGTATAGCCTGGATGTATCTGTGGAGTGTTTAGTGTTGTTATGAATTCCCTAAATGTTTCTGTTTGTTTTTCTTTGAACCCAGTTTGTTGTTTATTTCTGTGTTGAGCTGTTGTATCTGATGTTTTATGGTTTCTGTGTGTGGTGTTTGTGTGTTATGTTTGAGGTTGTTTCGTTGCCTTATGAGGTGGGCTATTTCTTTAGTGTAATTTGGTTTGTATTTCCTAATGTTGCCCTTGGGTATGTATTTGTTTGCATTATTGATGATCTGATATTGATGTTTATGATGGGTGTGCTGTTTAATGTGGTGAATTGTTCCCCAGTCTGTATTTTGAACTGTTCCCAATCAGTTTTCTTGTAATTTGTGTAAGTGTGCCTAAGGCTGTTGGGGCAGAGTGTAGAACGTGTTGTAATGATGATGGGCAGGTGGTCTGATGACAGTTGTTTTTCTGTTCTCCAGTGTGTATGTGTTGTTAGTGAGGGGGAACAGAACGTTATGTCTCGGGAGGAGTTTGAGTATCCTACTTGATGTGGTATGTGTGTATGTTCTTCTGTGTTGTTAAGAACACAAACATAGCTGAGTAACTATCTTTCAGGAAGATACTCACATGTCACATTTAATGGCAGGTCATCCTAAAACAAGCTTTTTCCGAACGGGTCCCTCAAGGCTCTGTTCTCTCACCAACACTGTTGAACTTATACATGCATGACATTCCAACACCCATAGCTAACAAGCTTACCTTATTATCATATGCAGATGACATCACTCTAACATCCACCACAACAACATCGACACCGCTACAAATAACCTACACACATACATAAACAGTATACAAGACTGGCTCACACACACAATAGACTCAAAGAATCGCCCACAAAATCAACCATCACCTTGCTTACAAGCAGGGCCGGATTTAGGAGTGGGCAAAGTGGGCAGCTGCCCATGGGCTTTCACATCTTGGGGGCCTCCACATATTGACAAGCCATTATCAAAATAGAAAAAACCCGAAACTAGAAAAACCCGATAGATGATCAACAAAAAAACACGCGCATCCAATACCACTGTAGTACATAAACTTTTACCAATTACTATTTGTTGTGTACTGATTATTATTTTGTTTTTATTACTCTTTTAGGCCTACTCTCACTATAATGGAATACCCGAGTAACCCGAGGCTTTCATTTTTTGCAGAAATGAGTGGAATGGACAGACACAAGAGTGCACGATGTTTTGAAAGTGTATGTATGTTAATTATACCGGGTGTTTCAAAAGTCCCTCACTAATTTGATTTTCAATTTTCTTTGCAGCTAATCGACCAACGACGTTCATCTTGTGGTAAACTCTTACTCAGTAGTTGAGAATTTGTTTGAGTCTACATTTGAAGTTTTGCTCCGTTTTCTTCTGCTACCATGCTGACTCTAGAGCAGAGGTGTAAAATCGCTGCATGGCAGGAGGTTTTTCAATCTGTGGTCGAAGTGCAGCGACGATTCCGAACAGTCTACGGACAGCATTATGCACCGGATAGGAGCACCATCGTCGCCACCCACCGGAAGTTTATGGAGACCGGATCCGTAAAGGACAAACCACGATCAGGAAGACCTCGAAGTGGGCGGAGTGAGGAGAATGTCGAAACTGTCCGTGAGGCGTTTACTCAGAGTCAAGGAAAGTCCATTCGGCGAGCTGCTGCGGAACTGAACATCAGCGCGACATCTATCCAACGGATTTTGCGGCGTGGTCTCAAGCTGTATCCGTACAAGATCCAGGTGGTTCAGAAGCTGGAACCTCAAGACTACGATTGCCGGGTGGAGATGTGTGAGACACTGCTGCATCACTACGAAAGAGACCCATCGATCCTGGAGCACATGTGGTTCAGCGACGAAGCTCTCTTCCACCTTTCTGGTCGCGTCAATCGGCACAACACCCGCATCTGGGGAACTCACAATCCTGCGGAGATCCGTGAACATGAAAGGGACACGCCGAAATTGGTCGTCTGGTGTGCCATCTCCTCAGCTGGGCTGATTGGTCCGTTCTTCTTCCGGGATCAAGATGGAAATTCCGTGAACGTCAACGGAGACAATTACCTTCGTATGCTTCAGGAGTTCTGCATCCCCCAAATGTCAGCTGTAGCTGACATGCAAGAAGTCATTTTCCAGCAAGACGGTGCCCCTGCTCATTACTCGCGTGAGGTTCGCTCATTTCTGAATAAGCAGTTCCCGGATCGGTGGATTGGTCGCCGTGGTCCCATCGAATGGGCTGCTCGCTCGCCTGATCTTACCCCATGCGATTTCTTTTTGTGGGGCTACATTAAGAGCAAAGTGTACGCCACCAAGCCGCGAGTCCTCCCCACACTAGAAGAACGGATCAGGAATGCGTGTGCTTCTGTTACTCCCGAAATGTTGTCCAATGTCGGCCAAGAATGCGTAAAACGGTGGCTAGCTTGTTTCGAAAAAGACGGTGCCCACGTTGAGGTGTACCAGTGACTTTCCAGTAGACTTATGAAGCCAAGTTTGATGCCACCAAAATTCTCATGAATCGTAGACTCAGCAACCAAATTGTCATTTGGTTCCTCTTGTAATTGCTATTTTAATAAAATTTTAAAAATAATGAGGGACTTTTGAAACACCCTGGGGGGCCTCCACATGGAGGCTGCCCAGGGGCCTCCACACGTCTAAATCCGGCTCTGCTTACAAGCAATACAAAAGAACACCAGATAACTCCACAGCTTACACTAAACAACACCAACATTCCACACACTCACAGGACCAAAATACTTGTAGTCCAGGCAATCTAGAGCAAAAATAGCTTCAACCTGGGCAAAATTGCTTCAGAAGCTTTCTAAACTGTTTCCAGCTCAGGAACCATTGCAGAATAACATATCCAAAATCTGACAAAATTGGACCCCGGGAACACCCCCAAAAATGAAATTCAAAATGGCGGACTGGCAGTTTCCTACGAAATACAATAAATTTTAATTTCGCTTTGTAGAGAGTTATGACGTTTTTCTTGATCAGTAAAATGTTTTAAAACACATTTTCGTTTCTAAATTAACCTATATGACACTAAAAATTGTATTAGGCGGCTAGTATTAAACTATGACGTCACGTAATGTAAATAAAATATACTGTATGGAGTGTATGTGAGAATGGACATTGCTACATCTTTATAAACTTATATTATATACAACTCTTTAATTCCTACTACCCACTATCAAATCTGCGTATTTGTGCTTGTCATTTTCTTTAAAACTGTTATTATGTACTCCTTTTAAATACTGCAACATAGTTTATTAATTTGTGTTTTCTGTTTCAGACTGACTCGGTGTACGGCTGACTCGGTTTGCGTCCGCCTTCAAGAATGCAGACCCCTGAAGAATTGTGCGTGATTTGTAAGGAGAAATTGGACAGCGGACAGGAAGTGGTTCACATCTCGCAAAAAGGAGCAGATGGTATAAATGCATCCAGCCGCAGCCGTGGAAGCGATGTTGTTGCAACAGCTGGAATAAGTGTTCACGTTGTATGTAGGAAAAGGTTTACGGATAAAAAGACCATTGAAATAAAGAAGCGACAGACCGCAGCCGAGGCAATACCAAGGAAAAGTGCTCGTTTTCATGAATACGCATTTTCCAGTGCTACTCACTGTTTGTTTTGTGATACCTTTGTGGACTTTTTTTCCAAACACAAACCAAAATCAGAGCATGTCAAAATAAGAACTACAGAGTTCTCCGAAACCATAAAAAGGTACTGTGAAAGCCGCTGCGATGAATGGTCGTTTAATGTAAAAGGCCGTCTGGAGTATTATCTTCGTGATCTTCCTGCTGCAGATTGTGTCTACCATCACACCTGCAGCGTAAATTTTCGAAGTGGAAAAAACATTCCTCGCGCATACTCCTCCGACGATCAGGATTCGAAGAAAGGGAGACCAACTAATGAAGAGCAACACCAAGCATTCCTTCAGACCTGTGCTTACCTGGAAGAGAATGATGATGAACAACTGTTGATTGGAGACCTAATTTCCAAAATGGAGGAATATCTTCAAGGAAGTCAGAGCTCTGTCTACGAACGCAGGCACATGAAGAGAAAGCTTTTAGAACGTTACGAAGACAAGATCATAATATCAGGTGAAAGTGGGAAGGCAGATGTAGTAACACTACGAGAGACAGCTAATGAAATTCTTATAGATTATCACAAAAAGTCGAAAGAATGTGATATAGATATAGAGCTACAGAAGATTTACCTAGTAGAAGCTGCTGCAAAAATAATCAGAAGTGATATCAAGTCTGTCGACTCGCCTAGAAAAGATGTGTATCCATCTCCAAATGACATCACTGCAGAAAGTGCTCTTGATTACATTCCCAACAGTCTGAAATTGCTATTATCAAAAGCATTTGCGGGACAGGATGCTTCAAGAAAAATAGGTGCAATTGGGCAGACCATTATGCAAGCAACCCGTCCTAGAGGATTACTATGTCCACTACAGATCGGTTTGTCGGTTCAGCTACACCACAACTTTAGGTCAAGGTACCTTATTGACGTTCTCCATCAGCTGGGTTACTGTTCGTCGTATGCAGAAGTAACAAGATTCGAAAGAAACGCGGCGCTGGCAAGTGGGTCTGGCTCTTTTACTGTTGATGAAAACACTGCAGTCCTTCTAGCAGCAGATAACGTCGATCATGATGTCTGCACTTTGGATGGGAAGAATACCTTTCATGGAATGGGTATGATTGCCGCAATAACTCCGAAGATCAAGATCCACCCTTCTATTCACAGGCGTAATGTTGGTGACAATGACATTAAGAAGATTGCAACCGTTGACATTAGGGAATATAGACACGCGAGAAGCATGTTGAGGGACATCTCATTCCGCGAACTTCCAGTACCCACTGCCACCATAAGTCGACTTAGTCTTCTCTGGCAGATATCTTCAGCAGAAAGATCAGGTCCAAGTTGGTCCGGAACAATGCAGGCAATTCACGGTGGATCAAGTGTCTCACATCCAGGTGTGGCGTCGATCACGTTCCTTCCCATCATAGATATGTCGCCAACTGACATGACCTGCATATTTTCGACATTACTATATTTGAGCAAGATAGCTCGCGATCAAAAAGTCCCATGCATTATTACCTTTGATCAGCCTTTGTTCTGGAAAGCTTCCCAAATCATCAATGAACAGAGAGACCTGTAGGACATTGTTTTAATGCTGGGATCATTTCACACTCTGATGAATCTTTTGGGAGCAGTCGGTACTCTTATGAATGGTTCAGGATTGTCTGAAGTACTTCAAGAAATATACGGACCAAATGCCGTGCAACACATGATGTCTGGAAAAGCTGTTTCAAGAGCGATACGTGGTCATATGATAGTAGATGCAGCTCTTAGTACCTTACTAGTCGCAGACGTTTTCCCTCGTAATGAAGATGGAACTCCTCATGACCTCCATAAGGAAGCTTGTGACCTGCTCGACGATGTTATGACCGCCAAACAATCAGTTGAGGATGTGGAATCTTCGAATGCATTGTCTCAGATTGCTACCACTTTGGATGCGAAGAAAACTGACCTACAATCTACTTCGCAAACAAGTCAACTCTGGTTGGAATATCAGCGAATGATCAACATTGCACGTTCCTTGATAACAGCAGACAGAACCGGCTCGTGGGATTTGCACTTGCAAGCTATGCTGGAGACCATCCCCATAATTGCAGCAGCCGGACATCACAATTACCTGAAATCGATATACCTGTACCTGCAGAAAATGTTAAGTTTGCCTTCTGAAAATCCATCCGTTAACAAAATGTTCCAGGAAGGTAAGTTTGTGGTAAGAAGAAGCGACAGATTATGGGCCGGACTCGGCACAGACCTGGTGATAGAACAAGTACTAATGCGTTCCCTGGAAAGCAGAGGCGGACTGACACGCGGAAGTGGATTTACAGACATCCAAAGGACAACGTGGCTCTTTTCTATGCCTCTGTGTTCCACTTATAACTTAGCAATGCAGGAATACACCAGAGTTTTGTTGGAAAGTAGTGAACATCACAAGGAAATGAGGGGAAGTAGACAAATCAGGGACAGTAATGACATGAAGAAAGTACTTGAACGTCTGGAATCCTTATCCCCATTCCATTCTACCTCGGGTCTCTGCAACATTGTAACAGGGCTAACTGCTGATCCTGGAGTTAACGTTCATCAATTGCATTCAATCGGTACGAACATTGTCGTAAAAATGATTGGGAAACAAGCCTTTACATATTCTGCCAAAAGATCTGACAAAGTGAAAACACTAGGATCTGCTTCTGCCGTTGTGATCACTGATGCTTCAGATATACAGTAGAAGTAGATCCTGCACTACTGTTTCAGAGAATGATGACTGTTGCCACTGGCGGAGACATGAATCTTGAAGATGTCATGTGTTACGAACTGTGTGCATATCCTCCTGCATTGTTCGAATCACGAAGTATCTTGAGGAAACCCGATAAGTCTCAGCTAGCTCATGCAATAATCAAATACACTGATACTTTACGCATGGAAGAAGTTCAAGAAATTCAGTGCACAGACCAGTACGTATTGGATGGTGGATCTCTACTACATCGTGTTTCCTGGCGTCAAGATGAAACATATGACAGCATCGCCAACTCATATGCCGATTTCACTCTGAAAACATATGGAAAAGCAATCATTGTTTTTGATGGCTACAGCAGCTCTCCTACGATCAAGGACATGACCCACAGAAGACGCAGCACCGACAAGCAGAAATGTGAATCTCAGTCCAAGCATGAAGTTTGTTGGCCAGAAGGAACACTTCTTGGCTAATGAAAACAACAAGCAAGCATTTATTTCCCTCGTAGGTGAGATGTTGAAGAAGCACGGGTGTACTGTTCACAACGCAGATGGGGATGCTGATGTAGACATCGTTCGTGCAGCAGTTTCCTCATCAGAAAATGCAACTACAACAGTAATAGGGGAAGACACCGACTTGCTGATTCTCCTTCTGTACCATGCCAAGGACAGTGGTTTCAAGTTGTACTATCGCAGCGATATAAGACGGGGACCATCTCCTAATCCTGTGTATGATATTCTCAGCATTCAATCATTGTTAGGCAATGACATCTGCAAGTATCTCCTGTTTGTACATGCTTTCACGGGCTGTGATAGCACATCCAGAATTTTTTCGATCGGTAAAGCCAAAGCATTCGACACACTGATGAAGGTGGCTGAACTCCGTTCAGTTGCAAATACATTCTATTCTGATTGTTGCCAACACTCTGACATTGAAACCGCTGGAAGAAAGGCAATGCTTCTGTTGTATGGCTGCAAAACACTTGAATCCACTAACGCACTACGTCATCGAATGTTAGTTGAAAAGGTAGCTACAGCTAAATCTTTTGTTACACCCGAACGTTTGCCACCTACCGATGCGTCCACAAAGTACCACAGCTTTCGCACATACTTTCAAATACTAATCTGGAAGTCTACAGAAGAGAAGATCGATGCAGAACAGTGGGGTTGGTATGTAAAGAATAATTCCTACTACCCTACAGCCTGCGACAAGCCACCAGCTCCAAATTATCTGCTCAACATGATCCGCTGCTCCTGCAAGACGAAATGTGCTACTTCAAGATGTGGATGCAAGCGTAATGGAATGCCCTGTTCAGCCGCTTGTGGCGAGTGCCAAATCAGTGGTTGCGATAACAACCCAAGTACCGGTAATCTATCCGATGATAGTGATGAAGAGGATTAATTTCTGTATGTTTGTGACCAGGTATCACTTCTTCTGTAATGAACATAACTTGAAACTAGGAAAAAAATAATTGTTGTATTATTGATTATAAAAATCTGTAAAAAGCTATATAACATTATATTTGCGTAATAACTGGTTGTGTTGTATATTGTTGAATTATTTAAAACATTACAACTGAAATAAAAAGCATCAAATGTATCTCTATAAATAAAAGCGTAAATTATATATTTTTTTTTTTCGTAGGAAACATCCAGTCCGCCATTTTGAATTTCATTTTTGAGGGTGTTCCCGGGGTCCAATTTTGTCGGATTTTGGATATGTTATTCGGCAATGGTTCCTGAGCTGGAAACAGTTTAGAAAGCTTCTGAAGCAATTTTGCCCAGGTCTAACTACAAATTGCCTGGACTATTGGGGTCACATACAACACATCATTATCTTTTGCAAACCACATTCAGGACATTAAAAACAAAATATACGTCAAGACTTAACACGTTTAGGGTACTAACTAGGGTTTCTTGCCCGGGATCCCGGCTGTTTTTATTGGATTTGAAAATCCCGGGAAATCATCTTGCATGCAACTTCTTACTAACCCACAGACAGCGTTGCCAGACGTACGATAATTATCGCATAAATACGATAATTTTTACTTTCGTACGATGTTTTGAATTGAATATTATTTGTTTTGAATTGTGATATTGAATTTCAATTTTACTACTTTTTTTTTTTACAAAGCTGGGCTACTTTTTGTCAAATAGTTCTGGCAACTTTCTTGCAGTGTTTCCAGAAATATTTAGCCAAATTATGTTAAACCTGCTGCTAAATCATGCTAAATTGCCTAAAATTATGCTAAACCTGTTTCCATTTTATGCTAAAAATATGCTAAATGATTATTTTCATTTTATGGGCTATTTTTAGGGAAGAAAATACATAAAAATGCTCATTTTCTTCATTTTAGTCAGTTTAGCTAATTTTATAATAAACTCTGAATCAAAAAAGAAGAAAAAATGGGTTTAAAAAATTGTGGAGAAAGATATAATTTTCAGTATTCTTTCTACATCAAAAATAAAAAGGCATACTAATGTCACTCACTAAATCATCATAATACATAAAACCAGGGCCGGATTAAGACCTTTAGAGGCCCTAAGCACTTAAAAGATTTTGGTGCCCCATATATATGTAATTCAAAATATAAACAAAAATAAACCATAAAATAAAATTTTATTTTTTGAAATGAAACAAAACTTACAGTAAGATGGAAAATAATGTTTATTTTTGTATACTTCCACTTCATTTATATTTGAAAAGTTTTCTCCTACTTTTTTTAATTGCAAAGTCTTTGATCAGATCCTCAAAACTAATCTTACGTAACACATCTGCTTCTATACTTAGTAGAGATAAGGCATCCAGCCTGCCTTGTTGCATAGTTGTTCTGTTGGTATTTTTAATATACTTCAACTGAGAAAATGAACGCTCAGCTGAGCAATTTGTGACCATTAATGTTAAAAATATACGAAAGGCAATTTCTACATTTGGGAAGGCACACTCAATATTGTCTTCTACAATATTGAATATTGAATAATTTGTAATGTATAATACATTACAAATTATTCACTCTGGTTATTACAATCTAAATTCTTTGATACTGTTATGACAATAGATAAATAAATTATAAAATAAAGATACGTGTATGATAAAATATTGTTATATATACAAATAAAGTACACTTCATAGACTTACCCTAGAGAAGAAGAGAGAGCAACAGATAAACTTCTTCAACGCTAATTAACTTAGGTCAGTATATCTTATTATTATAATGGCCGTGATAAACATCACTTGATACTTGTAACAGCAATATAGAGAGTTTATAGTTTCTTTTATTTTAATATTAATTTATATTACAATTCTATAAACCTAAATCTTTCTGTAAAACAATACCAAATGATTATGTGAAATATATATTTAATATTATATGCACAAATCACACGTTCAGAATAACTTCCTATAGCACACGAAAATATTTAATCTATATGTATTTTTAATATGGCGCTCAAAGATTTGATATAAACAAAATAATAACGCAAAGCGTAAAGTGTGTGATTACAACGAAATATATTTATTCTCTCAAAAGGGTTGTTGTTCACTACAAATTCAAACAATGAAAAAAAATAAATACTATATATGAATATATATAATTCAGTTTTCAACAGCTTATAGGCTATAAGCCGCGATTATAATAGTATAATAAATCCATGGTAAATCCGACAATGGAAAATTTCTGTGGTGCCCCCCTTCCCTTGATGCCCTAAGCACAAGCTTATTTTGCTTAATGGTTAATCCGGCCCTGCATAAAACCATTCTTATTTCCTGAATACGCATGATAAATATTATGTTTAATAAATAATAAATAGCTACCACTGATTGGTAAACTCAATTCAAGTATTACAATGCAAAAGTGGTCATCTAGGCATAAGTAATTGGTTATCCCAATTCTAAAAGGGTATTTTATCACTGAACAATTAACAAAATTACCGTTCTCTTAAATATACAACCCTTTCCTGGATTTCCCGGGATCCCGGGAATTGGCTTAATTTTTCCGGGAATTCCCGGGATGAACAAAGCTGCATATAAGGAGAAACCCTAGTACTAACAGGCACAAACTTTGGACACCAGTAGGAAACAACATCACTCATATACAAACAATATATTCGCTCAGTTATGGACTATGTTAGCCCATGCTGGGCACCCATTATCTCAAACACACACATAAATACCTTACAGACAATACAAAACAACGCACTTCGTATCATTACAGGATACACTCAAACAACACCAATAGAACACCTGCACACAGAAACAAAAATACTGAAAGTTAGAGAACATTTAGACATGAGGGGAACACAATTCATGGCAGCAGCGACAACTAACCCACAACACCCTTGCCACTACATGTACAATCATGCACCGACACCTCGCACCATTAAGGTAACACCAGAGACATTATAACCAAATGCTCCATTCCATACCATGCCCCACAGACATCACATAGTACAGAAAACACATACACACCAGGGGTGCCACAAGAATTTTAGGGAAAGTAACAAAATGAATAAGCCAAAGGTAACAAATCCATCAAAAAGGTAACAAATCGCGAAAAAAAATTAAATTGTTCAAATTAAACTATTTATTAAGTCTTACCTTACTTAAAATGCTACGTTTTCTTCATCCATAGTTTTACTTTCTTGCCATTTGGATTCCTTCATCATATTTATCATTTCTTTTGATGGTTCCCATTTTGTACAATCCTGGCTTCGAAGTAATTCTTTTGTATATAAAAGCGCACTTATTGTGGATGTTTTCAATGAAGATCTATTTTTAACTTTAACATTAGTTAGTGTTGAAAATATTCTTTCGGCACTAGCCGAAGAATGAGGAAGTGAAAGGAGATCCATCATGAATTTAGATAGTAAAGGGAAGCGCTGCTTGTCCCCACACTGTTCTTTTGAATTATTATACCAAAATCTTTCTGGATTTTCTAGTCATTTTAGGCTTTTTCTCCGGTGTTTTATAATCACTATCATAAGTTTCATCATCTTGATTTCCAGTGGTGGGCACCGTTAACCAAAAAGTTAACTTCGTTAACCGCTAATCCGTTAACCAAAAAGTTAACTTCGTTAACCGTTACTCCGTTAATTCGTTAAACATGTAACAGAAGTTACCGATAAACCGTTAACGTTAACTTTTATTATAAAAAAAATGAAAAACACATATATATAATTTAATTTTCCCTCTTCTTCTCGTTCTCCATTTTGTCCATGAGATGCATGTTGCCCTTCATGAAAATTAGCATATCAAAGTTTTCATCAGACAGGGATGATCTCTTGGCCCTCAGGATGTCCTTGCCCATAGAGAACAAACGCTCCACTGCAGCACTGGAGGGGATGGCTGTGTTGAACTTGATGAACAAGTCCACCAACACTTGCTCACCCATGAAGGCAGCATCTGTCAGCAAGTCCTTGGAGTTGGTCTCCAGCCAGGTCTTGACCAAGTTCTGGGCCTTGCCCTTGAGTGACCTGTGGCTTCTGCTGCTCTCTTTTGTCTGGATGACAGCACTGAAGAAGTCATCCTCCTCCTCCTCCTCGTTGTTGCTGCCCACTTCGTTGGACTGCTGCTTCATGGCCTCCTCGACTGTACCCTCCATGCTTTTCCTCACCCTGGCGACCTTGGTGTTGTCATACTTGAAAATAATAGAAACTTTTAAACGTTTATTTATGAATTTTTTGGGTTAACGGACTTGAGTTAACGGAAGTTAAATGTAACGGAAGTTAATTAGTCCGATAATGATTTTCAAAGTTAACTTAAAAGTTAAATCGTTAACGAAAAAGTTAACTTCGTTAATTAACGATTAACGGATTAACGGTTTGTGCCCAGCTTTGTTGATTTCCCTCCATATTAAAGGGATATATATATATATATTTTTTTATCAAAATATAGTAACACAAAATTTCACTCACTAAACAGGTTTAATATAAAATTAAAGATAAGACTGAATAAACTAAAACACTAAACACACGTGAGATCACGGAACAAAGTCACGAGAGCAACTGGAAAGAGTTGCCAATCAACGCTATATTATAACGTTAATTGGCAACTCTTTCTAATGTGCCAACTTCAGTGGTGACACTAACAGCAATAATTAAAACTTAGAAATTTACCGTTTTCTTGGAATTAGAGTTAAAAGTCTAAAACGTAACAAAATTTCCGAACGTCGTAACAAAAGTACAAAAATGTTAAAAAGTAACAATTTTGTTACGAAAGTAACAAAAGTGGCAGCCCTGAATTACACACACACCTAACTCACAAAGCACTGACACGACTCGGTCCGTATACGGTTCTAGGTGCGAAGCCGCCACTCGCCACTCATTAACAGGTCAGAGATCAGCCTGAGCAGAACGAATCGAGTTAACTTAGCACGATTCCGATGTGGACATCAACCCAACTTACGGACATATAAACACAGACTAGACAACTCCACAGACGACACCTGCCACCTGTGCCAGGACACACCACAAACACATTATGACAGACTGTACCGCTCTAGCACAACAACGAACACAGCACAACATCACTAGTGCGCTGAACCTCTGGTCCACTCCGGAGAGGGCGATTACCTGCGTGCCGCTAACTTGCTCGATGAGGGTGAGCTGATCGGCTAACCAACAATAACAATATCATAAACTCCAAAAAATAGCCAAATCAGGAAAAATATTTTATGAAAAAAGTACATTATAGTCAAAACAGGAAATATATTTTATTAAAAAAAATACATTTGAACAAATTTGCACAACATAAGATATATATTTTTTTAGTCAGTTTTTAATGGCAATTCAATATATAGTACTATTTATTTTCCTAATTCAACACAAAACAACAAAGTAATTTCCCTCTCCTTATTAAATATTGTTTGTTTGGGCTATAACCCCCAAACAGGTGACCCTTAATTATTCATTTCAATTTTATTCAGTAATTATAGTAAGCCTATTTTCTTAGCCACATCAAATGGGTGATCCGTAGGCCACTATATAAATATAATAAAAATCATGATAGGATGTTTGAAAAAGATCGGGATATTGTTGGTATTTTTAATAACTACTTTAGCTCTGTTTTCCCTGAAAAAATGTAAATAACTTTGATTTTAATTCTTTAGATTCTGTAAACTCGGGCATTCTTGATCATATTCATATAAGGAAGGATGATGTTAGGCAAGTGATTCATACATTGAAGCCAAATAAAGCTGCTGGACCTGATAATATATATGCTCGGATTCTCAGAGAAGGGAAGGAAAGCTTATCTGAGGCACTAACTATTTTGTTTGCTGGGTTTTTTAATTATGCAGAGGTACCAGATGAATGGAAAAAAGTAAATGTAGTACCCATTTACAAAAAGGGTAGTAAGAAGGAGGTAGGAAATTATAGGCCTGTTAGTTTAACATCATTGGTAGGAAAGATACTAGAAAGAATTATATAGAAGTAGATAATGGAAATGATGTAGATATGATTTATTTGAATTTTAGTAAAACATTTAACAATGTTCCACATAGGAGACATCTAGGTAAATATTTGGCTGGACACAGGGGCTACATTTTTTATCAAAATTACATTTTTCTAGTGTAGTTTTCTCTGCTTTGTTCGAATCTGATACCCATTTCGGTAAATCTCTAGGAGCGCTACATTTTTCACTATTAAACACACACTCATAAAACATATATCATTTGAAAGCTCACATTTTTCTGAGTCTAAAAATGTAGTAATCCAAAAGTATCAATAGCAAATAAAAAGTAACTAGGTTTAAATATAAAACCTTAAACCGATCAATTTGTGATGCGTGATCTTTAGGGGCTCTGCCCCCGTACCCCCGAGACCTAAATTATACAAATGATAATGTAATAACATATTCATGTTAGGTTAGGTTACCGTAACAATTACCAAAAATACCATCTTACAACACAGACTGAAGATTTTTAACTTAGCCAACCTTTATAAAGTAGTTAATGACATCACGCGTCAAACAATTAATTAAATCGTTACTTTTTATTTGCTATTGATACTTTTTGATTACTACATTTTTAGACTCGGAAAAATGTGAGCTTTCAAATGGTAGGCCTATATGTTTTATGAGTGTATGCTTAATAGTGAAAAATGGAGCGCTCCTAGAGATTATCCCCCATTTCTTGTGCAAATGAATAGAAACTACTTTTTTTTCCATTCCAAAATACGGAGTGTTTCTACTTATTTGCACAAGAAATGTGTGTCAAATTCCAACAAAGCAGAGAAAACTACTCCAAGAAAATATAATTCTGATAAAAACTGGCTAACCTAACTAAATTAACTAACCTAACCTAACCACAGAGCGCACCAAAATACACTAGAAAAATATATTTTTTATTTCAACTTCACGCCATGTCATTTTCGTTTAAACTAACGAAAATATCATTACTTAACCTAATCAATCATCAAAGGTGTACAGTTGGCCTAACCGGGCATTCAGTTGACCTAACCGGGCATTCAGTTGACCTAACCGGGCATTCAGTTGACCTAACCAGGCATTCAGTTGACCTAACCAGGCATTCAGTTGACCTAACCGGGCATTCAGTTGACCTAACCGGGCATTCAGTTGACCTAACCGGGCATTCAGTTGACCTAACCGGGCATTCAGTTGACCTAAAAGGTTAATATTGGTTATTTCACCTAAATATCTTCTGATCTTTTCGTATTAGGCACTCACTGTCACATTTCGGGCAAGTTAAAGATGAGAGAATAACACCGTAATTGATAAAAATATCCAATGCTTTCTCTTCATCTAGGGCACATGACGAATCAAGTTCTCAAAGTCAGAAACCACACGAACAGCACGTCATAATTCTATCACAAACACGATCAAACTGAATCCAATTAGAAAAAAGAAAATAGACAGAACAGAAACCAACCAACTAATTAAGTCGCAGAGTTTCGAAAAAATAGCCCAATCAAGAAAAATATTTTATGAAAAAAGTATATTATAGCCAAAACAGGAAATATTCACTATAAAAATGTAACCTAATTTTTTCTATAATCTTGCATTTCCACAAAAAATGATTAGTACCATCGTAAAGAGCATGAAAAATGGGGCTAGTGAAACACAACCTCTCATTTCTCGTTAGCCCCTATGTCCAGCCAAATATTAACTGACATCTATATAAATAAAATTTCATGGGATGTTGGGGTCAGTTGTAAATTGGGTAAAAAAATGGTTGAAAGACGGAGAACAGAGAGGAATTCTAACAAATTAAGTCGCACCGTAACATGACATCATATGACATCACTATTTCCCTCTACAAAAATTCCAAAATTATGATTCTTTGCGCAATAATGCATGTATTTATATATATTATCTTATAATAATTTTTACTATAAATAAGCATTTGCCCCAGAAATGAGTAGCAAATTTGAATAAAGCGACTAAAACTGCCTCATAAAAAGTTATTTTCAATCACAGGTTCAGCTCATGGCATTTAGTAAATATTAACCAAATAAAGAGTAATAGACCTAAAACTGATCCCTGTGGTACCCTACTTTTCACTTTCTGCCACCCAGATTCATGACCATTTTTGTTGGTTTCTGTTCTGGCTAATTTTTTTTCTAATTGGATTCAGTTTAGTGGTGTTTGTGATAGAATTATGACGTGCCATTCGTGTGGTTTTGATTTTGAGAACTTGATTTGTCATGTGCCCTAGATGATTAATTAAATGATTAATTGAATGCCCGGTTAGGTCAACTGTACGCCCTTGATGATTGGTTAGGTTAAGTTGTGATATTTTCATTAGTTTAAATGAAAATGACGGGAGCAAACTAACTTTTCTGGTTAATTTTGAGGTGTTTTGCATGTTTCCTGTGGTAATGCGTCGTTTACGAGATCTCGTAACATGAACATTGAACATGTTAGGTTATGCTTTATTGTGCGAGTGTAAAATGTAGTCAAAAATACATTTTTCAAGTGTATTTTGGTGTGCTTTGTTCGAATATGACCTTCATTTCTTGTGCAAATGAACAGAAATACAATTTTCATTACATGGCCCAAACACGTATTTCTGTTCATTTGCACAAGAAATGAAGGTTATATTTGAACAGAGCACACCAAAATTCACTAGAAAAATGTGTTTTTTACTTCAACTTCAGGTCATGGCATTTTGTAAATAATTACCCTTTATTTTATATCAAAATGACTTAGAGAAGGGAGTAGGTAGTAAAATCTCTAAATTTGCAGATGGTACAAAAGTAGTTGACCCGGTTACAAATAAGAAAATTTAGCAATTATTCGTTTTTATACCCACTGTTTTTATGATGAGAACAAACTTTTATGGTAAATTTTGGAGGTGTTTTGCTCGAATCTGCCATCCATTTCCTGTGCAAATGTGTAGTGTTTGAGATATTGTCATCTCGAAAACTACGCATTTGCACAGGAAATGGATGGCAGTTTCATACCAAACACCTCAAAATTAACCAGAAAAGTTTGCTCATCATTTTCATTTAAATTAATGAAAATATCACGACTTAACCTAACAAATCATCAAAGGCATTCAGTTGACCTAACTGGGCATTCAGTTGACCTAACTGGGCATTCAATTAACCTAACAGCTAACAGGTTAATATTGGTTATTTCACCTAAATATCTTTTGATCTTTTCGTATTAGGCACTCACTGTTACATTTCGGGCAAGTTAAGGATGAGAGAATAATGCTGTAATTGATAAAAACTTCCAATCCTTTGTCTTTGTCTCAGGCACAATACGAATCAAGTTCTCAAAGTTGAAATCACACGAATGGCATATCATAATTCTATCACAAACACCACCAAACTGAATCCAATTAGAAAAAAAAAAATGGCCAGAACAAAAACCAACAAACTAGTTAAGTTGTAGAGTAGCGAAAAAATAGCCCAATCAGGAAAAATATTTTATGATAAAAAGTACATTATAGCCAAAACAGGAAATATATTTTATTAAAAAAAAGTATATTTGAACAAATTTGCACAACATAAGATATATATTTTCTGGTAATTATTTGTTTTTTGACCCAGTCTCGTTTTATAATGAGAGCAAAACTTTTCTGGTCAAGTTTAAGGTGGTCTGCACGAATCTGCCATCCGTTTCCTGTGCAAATGCGTAGTTTTCGAGATATCATCATCTTGAAAACTACGTATTTGCACAGGAAATGGATAGCAGTTTTGTACAAAGCACCTCAAAATTAACCAGAAAAGTTTGCACTCGTCATTTTCGTAAAAAACTAATGAATTTAAATGAAAATATCATGACTTAACCTAACAAATCATCAAGGGCGTACAGTTGACCTAACCGGTGTCACATACTGAACTGTCCGCAAAACATTAGGACTGATCAATTTGTGATGTGTGATCTTTACGGGGGCTCTGCCCCCATACCCCAGAGACCTAAATTATACAAATGATAATGTAATAACATGTGCCAACCTTGCATGGGTAGTCCGCTAAATTTTGCCTGCCCTTAAACTGAAATGAGACACATTTATTTTTAGGATTTTTTTTACGACACCTAAAGACCTTCTGGTCTTTTCTCAAAATACAAGCACTATTGCATTTAGGGCAGGTCACGGATGTCTTAATTATTCCATGATTGAAAAAAAGGTCTAAACTCTTGTCTTCATCGAGGGCAATATGGCGGATCACGTCTTCAAAATCAAATATGCATAACTGACACATCATACTTCTAGTCACAAAAAAAAAAAACTGAACAGAGTTCAACAGACGAACATTTGCTAAAAATGATTTATTTGTAAAACAGGACAAATTGAATTACGCAGAAGTAGCCAGAATCACCAAAAATAAGAAATATTCACCAAATAGTCGATATATATATATATATATATATTGAAAAAACACCAAAAATAGGAAATATATTTTAATAAAAAAACATATTTTATACAAATTTGCACAAGATAATATATATATTTTCTTATTCAGTTTTGATTGGTTATTCAATATATATTGCTGTTATAGCTGGGTGTGACTGGGTCAAAAATCGAATAATAACCTATTTTCTTAGTCAGTTTTGAATGGCAATTCAATATATTATACTGTTTTAACCGCATGTGATTGGGTGGAAAGACTAATATTAACCAAAAATTTCTTATAAACTGCAAAGAGTACTGATAGATTAGTTGCTTGCGCTACCAAATGGCAGATGGAATTCAATGTTCAAAAATGCAAAGTTATTTTGGTAGAAGTAATGAAAACTTTAGTTGAGAGATGCAAGGGAACTGGTTAGAGGATGTTAGGAAAAAGATCTTCCTGTTATAGTTAGTGGGAATCTACAACTTTCTAAGCAGTGCTTAGAGGCTAGAAATGAAGCAAATAAAATGTTAGGTATTATTAAGAGGAATGTTAGTTACAAGAGTAAGGAAGTGATCTGTAAATTATATAATTCTTATGTTAGACCTCACTTAGAATACTGCATTCAAGCTTGTTCCCCTCACCTTAGACATGACATTGATATGTTTGAAGGTTTGCAATGTAGGGCAACCAAGCTTATCCTTAACCAAAGAAGACTGGAATACAGGGAACGATTAAAGGAATTAGGAATGTTTAGTTTTGTGAAGTTGTAGGAGGGGAGCATATGATACAGATATTCAAAATATTTTCAGGGTTGGACAATTTAGATGTACATAACTTTTTCTCACTAGAGACTGATGGGATAACTCATGGACATAATAAGAAAATTAGAAAACAACCTTGTAGACTTTATCTATGAAAGTACTTTTTCAATCATGGAGTGGTAGATTTTTGGTATGACTTGCCATATGATGTGGTAAACACAGGGGTGTACCTAAAGTATTTGGCACCCAGGGCAGATCCTTCCTTTGGCACCCCCCCATAAATAATTTTAAATTTAACACACAGAAAAATATATTATGTTTGCAAGTAGATTTTTAAATAGTACAGTACTGTCATAAGCAAATTGGAAATAAGAAAAATGCAGGACATTAAAAATTTAGTGAACAGGTAATACTGCATTTTATTTTATACAAAAAAACACAGGAAATCCAGTCTCAACACTCAGCCTATTCTTCAAAGGTAAATAGAGAGGATTCACAATCTCTTCTTTCAAGCCTTAATTTCTGCAAATTGATCAATGACCTCATGAAAATTCACCTTCTTTGCATATTCATGTTCAACTGAAAGTAAAGCCAGATCTGTCAATCTTGTCTGACTCATGGTTGAGCGAAAGAAATTTTTTATCAATTTTAATTTGGAAAAACTTCTTTTACATGAAGCAATAGACACACAGACAGTCAAAAAGAATCGCAAACACAGTGACAAGCTTGGCAAAGATTCACAAAAATCCCATTTCACAATAAACTCTAGAAACTGCAATGCTGTCCATTTCTTTGCCTCTTCAATGCTGATTTTGGCAGCTTCCAAATGCCTCTGAAGTTGTCCAATTTCCACACTGATATCTTCATCAGAGAATTCATTGAAAATCTGAGTCAAATTTGGAATATACTTCTGAAGTTGTTCTTCTGTTGCAACAACCAAAGTGTTTGGCTGAATAACAGCGAAGATTGACAGAATTTGATCCATTGCCTTAGAACAAATCTCCAATTCTTGATGAAAGCAATCAAGACATTCAAACATAGCCCTTTTTACTTCCTCTGGCAATGTGAGACCAGCATCCTTTGCCATCTCTCCTGGCATTCTTTTTCGGAGCTTTACTCTCCCTCTTCTCTCCATAGAAATGTCCATTTCCTCACACTTTGTAATTGCATAATGAATGGTCCTCTCCACAATTTCATTGTGCTGATCTTCAAGAAACAGTTTTAGAGTTTGGAGCTTCACAATGCACTTCTCAAGGCTGATTCCAACTGTTTGCAAATATGAAAATAAAAACCCACTCTAATAGACAGAGTTTATTTCCACAACAGTTTCGATGCCCACTGGCATCATCCTCGGGTGGGGAACAACTTTGACACTTTGTCATTAAATAATCTTGTTCCCTCTATTAAATTTAAATATGAATGGGAGAATGACAAACAATTACCTTTTCTAGATGTTTTGGTCATTAACAAAAGTGGAAAGCCCAATTTCATGGTCTATAGAAAACCTAGCCTACTCATTGTAATTCGTACATTCATTATTTTTCATATCATGATGAAGGGGTTAAAAGCTCAATTATTTCTTCCATGTTTCTAAGAGCACTCAGGATTTGTAGCCCACATTTGCTGGACCCGGAAAATTTAAAGATTTGGAACATTTTAAGGATTTAAAATATCCCGAGTGGTTTATCAGAAAGGCGTATTTTAAAGCCAGAAAATCTTTTTATGCCCCTTGGGAACTTCAGTTAACCAAAAACAATATGTGAGTTTGCCTTACATTGCCAGCTTAGAAAGAGTAAAACTGTTGACAAAAGATTTTGTTTGCTTTGGTGTTCAAATATTCATCTACCGTGAAAAGTAAATTGGTTAGGAATAACGTGGCAAAAGAGGAACAAGCCTGTGTCTACAGCATTCCCTGTAAAAGTTGTGATTTAGTATACATGGGAGAAACTGGAAGAAATATTGAAACCTGTATTAAAGAATACAAATATGCCTTCAGAAGATGTAATACTAATAATGCCATTTTTTTATCACGCCAGCCAAAATAATCATGCTATAGATTGGGAATCAAGTAAGGTACTTTATAAATGTAATAATTATGTCAAAAGAAAAATAATAGAATCTGTGTGTATAGAAAAAGTAGATAATTTTAATTTGTGTGAAGGTACTTATAAGTTAGACCCTTTAATGAGATTCTTGGTCAAAAAATCCCTTATGGAGTCGGGGAACGTGTTCTAACCTAAGTGTGAATTTCTTAAAGGTCTCTGGATTGTTTCCTTACTGTAGTAATGCCTAGTTAAGAATATGAATTTTTGTTTAATTAAGATAATGTTTAATGTAAATCATTTACTAATAATTATGGAATTACGAAAAAGTATGTTTGTTAGATTTAAATTGTTTAAAATGGGTAGAGTTGGCAATCCTGAACAGAGGCCCACAGAGCAGACTACCCCCACAAGGGAGTCAGTCTTCTAGGCAATGCGTTACGCGTAAGGTTGGCGTCATGTAACGTAAAGTTTAATTAATTGTTTGTGTTCCTCTCCGATGTAAAATGTTATCGTAAAATTCCGTACTCGCACCCCTCTAAATTACTTAAACCATTTTCAGAAGTAAATAAAAGAGTTAAAAAGTGTTAAAAGAGTGTTAATAAACACCCCCTTTGTTTTGTAACGGCTTTTCAGAGTCTCGGTGTGGCTACCATGAATATAATTGTAAAGTAGTGTTGAAATGAGTAGAGAAAGCAAGTGATAAAGGAAATAAAGAGCCGATAGTAGAGTAAATAAAGAAGAAAGTAAATAATAAAAGGCATTCACTATATTACTCGCTTTTAGTAAATGTAATAATGGAAGTAATAAATGTGGAAATAAATATAAATGCAACAGATGTAATAATAAAGGTAATATTATAAATTTAATAATTAGGGTAAAGGTAATAATAATAAATGTTAAAAAATGTAAATGCAATAATAAATGCAGTAATTATGTCAAAATATTAGAATCTGTATGTATAGAACAAGAAGATAGTTTTAATTTGTGCGAATGTACTTATAAGCGGGACCCTGTAATAAAATGCCCTTTCGGTGTTGGGAGAATGGTATCTAACCTAGGTGCAAATTTCTCAATGGTCTCTGTGATTGTTTCCTAATCGCCTTTTTCACTCATTTTTTGGTTTATAAGTTCTGTATAATAAACAACAATGTAATAATAAATTTATAATTTCTGTAATAAATAATTATGCAATATTAAATGTAATAAATTTAATAATAAATGTAATAATTATGTAAAAAAATAAAAAAATAATAGAATCTGTATGTTTAGAACAGGAAGATAGTTTCAAATTTGTGCGAATGTACTTAATGAAAATGCCCTTCTGGTGTCGGGAGAATGGGATCTAACCTAGGTGCGAATTTCTTAACAGTCGGTCCCTGGACTGTTTTTCCCTCTTGTTTTGGTTCATTCATTTTTCTGTATCCACCCGAGGAGGATGCCAGTGGGCGTCAAAACTGTTGTGGAAATAAACTCTGTCTATTAGAGTGGGTTTTTATTTTCATATTTTGACCTTCACGTAGAAAAAAGTGGTTTTTTGCATTTGTTTGCAAATACTTTTGTGTGAGATTAATTTCTCCAGGACTTCACACCAGAAAGAAAGGTTACTCAAAAAAGAGAGATCACATACAGCAGACAACAAAATCTGAGCTGATCCTCTTGTGACCACATTTTCTTTGGGATTGCACAGTACTTCAAGGGTTGAGGTCAGCTTTTCAAAATTTGCCTTCACTGGTTTCACAGCGTCAGTGCATCATAATGAGTACTCCATTTTGTCTGGGAAAGTCTTTTGACTGTCATGCCTACATTCTCCATCAGCACTTCCCATCGATGAGTTGAGACTGAAAAGGAGGAATAGACTTTCTCCAAGGTTCCAAAAAAAGTCACACATGAAGAAACACTTCCAAATGAGTGCACTCCACAAAGGTGGTTCAGAGAATGATTTGCACAAGGCACAAACAGCCTTGGGATTAATCTCTCTCATCTTTGACTGAACACCACCATGAATCCCAGCCATAGTTGCAGTGTTGTCATATCCTTGACCATGGCACAGGTTTATGTCCAGTCCATCTCTCTCCAGATGTCTCAGGATATCCCCTGTGAGCTCAGCAGCAGTCTTTCCGGCAATAGGGAAGAAGCCCAAGAATGATTCCTTTACTTCAACTTTGTCACATTCAATATGGACATATCTGATCAGTGTGGGACACATCAGGAGTGCTGTCAAAAAGAATCCCAAAATACTTTGCTTTCTTGATATCAGCCACTATTTTCTCTTTGACATACCATAATTCCCCAAAAGGCAAATGAACTCATTCTGAATCTTTGGAGATAAATACAAAGCCACTCTCCTCCCATATGGAATAGAATGCTTAATCCTTACAAAATGTTCTTTCAAAACTGAATCATAATTTGACAGCAACTCTACCAATTCCATGAAGTTTCCTTTGTTTGCTGATGACATGTTCTCTTTGTGATCGTGAAAAGGAAGATTCTGGTGAACCAGGAACAAGGTTACGTTTAGCTTCCACCATTTGGCAGAGTCTTATAGAACCATGCAATGGTCAGCTGTCAATTCTTCCCTTTGGATTTCTCTCCTTGTCTTTGAACTGCACTGAAAGGTCCATCCATATTTTGGAAGGGTTCACTTCCCCTCTTAATAAGATCAACTCTCAAGTCATTTGGAACCGGGATTGGCCAAGCAGCGACATCAGAATAAATTGAAAATCTATCCGTCTTCTCCTCTTCATCAGAGTCTTCCTCCTGTTGGTGTGGACTTCTGCTGGCATCTCCTTCCTCTTCATCAGTTTCACTGCTTTTAGAAGATGAATTGCCATCCTCCAATCCTTGCTCTCTCTCATTTGAATCCTCTTGTGAAGATGCTTCTTGTATTTGCCCTTCAGATTCACCAGGCTGAATATCTTCAGAACTTTCTCTTATTGCACTTGATGTTGAAGGCATCACATACTTCAAAATTGATCTGGACATTGCCTGAGCCACCTCTTCTCTTGCCTTCTTCATTTTTCTTTGTTGGAATATACTGGGTCAATTTTGCATCATAGTGGATGTTTTCTGCAAAATTTTAAAAATCTAAAGGTATAAAGCATGAACATGCATAACAACCATGAACTATTATGACAAATTGTCTGTGATTATTATTATTATTATTTTTTTGGTGGTGGTGGTGGTGGTGGGGGGGGGGGGGGGGGTTTAAGTGCAAACACGACTCCTAAAAAAGCAGAAAACTATGAGCATTACTCACAAATAACTAGACCACTGACAAAATGAAAATTAACAGTATATCCAGTAAATAAAGAAGTAAAAAAAATTTATTACAACAGAAAAGCTTCAAACAAGTGGTTGTCAAACTTTTTCCAACCAGATACCCATTGAGTTATCAGATTATCAACCCAGACAAGCAGAGACAATTAATTATCAATGCCAATGCATCAACACTAATTCATTATAGTATGATATAATGCTAGCTACTATAATTGATATAATTATTTAATAAGCAGTAAGCATTAACAACATATTAAATATACAATGATACTACACTGGACATTGTAAAATTGTTGAACTTGACTAAGCCAATAAGCATCAGTACTATTCTATATTGAATTAGTACTATAGTTGTTGTTGTAAATCTGAAATGGTGTTTACTATTAGGTCATCCCATAAGTAATGCGGCATTTTTAAATTTTTTTTTTCCATCCCGAATTCCGACTCATTGAGTATTTACTGAATGTAAAATATTTAATTGAATATGTAATTTAAATACACAAAAATAATCAAAATAATAATTAATAATAAAATAATAAAAATAATAATGAAATTAAATATGTAAAATATTTAATTGAATATGTAAATTAAATATGTAAAATATTTAATTGAATATGTAAATTAAATACGTAAAAATAATCAAAATAATTTATTAGCTCAAGGGGGGGGTGGCAATCGCCCCTATTGCCCTCCCCTTCGGTATGCCTCTGTGTAACTGTTGGTATACTATAGTAACAGTACAGTATAGCTGAGTGATAAATCTATATGTAATACCACATATCAGACTTGCACAGTTAAGTATATTACCAAGTACAAACAACATGCTGATACTTTAATGCTTTCATGCCCAGCATCATAAATGCCACATCACAATTTTACAAGATTTTAGTCCTTATGGAGAATATCATAAGTTATATAATTTGTTTTAATATTCAACAATTTGGGCATGAAAGGATTAATGGGTACCCTTTATAAACCTATAAATTCTTAATACTAGGCTAACTTAAATATATTATGGGATGCATACAGTTTCCTCATAATATACATCACATAATTTCACCCACAAATTAGCTTTATACTTACTTAAAGACAAAATATTAATGAATTCCTTAGTGGTAAAGTGTCGTGACTAAACCACTACCTACTAAATGTTACATTTATTGTTAAGTAAAGCCATTCAGAGTTTGCTTCTATTGAACCTCCTGGTAGTACATTTGTTTTTGAGTGAATGTTAGCACTTGTCTTACAACAATGTGTAGTTATCCTTTTGGGGGGAATGGAAAGCTGAACTTTGGATTGTTGGAAGGAGGTTTAATAAAAATCAAATTAGGTAGATCTGCTATGACGCAATAGAATCATTGATAGATGAGATTACTGCATGGTAATTTTGCAAAAATATAAAATATTAGAAAATACTGGAATACTTAAATTTTTTTATTAATGAATCAATGTAAAGTTTTCAGAATTTTTTATTCACTGCACGTACAAATTTGGTTTATTGGTTTTTATTCTAAAAACAGCTGAAATTAAGAATATGAAATGGATGCATTCATGATGCAATATTTCTTGGAAGATGAAGATGAGGAAGAGTTTAGAGAGTTAACAGATATGTGTTTGCCAAAAATCTTAATGAAGAATGAAGATAATTTGATATACAAACAAATTCAAAGTGCTTGCATAAATTTAGCATCGAGAATATCTAAAGGAGTTGATGCAGAAAGGCTTAACTTGAACTGTAATGAAAGTAAAACCAAAATACCAACATGTGATTTTCTTGAGGGTGTAAAAATGCAAAGTGGTATGTCAAAAAGGTCAGTGTCCACATTATATATTATTAGAATTATTGTTTCACTATTATATAATATAGTAGTATGGCTGTGTTAGTCCATAGCTAGAATTTAGAGGAGGTTTGGTTATGATCATATGTTGTAGGTAGGTTATAGATTCATAGAGGTCACCATGTGTAAAGTACCTACTAGATCTAGGTAGCTTAGCTATGCAACATAAACCTCATAGGCAGGGTTAGTAAAACATCCAAATTATTTTTAAAAAATCCCTTCCACTTGGATTTGTTTTATTTTTTTTTATTTTTTTTTTTAATAAGTCAAAGAATTTAATGGAAAATATTAATTTAAAATTTTTTAATATTAGGGATATACTGATATTGCTTTTTAGCTGATAACCAATACCGATAATTAAAAATAGTATCAACCAATACTGATATCCAGCTAGGGTTTATTAGTTTGTCATATTTTTGTAACATTCATAATTTATTTTCTGTGTTGGAAATTTGGTAACAAAGCAATAATCCTTTTCATTAAAGATGGCAACACTGCATTATATGTAATAGTTTTGTTTGTTATACAATTGGACTGCAGGCCTATGTTGGGCTTAGTAAATGTGTTTTTAACCAGCTAGCTGGGTTAATATTGTGAGCTATGACTACAAGATAGTTTTTTTGTTTTCTAGGCTTTATATCTACTTTTCAAAGGATTTACACTTGTTTGATTGGCTCTTTGAAAAGAAAATTGGGTAAAACTTGTGCTACATTTCTTAGGACCTAGGCTATGATTAGAATAAAATAAAAGGCTATGATGAAAAAATAACGAGTTATGTGAAGTGATAAAACAATAAAATATTGGAAATTTCACCTTCTAAATAGTCTTTTATTCATAATTTTTGAAAAATCATACTTTTGAAATATCGACTGATACCAATGTATTGGTACATCCTTATTTAATATAACTATAGGCTGAGAGTAGTACTTAATACAACAACACGTAGTACTTAATACAACAACACGTAGTACTTAATACAACAGCACGTAGTACTTAATACAACAGCACGTAGTACTTAATACAACAGCACGTAGTACTTAATACAACAGCACGTAGTACTTAATACAACAGCACGTAGTACTTAATACAACAGCACGTAGTACTTAATACAACAGCACGTAGTACTTAATACAACAGCACGTAGTACTTAATACAACAGCACGTAGTACTTAATACAACAGCATGTAGTACTTAATACAACAGCACGTAGTACTTAATACAACAGCACGTAGTACTTAATACAACAGCACGTAGTAGTACTTAATACAACAGCACGTAGTACTTAATACAACAGCACGTAGTACTTAATACAACAGCACGTAGTACTTAATACAACAGCACGTAGTACTTAATACAACAGCACGTAGTACTTAATACAACAGCACGTAGTACTTAATACAACAGCACGTAGTACTTAATACAACAGCACGTAGTACTTAATACAACAGCACGTAGTACTTAATACAACAGCACGTAGTACTTAATACAACAGCACGTAGTACTTAATACAACAGCACGTAGTACTTAATACAACAGCACGTAGTACTTAATACAACAGCACGTAGTACTTAATACAACAGCACGTAGTACTTAATACAACAACACGTAGTACTTAATACAACAACACGTAGTACTTAATACAACAACACGTAGTACTTAACACAACCCTTGCCATATGCTAAGGTAGCTACACAACAGAGAGACTTTGGCTTAAGTTCACTGAAAATAGGTTCAAAGAATTTTACTGTTCCAAACCTTTTGATAACCTTAACTATCTCTTATTATCTTTTTGTAGTTGGTTTGAGAAGGATGATGTTAGGATTTCAGAAGCACTACATTACAGAGATGTACTTTTTCCCATGAGAAGGATGATGATAGGGTTTCAGGAGCACTACATTACTACAGAGATGTACTTTTTCCCATTAGTTACATTGTTAAACACTACTGTAAACTTAGTACAGTAACCTCCTGCATTATGTGTCTATTTCAGTAATTCATTTAAAACAATATTTTATAACTTGCTCTTAGCTTTTATCTAGATTAACTATTCACTATATATAGCTATGGTTATTAAATTGAGTTTGACACTTTTTAGTGAGGGGTAACAGTCAGGTACTTTTAAAAAAAAAATTGGTCAAATATATTTATTTATTTTAGTAATGGGATAATCTTAATTAAATAAACAATTTTATTAGAAATTAATATTTAAGAAAAACCTTCCCCCTTCTGACATATAGATTCCCAACAAATGAGAGTGGATGTAACATTCTTTCTCAAGTCAAGAAGCACTTTTTCCCAAATCTGTATTTATCACTGGGCATTCTCAATTGTAGACCACAGATAGTATTGGAAATGACACAGTAAAGGGAAATGATAACCAGTAAAAAATTGGGACTGATAACCAAAGTTAGTGAGGGGAAACATTGGTGGAGAGAGATTACTGTGCATGGAACTACTGCTGGCCATTTCTCAAACCTGATTTAATAGCTATGAAGCTTAATCTTCTTCTTTCTCTTCGCCCGTTCCCGCCTCTATGCGGGGTCAGCGTTTCTGACCAGCCTCCTCCACACAGCCCGGTCCTGGGCTTCTTCCTCCGACAAACCCTTCTCCCTCAAATCGTCCCTCACCTTCTCCATCCACCTTCGCTTCGGTCTGCCTCTCTTTCTCCTGCCATGCATCTCCATATTCATCGTTCTCTTACCCACATAATCTTCGTCCCCTCTCATCACATGTCCATACCATTTCAGTCTACTTTCTTGTATCTTCCTCGAGACTTCTCCAACCTTTGTTGTGCCCCTTATCCTTTCATTCCTTACTCTATCCAACCTTGTCACTCCGCACATCCATCTCAGCATTCTCATCTCCGTTACATCTAGTCTTTTCTCATGATCTTTCTTTATAGCCCAAGACTCAGCCCCATACATCATAGCTGGTCTTACCACAGTCTTATACACTTTTCCCTTAACCCTTGCGCCTATTCTTCAGTCACACAACACCCCTGAAACTTTCTTCCAATTTTTCCAACCAGATTGCACTCTGTGTGTTATTTCTGTGTCCAGCTCACCGTCCTCAGCCACTGTCGATCCCAAGTACGTAAACTTACTTACTCTCTCTAACCTCGCTCCCTCTAAACTAATTTCTGAGTCTTGATTTTCGTAGAACCTCAGGTACTCCGTTTTCTTTCTGCTGATTTTCAACCCTCTGTCTTCAAAAGCCCTCCTCCATTCCTCCAATTTTCTTTCTACTACTTCTCTCCTGTTGCTGCACAGAACAATATCGTCTGCAAAGAGCATACACCAAGGGGATGATCTTTTATCCCCTGGGCCAACACATCCATAATCAAAACAAAAAGGTACGGGCTCAAAGAAGATCCCTGATGTAGACCAACCCTCACGGGGAACCATTCCGTTACACCTACACTACTCCTAACCTGGGTCTTTGCTCCTTCATACATACTTTGCACCAACCTAACGTACTTCTCCGGCACACCTTTCTCTCTCATACACCTCCAAACCTCCTGGCGTGGCACTCTATCATATGCTTTCTCTAGGTCGATGAAAACCATGTGCAGTCCCTTTTGTCACTCCCGGTGTTTCTCCATCAACTGCCTCAGTGCAAAAATCGCATCAGTTGTTCCCCTACCTGGCATAAAACCCAACTGCTCTTCCCCACGGTTGTCTCTTCTCTTAACCTTTTCTCTATAATCCTTTCCCAAACCTTCATCGTGTGTGACATAAGCTTTATTCCCCTATAATTTCCACAATCCTGGATGTCCCCCTTCTCTTTGTAGATAGGTACGAGTGTACTATCCCCCCACTCCTCCGGCATTTCCTCTTGTTCATATATCTTCTGCATCAGATCCCACAATAGATCTATGCCCTCATCTCCCAAACAATTCCACGCCTCCACTGGTATCCCATCTGGTCCCAATGCCTTCCCCTTCTTCATTCCTTTCAACGCCACCTTCACCTCCCTACTCACTCCTGAAGTTAACCCTTGATTTGGGACACCATCTTCAAAAATAACCCTTGGGTTTTCCTCATTTAACAGATGTTCAAAATAACTCTTCCATCTATCCATGATTTTATCCTGATCCTTTAAGACCACTCCCTGCCCATCCTTTACCTGTTTAATTTGAGTAAAATCTTTACTCGCCTTATCCCTAGCCTTCGCTATTCTAAGGATCTTTCTCTCTCCCGCCGGTGTCTCCAACTTTATATACTTCATCCATCGTCTGTGCCTTGGCTCTTGCCACTCCCTTCTTCGCCTCCTTTTTCGCCTGCCTATAGCTTTCTCTATCCTCTTGTCTACCAGATGTGTCCCACTTCTTTTTAGCATCTTTCTTCCTTTTAATCACCTCCTGAATCTCTTCATTCCACCACCACGTCTCTTTATCTTCAGGGGGTCTTCTACCTGATGTTTTGCCCAGTACTTCCTCACCAACTCTCAATATCACCGGCTGTTCTCCTCCCACCATTCTTGTACACTCTCCAACGACCTTATTCTTCCAAAACCTTCTCCTCAAATTTCCTTTTCTGGTCTTCTTTCTTCAGTCCCCACCACTTTATCCTAGGTGTCACCTGTTCTTGCCTTCTTTTCCTACCACTCTTAAACGACCAATCCATCACCAGGATTCTATGTTGCGCCGCCACGCTTTCCCCGTTTATGACTTTGCAGTTCTTAACTTCTTCCAAATGGGATCTCCTGCACATTAGAAAGTCTATCTGGCTTCTCTTCCTCCGCTCCTATAGGTCACAAACTGTTATCTTTTTCTGGAAGAAGGTGTTGACTATCGCTAGATCAAATGCCATTGCGAAATCCACCACCCTTTCCCCTTCTTCATTTCTCTCTCCCACGCCCCAACCACCATGCACCCTCTCAATCACCTCTCTACTTCTTCCCACATGGCCATTCAGGTCTCCACCCAAGATCACTTTTTCCCCCTCTGGTATCGCACCAAGTTCTTGATCCAACTGATTCCAAAACACTTCCTTTTCTACACCTATGAAGCTTAATACAGATGTACAAATAGCAACTATTCTCTAAGTCTATTAGACCCTTGCTTTCAGTGGTAGACCTATTATCAAAATGGTAGTCAAGATCTTGCATCATGTTACATTTGAGCATGAAACCACTCAGGCTTATTGAGGTTAGCCTAAAGAGCAAAAATACTATTAATAGCACAGGCCTGCGTTGGTTTTGTTGTCCAAAATATTTTATCACATATATAATTTTTGCACGCTGATTCCAAAAATAATATTAATTTTTCCCCATCACATACAGATTTTTCACAAAATGTCATATTTCATATTACATTTGTAAGTAATTTTCATTAAAATTGACTCAATTAAATTTTGATTAAAAACTACTACCTATAAATGCTTCCAAATCAGAAGTGACATCATAGTGTCTTCTAGAACATTTGAGAAATGCACCACTAGTATAAAGTGATTGACAAGCCACGAGATGAGTAGCTGCCCTCCCACAGTCTGCATTAGCAGCTACCACCACTCGACCTTCCAATTTCAAGTATACCACCAATATGAGGAATCCTCCTGCCTCAGGAGCAGGTGCTAATGTTGCCTCCGCTCAGCTGATGTCTGCACAGCCTGCTGTTCATATCCACAGTCAAGAGCCACTGACACCATCCATGCTGGTTCCGCGTTGCCACAAGAACAGAAGCAAATGCTTGGAGAACATCTTTTCCCTCTTATCAGAGATATCTACCCAGATCTGGTTGGAAAAATCACAGGAATGTTACTTGAAATTGATAACTCTGATCTCCTCCATATGCTGGAGGACAGAAACTCGCCTAAAGCAAAGGTTGAAAAAGCCATTGCAGTACTGCAAGCTCATCAGGTGAAGCAGGCAATGGTTCCCAAAAAAGATGATGTCTAAGACACATTCCGCGCTTTACAAGAAAAAACTTTCTCGGCTGTTGTTTATGTGGCCCATATTATCTACATAAAAAAAATCCAAAAAAATAGTAAAATTACATAAAAATGATAAAGAAACGTAACTTTTTTAAGTTATGAAACTTTATACTTTCAAGTTTTTTAATGCCATCTTTGAAGAGGAAAGTCTTTTTAAAATTATTTTTTTTTAACAAAAATGAAAAAAAGTACCATTTAGACTGGAAATGTACTTTATATAATGGAACTTATGTGAACCTTCTTATGCAGGCAATAGTTATTAAATAAAGCACATTGGTGTGTGCCAGGTTATAGTTCTTTATTATTCAAAGGCGCGTGGTGACATGACTCCGATTCCTGGGATCTTGGGAGCATTGCTCCAGTAAATTTGACCATGAGAAAAAGTAAATTTGGGTTTGTGTTTTGTTCATCCGCTAGACGTTATACAATTTTTTTGCGTATACGTTCTTGTACAAACCAATTTTTTTAAATTACAAATTTAGTTATTTTAAGTTTAGTTGGTAATTCCATATTTAACAATTATTTTTATTTTTTGTTAAGCTTCAATGTTTTGATAATTAAAATTTTATTAAAACGTATATTTTTTTAATATAAAATTATCAGGATTGGACTATGTTCCATTGATCTCGGCCAGGTTTGATAAATTGCCCAGATAATTACTTGTGTGGTTTTAAGTAATCCACCATGACTCTAGAATTGAAAAGTTTAGTTAAGTTTAAACTTACTTTTACTTACTTTAACTTACCTACTAAGTTTAAAGCACTTACTTTTACTTACTTTCATTGTACTATATTTACTTACTTTTACTCACTTTTACCATACTATATTTACTAACTTTTACTTATTTTGTTTTTTCAGGTAGTCAATAATCAATAATGGATCCTAATATTGATGAAGTTGGAGAGAAAAGTGAGGGTGTTAAAAGGGGTTACTTTTGTGGTCAATGCAAGAACAAATATTCAAAGAAGCAAAACTGGGAGGAACATTTTAATTCCAAAAAAAATATTTGTTACAATACAAGAGGTCCCAGAGTTTGGGCCCACAGCTTAGATATTGCAGTAAAGAAATACCAGGATGAAGTGCAGCAAAGAGAGATGGCAAAGCAGTCATTTAGTTTGTTCACAAAATGTGCTAGTGCTAGACCTCAGAAAAATGAACCAACTTCTTCAACTGCTAATCTAGAAAGTGAAACTTTTTCACGATGTTTCACAGACTGAAGAAAGTGCTTCTCCTCCACCTAAGAAACAAAAGGTAAGTGAGGAATCTGCGCATCAGACTAACAAAACTGCTTTAGAGGAATTTGAAAATTCCCAAATCCAGAAGACATTGAATGCAATTTTGCGCCTAACAAAAGAAACTCACCAAGCTGTTATGGTTAATAAAGAGAAGAGTCAAAATATGCCTTGAAGTTCAAGTGTTGCATCCAAATCTAATAAAGCAAAAAGCAACAAATTTGACATTTCCATAGCCCATTTAAGCAAGTGTAAATCAATACAAGAAATCCTGAACAATGATTTGATCAAATCTACATTCAAATTGGTGGAAAAGAAGGATCTAGGGCATGCTGATGATTCATTTTCAGTACCAAGTGATATAATGGAAAACATTGCAAATAGTGACACTAATATGCCTGATGTAGATATAGCTGTTGAGGATGAAGATGATGATAATCAAGAAGATATTGATGATGCTTCTGATGATAAAATGTTTACATTATATTGCATAGCTTGCACAGACCCCAAAGCATGTGCTTCAGACAAACATTCTAACATAAAAGGTTACTTCAATGTTAAAGATTTAACCTATGTATGCAAACAAGGAGAAAATCAAGAGAGATGGTTTAGAAATCTGAAAACCCACCTGAAGAGACATTTAATTAAACTTCAGCATCATCAAAGAGCTGCTGTTTATGAAGTGATGAAAACATCTTCTCGGAACACTACTAAACGCATAGAAGACTTATGTGGCAACATCTTATACTACATAATGAAAACAAACACTGCATGGGCTCTATATCCAGTACTTCTAGCTGTATTACATAGGTCAGGTTGTGAGGTTGGAAATTTGAATCATAGCACACATGCGTGCGAGACAATTTGTGAGCTATTAGATAATCAACTTAAAGAACAAACTGTAAAGTGGTTCTTAGAACAAACTTCAGTAACAATAACAGCTGACATTGGAACAATTTTTGGATTAAGCATGCTAGTTGTATTAGTTATGAGTTAAGAAGATAAGACTGTAAAACTTGCTGGGATAAATTTAGTACGCAGCAAATCAGGAGTTTATTTGGCCAATGAAATTTTTGATGTGTTGAAGTCTCCTAATCACTTGAAACTATCTGAAGAAGCAATTAAATCCAAGGTATCTGGAATGGTTGGAGATGGGGCTTTTGTAAGGACAACGAGCCATTTAAAAACGAAATGAAAAAGTTGTTTGGAGAAAATTTCAAATTTCGATGGGACTTAATGCATCTTGTGAACAGAGCCCACGTTGATGCATTGAAGAAAATTTGTAAACTAAGTGAGCTTTTAGACTTTATTCAGAATCACACTTCAAATCTGAGATCAGGCCTTGACTATACCAATATGGTTCTTGACAATATCATTGGTTTTAAGAGACCAAAACTCAAATCTGATACTCGCATGGTTAATTACGAATTTGATCAATTTGACAGATTTGTGGAAAATTGTGTGTTTTTTAATCATCCACAAGAGAAAGAAATTAGTGCCAAGTTCTATGTATTGATTTCCTATGTAACAAAGATTATGTTGCAAGTAGCTCAAAAAACCACAGTTAGTGCAGAATTTGTAGAAAATATATTTTATAAAGGAGGGAAAACTGTTATGTTAAGAGTGATGGAAACAATTTCCAAATTAGCTAATGGAGGAAATGCAAATGATGTAGTTTCTGAATTTAAGCACGATACCACAGGGCAGCAAAAGGAACTAACAGCTGAGGATTACATCCTAAGTGAAGTTTACAAATACATCAAGAAACGTTCTGATTACTACCAGGTTGCTGAAGTTGCTAGACCATCCAGAACCAGATCTGAAAGTAGTTTTACAAAAGACTCAGTGATAAATTGGCTGACAGAATATATAGAACAGCTGTGGAGAGGAATCACAGAGAGATTAAAGCATTTGATAAAGATGGATCAACTGCCTGGAGTGAAGCACCAGCTGAAGGGACATTCTCCATTCTTGGTTACATTGTTGAACACAAAGGATCCATTAAGCCATCTCATTTGACTAAGCTGTGCAGAATTGTGAAGGAGGGTCCAGCTCCAGGCACTAGATCTGCTGTAATGATCACACAGAAAGCCATTGATCAGTGGCCAAGCATACATGGCGGTAAATTCACAACAAATGCCTACATGCAAGGTCTAACATCGTCCACTGTTGCTGCTGCAATGAATAAATAAACTTAAGGTGAGTTATAAACTGTACATTATTGTATTATTATGTTTAGCTAAAACAATTTGTAATTGGTATGTCGTCAATTCAAGAGTTTACTATCATTAACCTATCTAGTGGTATAAGGGGAAAAAAAGTAAATTCAGAGCTGTGCTCCAGTAAATTTTTTCAAATCTCGAGTCATGCGTGGTGACCCTATTTCTCTTTTGAAATTTGTTTATTTGTCACTATGACAACCAGAGGGTGTCTCTTCTTCCGCAGCTTATTATCCCATCTTTACATGGGGTCGCTGTTTTTGGTTCGTCTTCTCCACTCTCCTCTGTCGTATACCGCGTCCTCCTCCAAGTCCTTCTCCCTGATGTCCGCCACCACACAGTCCCTCCATCTCGTCTTTGGTCTTCCTCTTCTTCTCCGTCCCGGCAACTCCATCTCCAGCACTCTGCGCCCCACATACTCCTCCTCTCTTCTCCTGACGTGTCCATACCACCTCAGCCTGGCCTCCTGCACCTTCTTAGATGCTTCCGCCACCTTCACTGTTCCTCTTATATGCTCATTTCTGACCCTATCCCTCCTCGTCACTCCACACATCCATCTCAACATCTTCATTTCAGCCACATCGATTTTTCTTTCATTGCTCTTCTTCATTGGCACAGTCTCCATTCCATACAACATTGCCGGCCTCACCACTGTTTTGAATACCTTTCCCTTCAGTTTCACTGGGACCCTCTTATCACAGAGCACCCCTGATACGTCTCTCCAGTTCTTCCACCCCGACTGTATTCTACAGTTTATCTCTCTCTCTGCTCCCCCCTCTGCATCCACTGTTGACCCCAAGTATTTAAAATACTCCACCGTCTTAACACGCTCTCCACTCAATGTCACTTCCCCTCCTTGGTCCTGCTGCACATCACATCTCATATATTCGGTCTTCTTTCGGCTAATTCTCATCCCCCTACTTTCCAACGCCTCTCTCCAATTTTCCAACTGCTGCTCCACCTCCTCTTTCGTCTCCCCACTCAACACAACATCGTCTGCATACATCATGCACCACGGCGCCTCCCCTCTAATCCTGTCCGTCAACACATCGCATACCACATTGAAAAGGAAGGGGCTCAAAGCTGATCCTTGGTGCAGACCAACTTCCACCCTAAAGCTCTCTGACACACCCACGCTACTCCTCACCTTAGTTGTTACTCCCCTGTACATCCCCTTAACATACTTCTCCAGTACCATCTTTTCCCTTAAGCATCTCCAAACTTCCTGCCGTGGTATCCTATCATATGCCTTCTCCAAGTCAATAAAAACCATGTGCAACGCCTTCTGCTCCTCTCTGTACCTCTCTGCCAACTGTTTCAATGCAAAAACTGCATCTGTCATTCTCCTTCCCGGCATAAATCCAAACTGTTCCACTGACACTTCCACTTCGTCTCTCAACCTACTCTCCACTATTCGCTCCCATATCTTCATTGTACGTGATATTAGCTTGATCCCTCTATAATTCGTGCAATCTTGTACATCTCCCTTCTCTTTGAATATAGGCACTATGATGCTGGTCCGCCACTCATCCGGAATCACCTCCTGGTGTGTAAATAGCCCAAACATTTTTTGTTATATTTGTGGAGAATTTACTGTGAAAAAACAAAGGTGAGATATTACAGACTTTGTCAAGAAAGCATACTATGCATACTTCAGAATGAAACTTGGGGATCAAGACAAATCATGGGCTCCACATAAAGTTTGCAGTGTTTGTGTTGAACAACTTAGACTGTGAAGTAAAGGTAAAAAGGATTCTTTACCTTTTGGGATTTTAATGGTCTGGCATGAGCCTAGAAATCACGGTAATGACTGCTATTTTTGTTCATATAACATGCAAGGCTACAATACTAAAAATTCAAAGGAAATTTCTTATCTAAACTTTGTCTGCTATAAGACCTGTTGCTCATAGACCAAACCAAATACTCTTGATATAACTTAATCTGATTTGGTGTCTGATGATGATGGAAACAATGATATTGATTGTTTTCAAACTGAAACATCTGGTGAACCCCAATTGTCTACACAAAGTGAACTTAATGATTTGGTAAGAGATTTGCGTCTCCTGAAGGATTCTTCAGAGATTTTGGGATCCAGACTTGGTGCAAAGAACTTGCTTTCTCCCAGGATGTCATTTTACTGGTACAGAAATTGAGAAAAAGAATTCATCCAATATTTTTCTCAAGAAAATTCACTGGTATATTGCAACAATGTTTCAGAACTAATACTTAAGCAAGGTGCTGCAGTCTATGACCCAAATGAGTGGAGACTTTTCATTGATTCCTCTAAAAAAAGTCTAAAAGGCATCCTCCTTCACAATGGTAACTTGTATGCATCTGATCCTGTGGCTCATTTGGTTCACTTGAAGGAAACATACGAAAATCTTGAGCTTCTTCTAGCTAAGGTTAAATACAAAGAACACGGTTGGCTACTTTGTGGAGACTTAAAAGTGATTTGTAAGTTGTTAGGTCAAAAAACCAGGTTATATGAAGTTTCCATGTTTTTTGTGTGAATGGGATAGCTGGGCAAGAACTCAGTACTGGATAAAAAAGGAATTGGTCACACACAGTCAACCTGACACCTGGTTCTAAAAACATTCAACATGAAAGTTTGGTTGACATGAAGAAAGTCCTTTTTACCTCTGCTTCACATAAAATTGGGCTTGATGAAGCAATTTGTTAAGGCCTTGGATGAAGATGGAACTTGTTTTAAATATCTGTGTGGTAAATTCCCAACTCTTTCAGAAGCAAAATTGAAAAAAGGAATATTTGTTGGATCCCAGATTAGAAAATTGACTTTGGATGAACACTTTGAAAGAACAATGAACAATCTTGAAAAAGAAGCATGGATTGTTTTTAAGGATGTTATCAGCAAATTTTTGGGGAACAACAAGGACCCAAATTACCAAAACTGTGAACAACATGCTAAATAAGTTCAAAGAGTTGGTTGTAATATGAGTTTAAAATTACATTTCTTACATTCACACTTGGATTACTTCCCTGAGAATCTTGGTGCACTTAGCGAAGAACAACGAGAATGATTTCATCAAGACATCAAAGAAATGGAGAAGAGATATCGGGGAAGGTGGAACATCAGCATGATGGCTGATTACTGCTGGATGTTGAAATGGGATACTCCAGAATTATTACATAAAAGAAAAGGAACAGCGCGTACATTCGAGACTAAAAGGCATAGACCTTACAGAAAACTCAGGACAAAGATGAATATGTAATTGACATTAATAGTCTTCTTTCTTTTTAAAGTTGTTTGCATTTGTAATTAGTATGGTACATATAACAAAGCAAAATAGGTACCTAATGTAAATTGAAATAAATAATATTTATTTATGTTGTTTTTTCCCCTTCCAGTTTGCAGAAAATCCTTACGTGATAGAAAAAATGGACACCTTATTCAAAATCAGCATAGTTGAAATATATAAAATCAGTTATTAGTAAGAAAACAACTCTTACAAAGTTCTCATTTGCAGGCCTGTGTAATTAATCCTAAGGTTAAAATTTTATGTGAAAAATTGTGATTTAGCAACTACTAGCCATTGCTGGATGCTTTGATCAGGTCTCCTTCCCATTCAAGACTTTCACATTAAAAAATGTAAGGTAAAAATGGCAAAAAACGACTGTCCTTCAAGAGCAACATGGCTGTTTTCCAACACCCAATTCAATGAAACACTCAATGCAAGAAGACCCATTTTTCTATGCACCCAGTACGTAATGTGAATAATCACTCATCTCACCCCCAAGTTGCTCTCTTCAGTTTGATCTGGTCAGTGTTTTTTCTTAATGACCTTTCCCTTTACTGACTAACCTAACCATCCAGTTAAGTTATTTAAGAGATGGTACTCTATAGGCCTAATTAAGAAGATTCCTTTAGATATGGAAATTTTCTTTTAATAAAAACATTTAATTTTCTCCTGCAGACTGGACTATAAAAGAAAAAGATTACAGTTTGGTCACACTACATCCAGAGAAGAAGCATCCTCAGAGTTCATGTAAGTCAGTTTTGCTCTTTTAAAAACACCACACTGCATAGAAACAGCATTGAAAGTAGACTTTGCTTGGTATGAACCTACCTTTTTTTTGTGTTCCTAGAGAAAATTTTTATAAGATTGTAATTATAGCTACCCCTGACCAAATAAATTTGCAGGGATGTACTTGATTGCACTTGTCTATACATTCCACACATTTTTGTGTCTTGGTTATAACTTTTGAAAAAAAAAAACACACACACACACTTAGTTAGTTTTAGTTAGTTATGGCCAAAATCCATTTTGTCAATATTTTCCCTTGCATATATACCGTACTTTCCTTTATGCACTTTTAAAACATATCCTCTGGCTGTGTGTAAACACAGACTGACACTAGGAGAGAGCATATGAGTGACAAGCAGGCCCTGCCATCTATTGGGAAATCTGAATGAGCACTTGCTAACTTATGAGGCCTTTTCATTAACTTACAAGAAAATGGGATAAATTTAAATCTTGCTAACTAGTGGGGGATACCTGTACAACATAAACTAATGAAACTAGGGGTGCACCAGATATGATATTCGGCCGGATATTGCGAAATATCTGGTATCCAGCAGGATATGGGTCATATCCTACCGGATATAGGCCAAGACATTAGAAAATTAACACTTGTATGAAAATCTGCCATAATATGATGATAACACATTACAAATAATATTTTATATACAAAAAAAATGGAAAGCCCTCCAGGGCCCACCCCTAAACCAGTCCAGCAACACTTTTTATATGAAATCAACACAATACTGATGACAAGAATAAATAAAACATCTGTCCATCCTTAATGATTACAGTTCTATTAATATAATCAGAGCTTTTTATAAAAACGTCTAGGCGTTAAATTTTTTAAAAAGAGTAAAATATTGCTAGACCCCTGCACTTGCTTTCCATTCTTTTTTCTCCTTTTTTTCCTTTATTTTCAAAACAATACAAAACATTACAAGCTTGACAAATGTAAAACAATACATTGAATACAATATAAATTGCCTGGAATGAAATCAACGAATGGAGGGCAGTATTGTGTAGGTCAGATGCCACCATTCAGCCTGGAGGTCTTCAGAATGAAAAAAACTCAAAAACAGTGATTTAGAACTTTTTCCATTGTGGTGCAGAAACAAGAGCATTTCTCCTCTTTTAGGCAATATTCGGGATTGCCTTGCTTCATAGATGTTTCCATATTCAGAAAACATTCTCTCTGAAAATACAGAGGATGCGGGTGTGCGGAGAAGCTTTGAAACAGTAGTTTTAAGGAGAGGAAATCGATCCTCCTGCTTCCAAATTTGAACTGGACAGCGTTTCCTATCTATAAGAGGTTCAGATGCATATTGGTCTAACTCCCCTGCAATCAGTAGAACAGGAGCAGTCTTTTTTTCAACCTTTCTTCTCTTGTAACTTACTTCCCCAGATTACTCTCCTTTTGTGATCTCCATAAAACACCCTTCAAGAAATGTCCTCTTCGTCTTTCCTCTTTCGCATACAGGAGAACTGGAATTTGAGCTTCTTTCGCTTCCACTTTCATTACCTTCACTTTCATTTTCATTAGAAATCATTACCACCTTCATCATTTTCAATACCTATGACTTCTTCAATCAGCCAGGATTTAGCCTGCTCTTTTTGATCTTGTTGAAAGAAAGATAACTTATACCGTGGATCTGTTGCAGTCGCAGTCACATAAGCCCTGTTTTTCATTATGTTCAAAGACTTCCCATCATTACTCTCTGACAAGAAATGCGCTCGAAGAGAAGTCAGGAGTTCTCTTGTCATTTGAACACCTTGGTCATCATGGCCAATCTTTGAAAGAAATCTTTGCAAAATACAAATGCTTGGGATTACGGAAGACAAAGTTGATTTTTCCGAAAGTTGATTTTTCCGAACTCATTTCCTGAGTTAGTTGGAAGAATGGTTTTAATATTTTAAGGAGATTTTGTATCAGTGTCCACTCAAAGGATGTGATGGTAGGTAATTCACTACAATCAGCCAAATACAGTTGCACTGGAATTTTTAATTTATATAATCTTTCTAGCATCAAATATGCACTGTTCCAACGTGTTGGGACATCTTGAACCAATAGGAGAGGCTCAAGATTTTGCTGCACTTGAATGTGTTTGAAATTGTTACAGGCCAAAGGAGAATGATTAAAGTGAGTTGCAAGGTGGCGACTTTTTGCAAGGATATCAATTACACTCCTCTGAACCATAATTGAGTCATTAATAACCAGTTGGAGTAAATGAATGCTGCAGTGTATTGAAGGTATTTCAGCCAGGTCACTACCAAGAGCCATATTACTAGCTCCATCCCTCACCAATAAATTCCTCTTATTTGCATCAAGATCCCAACTATCCCACATAGAGCGAAACTTTTCAGATATATTCTGCCAGTATGCGACCCTGAGAAATGAGAGGCATGTAGCACAGCATTGTATCTTTCAAAATCTTTACCTATCCAATGACCTGATAATGATATAAGGTTGTGCATGTCCATATATCTGAAGGAAAGCTGACATGCTTTACTTCTTCCAGCTTCTGAGCAATTTTAGACTTGAACTCATTATAAAGACAAGGAATTATAGTATCAGAGAAGTACCTTCTGCTCGGTAAGAGATATCTGGGTTGGGGGTAGGCCATTAGATCAATAAAACCACCATCTTCAACTAAAGTAAATGGCTGGTTGTTCAAAGCCATCATCATGCCAATTTTACGGTGAATCATCACAGACCTGGAGTCATTGATGTCCCATATTTTTTTAGATGAAAAGCTTTCCTCTATTGAGATCTGCTTACTCATTTGGTCCATTTTCTTTCTTTCAGAGTACTACCAGTAGAAGTTGATGGTCTAGCCCGTATTCTATCTATGCCTATTTCCTTTGATTCAGTCACGGCTATTCTTTTTTTGTCATTTTCGTTTTTGGCCTCAGCATACTCTGGGTGATTAATCTTCAAATGATTATGAAGAGGTGTTGTGCTAAAAGACTTTTGGACATTTTCTTCATCCCACGTTTGATAATCTTTTGGCAAATATTACACTTTGCAGTGATATCGCTAGGATCATTTATTGTATACAGTGACCACACAAAACTTGTCATGATTAATACTTAATAGTTTAATACAACGCAAGAACCTGAAAGAGAACAAAACAATTAAACATCTGAATATACTTAAATTATTATTTATCTTATATTTGGGGGTGCACTTGCCCCCAATGCAAAACAAAACATAGCAATATGAGTGTAAAAATAATGTGGCACCTAATAATATATATCTGGCCGGATATGAAAAATTCATATCCGGTGCACCCCTAGATGAAACATCATACGCATATGTATTATTACAAGATATGTTGCGAGCAAGAACCATGTTCTTGCATCAAAAGTTAAGGTCACGAATGTAGGAGAGGACATTGCTGTCATTCAGACATGGTTTTTGTTGATTACCCTTTACTAATTGTCATTACTGAAGTCGCACTTGATTGCATGAAAGTGTTGTCAAAGATGTGAAATGAATAAACTAGTACACTCTTTGGGTGAAGTATATGAAAATTATATAGATTAAATTGAATGCGAGGTGGTTTGCCTGTAGGTTTATAGGAAAAAAGAGATGCCATAGTCAATCTTGTTGGATATATGGAGTTTATTTAAGACTGACATCTATAGAAATAATGTGTGTGTGTGTGTATGGACAGAATATAGTAAATTGTATTGAATTAGTGAGATAAAGAGATTGATTAAATAGAGCAAAGATGATCATTTAATCATAATAGGAAGGTTGCCTATACTAGGAAAAAGATATCAGTAGGAATATCCTTCCGTAAAGTGTGACGCGCACACATTTCAGCTGGAAGTCAGGAGGTGGTGTTTTAAACTCTTTAGTTTCCCAATTGCTCATTCTATACAGGGTGTCCCATAAGTTCAGTCTCGTAGGAAAATTTATTTTAAATTAAATTTACAAAAGTAATAATTAGAACTAAAATGAATGTTCAAATTGATGTCTTGTTTTGAGACCTTTTCCTCAGGAGTGTAACTCACTTCCATATTAGCCATGGTATGTTATTCTACCTACAGTGAGAAAAAGGTCCCAACAAGACATCAATTTGAAAATTTGTTTTTTTTCTAATGTATTTAAAATTAATATTTCTATGAGACCAGACTTATAAGACACCCTGTATATATAATGTAGAATACTTGTTTCCAGAGCTGGGCACTTGCGTTTTTTTTTGCGGTACTGCGGTACTACTACCGCACTACCAAACCGGTACCGCAAAGGATCGCTGAAAGTACAGCAGTACCGCTACCGCATTCAAATTTCCCGCGGTACTTTCCGCGGTACCGACCAACACAGTAGTACCGCAGTACCGCAAAAAAAAACGCAAGTGCCCAGCTCTGCTTGTTTCAGCTACTTTTAAGCATTAAAATTGGTTGCTGTATTCAGGATGAAATGTGTGTGTATATCTATGTTTTGAACTAGGATGATTAATCAGTGATTTTGAGTAATAAACCTGGAATTTATTTGAGAAGGAAGCTTCTAATTCACGATAGTTTTGTAGCTATGATTAATGTGTGAAAATTTTTTTATCGTTATGAGTCAGCCTAAAGTTGAAGCAAACTATCTGGTAGCTTCTATGTTGCTATTTTTATTGTAAATTTTTGCAAAGTAAAAAATATCTGAGCTCCCACTTTAGATTTTGCATTTTCTGAAAGTTGGTGCAATATATTTACTAGGAAAATTATTACATATTAAAATTAAAGGTGACAATTCTCGCAGTTGAAGCTAATCAGATTTTTAGGACAATTTTTTGAAGATTGAAATACTCAGGAGTAAAGTATGTCAAAATATTAACCAACCTTTTTAATTTTTACTTTAAAGGAAAGTATTTTTAGTGCAGATCTTATCCTCACAGTTTATTTATATATACGAGTATATAAAATAATTTCTCCTGAAATACCTGCATAGTCTGAGATTTTTTAAATTATTTAGTAGACCCATAAATACTGGGTACCCTACCCACTTTCAACAAGATTTTTAAACTTGGTGTTTAAATTCTTTTAATATACTTACTTACTTCGTAGCCCCCGGGTTTTCTTATGCGAACCCGGCGGCGCTCAGGTATCCCGCGACCACCGTGGGACGGGTCCATAGATCTCGTAGAGAGGTAATGTTGGAGTTGTGTCTTTGTTGAGAGAGAGTGTGGCAGTGTAGCTAAGTGAAAGCTGCAAAAACCCTTGGTACAAAAAAAAAATACCACTACAATTTTTTCATTATTACTTTGCACCCTGAAACTTGGAAAATTATAGAATAATTCCAATATATATTAGTTATGCATCCAAAAATACGAAAGACGTAGAAAATTGATTTAAAAATAAAATACTTTTATCGTGGTATTGCTTAGATTTTGTAATAGACTCGCACATTGTCTTCAACCAACTAGCTCAATTATTGAATGAATGCTTAAGTAAATTGGGAGATCTTTATGCGAGTGTAACTTAGTTCTGAATAAAAGTGTCTTTCGGAGATTCATTGTTCCAACTGACCACTCTTTTTAATGGTAATAAGTTTCCTTTTGTTTGTAAATGCAACTGCAGAGAATTATATCCTAAGAAAATTATGAAATGCTCATTCACAATAAACGGAATATAATTAATTCTCCTCGTGAAACTAATAAGCAAAATATAAAACTTATCAAAATATATTTTAGACCACTTGCTAATTCTGCGTGATAGATACTTAAATTTTTATTTTATTATTATTATTAAATTAATTAATTAATTAATTATTATTTATTATTAATTTTTTATTTATTGTTATTTATTATTAATTATTTATTATTATACAAGTTTAAGCCAAATGGTTTGAACCATTTATTTAAACCAATCTATTCTAAGTAGGTAATTTTTGCTAGAGATTCAGATATTGAAGATGAACAGATTCAGAAGTTCCTCAGGTCAAGGAAGAAGAAGAGAATTGGGAAAAAGCTTGCTGCCTCTGTGCCAGACCCTCGGTAGGTCTTAGGGTGTTTTTTCAAGGTTGGTAAAAACATTGTTTAAAAGGTAATAAAACTAAGCTAACCATTTTGTTTTAAAGTTAATACTGTATACAATATATATATATATATACCACCAGGACACCAGGATTCGAGCCCCAGCCCTCTGACTCTCAGACATGATCACTGACCAGGCTATGACAGGATAAAAGTTAACAACAAACTTGCAACATTTTATCATCCCAAGAAACACGATGCCCTCGCATCTAGAGGTGTTTTGTGTGTTTACCCCCTGCCATCGAGCCAATGGACAGCATTTAATTTAAATCTGCCAAAGCAAAGGTACCGTGTGTTGTGTTTCCTTGGTGGATGAAATTTTGGTAGGTTGTTAGAATCCTGGTGGTGTGTGATTTTTTTTCATGTACACAAAAATGTGCAGTTACGTGTACATGCTTGGATATGTATGTGTGGCATGCGTCGGATTGATTAACAAATCATATAGTGCGAGAAAGATATGGTGTTCAGAAGTCAGTGGAGGTGAAAATTGGGGAAAATGGTAAGGTGGCTTGGACATGTTGAAAGAATAGATGATGACAGAGTTATGAAAAGAGTGTATAAGAGCGTTTGCGAAAGTAGGAGGAGGAGAGGAAGGCCGAGGTGTGTGGGTGGACATAATGAATGAAGCGTGGATTTGATCTTAGTTTTGCACGAGAAGTGGCTGCAAGTCAGTTGGAATGGAGGTAGTTTGTTAGAAGTATGCAAGTTTGGGATTCTGTCTCTTATTTTTTGAGAAGCCCTGGAAGCACAACCATGCATGGTGTATGAAGCGCCGCAGGTGTGAAATTTAGTGAGAGAGAGAGTTGGTGGGGGGGGGGGTTATATGGTGATGTATGAATGTTTAATGGGTGAAAGCTGGATACAAGGTGAGACGACTGTAGCCTAGTTCTTGCATCTATCTGAATTAGGGTACCAAGAGGAAGTTGTGAAATGTAATATCTCGCTTTTATTAAAGCAAGATATTACATTTCACAACTAGGCTGGTGCTAATGTCTCTGAGAAACATACAATGAGAAACGATGAAATGAAAAGATACTTTTATTGAATTAGAAAATATTCATATCATTAAAGTTTAATTTCACTCGTATGAATACTTCAAAGTATTCGTTTCCATTTACTTCAGAAATACTATTTTTCCACAATAAAATATATGAATAAATAGATCCTTAATTCTAAATGTAGCACAGTTTAGACACTGATTTTCGGACTTTTTTCTTTGCCTCGCGCACCAACTGACAATATGTAATGCATTCAACATATACCACCTTAAAACCAAAGCTCTTAAGGTAGTCTGCATTTAAAAATATATTTTCTGACGACATTTGAGAAGTACCAAATTGGACCTCTGCCACTGTATTGGATCAGACCTTACATTGGTACGATAAGTTAGGACCTGCTCCTCATTAATGTCACTCTCTCTGAGTGTAATTCTTATTACTTTCATTGCGGTTTCTTACGTCTGCGTGTTAGGCTAAGGAGGCAGTGCAGAGGAGTCTTTTTATTTAATTTAAAACAGTTTTGTTTTTACGTTGTCGATTATCACAAGTTGTTTCTCAGTCTCCTTCGTTGTGATATCATTAGATCAACCGGGCTAAGTGACGTAGGATCTGTTCATTAACTGGGTGGATGATCGTCCTTCACGTTCAGATGTAGGATCCGTAGATAGTTTGATTGCCACGTAAAGCCGTTAGTCTCCTCCGTCACGTGACTGTTTCAGTTACGAACGAGGTCAAACAGACAACCCTAAACGTTATCAGTCTGATGGTGCGCAAATCTGACACTGGAAAGCTGGAGTACAGATTTGAGGTGAGGTTTTCTCTTTTCCGTGAAAGCAGAAATGTTCTTTGTGTATCATTTCTTTTGGCTTACTCTTCCTTTTAATCTTCTCTCAGGACTGACACCATTTCATTAGTGTGAATGACAAACACTAGTATTATATGAAAGTGAAATTAATGATGATAAAACCTTCGTTTAAGGCAATCATTTGATATTAGGTTTATTTCAGATGATTCGTACTTCAATTTCAGGTTTAATGAAATCATGTATTTTATGATTTTGTTTATATCGATATTTTCGAAGGTTTTTTATTTTCTTTTCCAGAACTAAGGTAATGGAACTTCGACTCTTCAATCATTTTGAGAATAAAAGTGACGAAGAATTTTATCATCATCTTCGCGTGACGAAAGCAACGTATGAACACATTCTCGATAAAATAAAAGAAGCGAGTATATTCTCAGAGAATTATGCTGGCGGAAACTTTCCTGTGCAAGCAGAGCAGGCGCTGCAGATGTTCTTGTACTATATGGGACATCGCTGTACCTACAAGTTCCTATCCCAAATGTACCACATATCGGAATCAGCCATAATGAGCAGTTTTATGAAGTGCGTTGGGGGTATCAATAGGCTGGATGACAGAGAAGTGAGATGGCCCTCCGCTGTCTACGAATTAAAGTCTATTCAGAGCGATTTTAAGAGTATCTCAGGGTTACCCGGAATCATAGGATCGATTGGCGGGTGTTGTGTCGAAATGAGGACGAACAAGGAGCCTCCTGCTGGCTACAAAATAGGTAAACTAAGGAGCATCATGTATCTTCTGGGGGTGACGGACGCGCAGCTGAGATTTATTTACATCCAAGCCGGATTTCCGGGCACTTTCTGCCTTCAGGAAGCTTTTGAGTCGTCGTCTCTCGGAGAGATGATGAAGACTAACAGCTGTTCCCTGTTCGCTGATGAAAACGCGCACCTGATCGGGAATGCAGACTTCATCCTCCACAAGCATTTGATGGTGCCTTATCCTAACACGGGAATCTTGACCGACTGCCAGATCTCTTTTAATGAGAAAACCAGCAAGGCGAACGTGTGCGAAAAGGCCTTCACGCACTTGAAGGGTAGATTCACGTCTCTGCAGACGCAAGTGTACGCCAATCTAGAGAAGATTCCAAACATCATCAAAGCCTGTTGTATAATTCACAACATAGCCCTCAAAGACCCAAACGACAAGCGATTCCTCAGGAAAAACTTGACGGGACTTCCCGAGGATTACTCCGCATTCAGGGATGATTCTGATTTCATACCGACGAAACCCCAGGAGGAAGCCTTCCTGAAACGCGACGCCATCGCCAAACGAATCTCGCGCACTTGATCTCGGGAATTCGAATTGTTTACCGAACTTCCAAACGGAACTAAAGTTTATATTCGAAGCATCCCTCTCCACCCGCTGAGAAGTAAGCTAAAATATGGTCACATTCCTTTTATTCTTCCCTAAACCCACTCTCCAATGCTTAAAGGAGAAAGCATGGTGCTTATACCATCAGTCGTCATAATTGTGTCAAAGAAGAAAGCAACTATTAATGCTGTGGTCGAAATGCATCAAATGTTATTCATTATTTTAGTTTGAAATAGAGAGTCTTGTGGTTCGATCAGTTAGGGCGCCGCCTAGCAGTGCTGAGACTCCACTGAGTCAGGGTTCGAATCCCAATACTGCCTAGAGCTGGGCAGGTTGTCTTTTCTGTATCTTGCGTCATGAAGCGGCAGTCCGGCCACCCCCACTTTAACCGACTTGGGCTTAAGTAGCCTAGGCTCAAACTCCTATCTACCCCTCACTTCCTGGGGAGGTATGGGGTTGGATGTTACCCATTACCTTTATATTTTGGGTTCATTCGTAATGTTTTCTTTTAACCTTGCAAACGATGAGCAAGAATTTTCACTATTGTCGCCATTAAAAATCATTTAAAAATTGAGAAATAGGCGACTGTTTAATTTAATTAATCCACAGGTAGTAGGTTTTTGTGTTTATCAGAGTAGGTTCAACCATGTTTTATCAGGGTCGTTTTTTTGTTGGTTTTCTTTCAAAGATTTTAAAAGATTCATTATTAAAATGTTGTCAAACTGAAGTAATATTTTTTATTTTTTAAAGATGAATCACAAAGTCGTTGATTGAAAAAAGGAAAACAAAATTAATAATAGTTCTTGAAGAGTAAAACAGGATATTTGTTAGAGAGAAGAACGTTGTAATGAAAAACCTACGTTGCATTAAACCAATGATATTGAGTGCGCACAGCGTTCAATCATAAGCTGAATTCAGTGACGAACTGAACGTTGCTCGATCGGACTTTTTTGGAAAGGAGGAGAAATGCGATGAGCAGAAGCGCATATAATGTTGACTCTAGGTCTGCGAGTTTTTACGCTATTCACGATAATTAAAGTAAAAGCAGAATCTCTCCATACTTACCAAGATTGTAGACAACTAGGCCTTTAAAATCAATAATTTTAAGTACCAACTGTAACACGAGTACGCTTTCCTCCTTGGGTGGTTCAACCGTACATATTGGTCTGACCACGAATTTCCGGGTACTGGGGAACGATTTAAAAGACTGCAGAAGATTATATATATATATATATATTTTTTTTAATTGGGGTTGTTTAACCTCCTTCGCAACATCTAAGGTCATATGACCGAGGGGACCTACAGCTTTACGCGGAATCCGAACCACGGGTCGCTACATAATCTGGACGCAGAGGACGGTCTCCCATCCAACTACTACCCAGACCCAATGTCGCTTAACTTCGCTGATCTCCAGGAAGCGATGTTACGACATTGGCCACGACGTAGCTTTGCTGATGAGACAAAGATCAGTAGGAAAATAAGAAACCCAGAAGATATAGGATCTCTACAAACGGACATGAACAGAATCTACAAGTGGACGGAAGAAGTTTAACACTGAGAAATTTCAGCTGTTACGGTACGGAAAAAGGGAAGACCTAAAATCCACGGAATATTATACCCCAAATGGACAGAAAATTCAGAAATTCTAGAGCAAAAGATTCAGGGGTTGTAATGACTGATGATGCGAAATTTGAAACACAAAATAAGATAGCAGTAAACAGAGCAAAGAGAATAACTGGGCAGATACTGAGAACCTTTAAACGAAGGGATAGGAATATAATGATTCCTCTACTGAAAACACTGATCATACCCAAATTGGAATACTGCTCGGTCCTAACGTGCCCATATAAAAAAGAAGACATTAGACAACTAGAAGGGATTCAGAGAAGCTTCACAGCCAAGATCAAGGGGTGCAAAGAACTAAATTACCGGAAAAGGTTACGCGAACTAAACCTATATTCACTGGAAAGGAGAAGAGAGAGAGAGAGCATTATTTACACTTGGAAAATAATGGAGAAACTAGTCCCAAATCTTACTCTGCACCCTGTAACTCCCCAAACAACGGTGGAAAGTAGAAAAGGAAGACTGTGTCGTGTTCCCAAATTAAAGGCGAGACAGGGAGCATCCTTAACCCTGAAAGAAAATACTAGCTTTGTTGTGAGAGAACCAAAACTGTTTAATCAGCTGCCCAAAGACCTAAAGAACATGAATGGTGTTGCAGTGAACATCTTCAAAAGAAGATTAGACGCCTGGCTCAGAACAATCCCTGATGAACCGGGCGTACCTGGTTATGTGAGGTGGAGAATACAGGAAATCAACTCATACTTCACCATGCCAACTCGAGAGGAGGGGCGATAAGCTTGACCTTCGTGGAATGAGGAATCATCGCACGGAACCTTTGAAAGGAAAGTGTGATATATATATATATATATATATATATATAAATATATATATATATATATATATATATATAAATATATATATATATATATATATATATATCGTAAAGAACGACGCTTGTATAGGAGATATTCCGCGCAAGACGAGAGAGAGAGAACGAAACAAATTAAAAAATGAGGTAACCACCTGGGAAACGAACCCGGGATCTTCCGATTGCCGGTGGTTACCTCATTTTTTTCGTTTGTTTCGTCTCTCTCTCGTCTTGCGCGGAATATCTCCTATACAAGCGTCGTTCTTTACGTTATTTATACTGCGTGTTCTTTGCAGTTGTATATATATATATATATATATATATATATATATATATATATATATGTGAAAATTATTTCACGAAAGTAACACGTGAAAAATATTTATGATGAATAAAACCACGAAGGAAAGGAAACACAGAATGGTGCTCAAGCGCTTTCATCTAATGACATCCTCAGGAACACTGAAGTACATAAAGAGTTAGTCTATATATAGGTTAAGAAAAAAATATATATATATAAAGGGTGATTCAGAGAAATGGGACCCAAAAGAAACCCCTGTAACTCTTAAAGTATAAGTCCTTTTATAAAATCATACGCATCATTCGAAAGAGGATAGTTACAAGTTTGTACAGGATTGTATAGGTTTTGACAATACAAGACAAGATAAGATACAAAACAAAATAAAAGTGAGTTAAAACTAACCCTTCAAGATGACTGCATGGACTGTGGAACTGCGTTTCATAACTGAGCAATATTATGAGCATGGAAGAAGTGTAGTTTCAGCTCAAAGATGTTTCAAGACAAAATTTCAGATGTCAAAATCACCTTCTAAGAGCTGAAACTACACTTCTTCCATGCTCATAATATTGCTCAGTTATGAAACGCAGATGTTCCATAGTCCATGCAGTCATCTTGAAGGGTTAGTTTTAACTAACACTTTTATTTTGTTTTGTATCTTATCTTGTCTTGTATTGTCAAAACCTATACAATCCTGTACAAACTTGTAACTATCCTCTTTCGAATGATGCGTATGATTTTATAAAAGGACTTATACTTTAAGAGTTACAGGGGTTTCTTTTGGGTCCCATTTCTCTGGATCACCCTTTATATACATACAATAAACGGAGAATCTCTGATTCACATGTAAAAAATTCCATGGATCTTACTGAAAAATTGAATAATGCACGTACTGAAACTAACTATAGATTGATCAGTTTTGACGTTTGTTCATTGTTTACAAAAGTGCCGATTGGCGATATGCTTGACTTTCTCTCCCAAGAATTACATAAGTATGACCTGCCACTGCCACATGGTTTTGGAACTTATTAAGCTTTGCATCAAAGACTGTAAATTCACTTTCAATAACGAGTATTATCAACAAGTTTTTGGGATGGCCATGGGCAACCCCTTGTCGCCCCTCCTCTCCAATATTTATATGGAGTTTTTCGAAATTACTTACATTCCGAGAATCCTGGGGGTTGGCATCCCTTGGTTGTGGTACGTCGACGATATTTTGTATATCTGGCCTATGAATCGTGACCTGGATAACTTCCTCCTTCAGTTAAATGATCAAGTCCCCTCCATTAAGTTTACTTTAGAAGTGGAACAAGACAATTCAATCCCATTTTTGGATGTGCGTGTACATAGGGAAAGCCCAGGTTTTAAGTTTAGTATCTATCGGAAAAAAACAAACAATTTGTCCTACGTACACTTTTACTCGGGACATGACACCCCAACTAAGAAGGCCATTTTTACTTCAATGTTTCTCCGCGCCCTTAGGATCGCCAGTCCGGAATACATCGATGCCGAATTAGAAAAAATCAACGGTATTGGAAGTGATCTGTGTTATCCATCTGCGTTTATGGAATCTTGTCTCAACAAGGCAAAACGAACTTTCTATCGTGTCAATAATAACACACGTACTTTGTCAAAAAATATTTTAGTACTTCCATTTTTCCCGGGCTTTTGAGGCATTGCTAATGTACTTAAACTTTTGGATATTAATGTAGTATTTTCATGCAACAATATTGTGAAAAATATCAGTAAAAAATAGCCCTACCAATAATTCAGGCATTATCTATAAAATTGGGTGTAAACAATGTGATTCCTTTTACATAGGTCAGACGCGAAAGGATTTGCACACAAGTATAAAACAGCATCAATATTCAGTTAGAACAGGACAGTTGTCCAGTGCCCTTTTTGTCCATTTGTCAGAGTTATCCCACTGTATTGATTGGAATAATGCTTTAGTTTTATTTCACTCTAGCAACATTGTTAATAGAAATATTCTTGAGTCTGCCACTCTGCCATTATCCAACTTACAAATAACTTCAACATAAGCAAAGGTCTTTTTCAACTCGATCATGTTGTTTTGAATTCCTTCAGAACAGATTTAGATAAGAAGGATAGAACGCTAAATCTTTGGTAAACTTATATGCCACCCTAATAACTTTTATTTTTCAATTTTTATATACAAAAAGGGCAGTGCTAAAACTCGGGGAGATTTCCAGTATAAATTTGTATATTTTTGTTTTTTATCTATAACATTGGTTGGAAAAAATTCATTTAATCTTGTGCTAAAAATCGATAATTTTTCAATTTTTATATACAAAAAGGGCAGAGTGCTAAAACCTGGGCAGATTTCCAGTATAAAATTTGTATATTTTTTTTTTTTAATCTATAACATTGGTTGGAAACAATTCATTTAATCTTGTGCTAAAAATCGATAGTTTTTCCTTGTAAATTTGTGTGCCCCTCCCACAATCCTGTAATTTTGTTTCTCCGTTTATTGTGTATATATATATATATATATATATTTTTTTTTGTAACCTATATATAGGCTGTAACTCTTTATGTATTTCAGTGTTCCTGAGGATGCCATTAGACGAAAGCGCTTGAGCACCATTCTGTGTTTCCTTTCCTTCGTGGTTTTATTCATCATATATATATAAATAATTATATATATATATATATTTCTTTATTTCTTTGTGACATATATATCAATTTGGCATCATCTATTAAATTGATTGTAAACTTCACTTTTGAGCTTGAATTTGTAGACTCCACTTACAATATTTATATTTATTTTTATTTCTTTATTCTTTTGTGACCTGTTCCATAAACAAGCCATTTGAATTTATATTGAAGGTCGGCCAAAGTGCTAAAAGTGTCTTTTTATATATATATATATATATATATGTATGCATGTATATATATTTGTGGTTTTTTTTTATTTGCCTGTTTATTTCTTTATGATTATTTAGGCTGTGACATATATATAACTAAGGCACTATTTTGTAATTAATTTTTTCTCAATTTATATTTATTTTTATTTCTTTATTCTTTTGTGACCTGTTTCATAAACAAGCCATTTGAATTTATATTGAATGTCGGCTGAAGTGCTAAAAGTGTCAATCTCCCATATAAATGTTTGCTCCTCCCACAATTTTTTCTATGCTTACTATATATATGTATATGTATATATATATATATATATATATATATATATGTATATATATATATGATATGTATGTATGTATGTATGTTTATTTTTGTAACCTATATATTGCCTTGATCTGTCCTTTCACTCCAGTGTTCCTGAGGATGTCATTAGACGAAAGCGCTTGAGCACCCCTTTGTGTTTCTTTTTTCCTTCGTGGTTTTATTCATCATAAATACTTTTCACGTGTCACTTTCGTGAAATAATTTTTCATATATATATATATATATATATATATATATATATATATATATATATATATATATATATATATATATATATATATATATGTGTGTGTGTGTGTGTGTGTGGAATAATACGCATGAGCACGTGTGGTTTTTGTATGAAACAAAAATGCCCCCATTTGGGGGGGCAGTTGTGGTAACTTTTATCCCGTCGTAGTGTGATAGTAATACTCGCGACTCTTACTCATGAGGTCCCGAATCCGAATCCTGGTGGGGGCATTTTTGTTTCGTATATATATAAATCATCGAAAGAAATTATTGTATACTGTAATCTTCAATCTTTGACTAATAAAACCCGTCTCTTTGGTAATAGTTCCTCAAATCTGAAAAATCGTCTTCGTACTCGATCTTTGACTGTTAACATTAACGCGACAGTAATTGTAAAATTGTTCGGAAGTTTTGGATTACCACAATTGTAGGACTTTTCTAACGATTTCGGTGTTGAGGAAATTGAAAATCGTTGACGAGTTTTATTGTTTAAAGTACAAAAATAGAGATTTAGTCAGTTTAGTTTTTAATCTTAATTTTTGATAGGAAAATTTAAATATTTTTTACCAAATAAACGCTTTTGTCCTAAAATGGACTATTTTCATTTTTACCCTTTTAGTTTTAATTACAAATTACTTATATCCTCTTCATTCCTACGTGGAGCATAGGGCGTCAACTGTGCTTAGCCAGCGGGTACGGTTGGCTTCTTGGGCTTTAACTTCTGGCCAGGTTCTTCCAATTATCTTAGTTTAAATCAGTAAGGATCTCCTCTGAGTCATTGCCTGTCTACCCCTCTTCCTCCTTCCTTGCGGATTCTATTCCAAAGCCGTCTTAGCTATTTCGCCCTCTTCTCTCCTCAAAGCATGTCCAACCCATCTCCACTTCCTTCTAATTTGCTCTTCTATCCTTTCCTGATTTGTGATCTGCCACAGTCTTTCATTTGAAATTCTATTCGTCCATCTAATTCCCATAATCCTTCTCAGACATCGATTCACAAACACTCGCACCTTCTTCGTCAATTCTTTTGTTACCTTCCATGATTCACTACCAGACAGAGCGACTAATTTAACATTGCTGTTAAGTATTCTTATTTTAACTCCTCGACATCTGGTTTGATCTCCATACTGGGTTTAGCAGCGCAAAAGCATCTGCAGCCTTAGTCAACCTTCTTCTAACATCCTCCACTGCTCCGCCATCCTTTGCCACTACACTACCCAAGTAGACAAACTCCTCAACCTCCCCAATTCTGAAGGCTCCATCTCTGCCATTTAATCTCATTGTCTTAGTTTTTCCTTTATTAATTTCTAATCATAACTTACTTCCCTCTCTTCCCAAATCCTCCAGCTTCGCTACCACATCCTCACGCGTCTGTGACAAAAGGCACAAATCGTCAGCATAGTCCAAGTCCTCCAAAACATCCAGCAATCCCCAACCAATATCCCTCCTACCTCCCTCAACCACTCTCCTCATTACGGTATCCAGCATTAACAAAAATATCACTGGTGACAATAGACAACCCTGTCTCACTCCTGCTGTCACCTCAGAAGTCCCCTGTAAACGTCCCGTTATGTTCCACTCTGCAAGAAAATCCTCTGTATGATTCTTTAACGATATTAATAATCTTTTCTGGTATTCCATAGTTTTCCATCACTGTCCACATACAGCCTCTATCCATACTATCAAAAGCTTTCTCAAAGTCTACAAACACCAAATACAGGCTGGACTGTCATTCTAAGCTCTGCTCCACAATAATTCTCAGTGTATTAATCTAATCGGGGTAGGCTCGGGTCTCTCTAAATTCTACCTGTTCTCTTCTTAGCCTAGCATCCACCTCCCTTCTTATTCTTTTCAAAATAATGAGTCAGCACTTTACTAGGTATAGACAACAGTGTGATTCCCCTCCAGTTGTCACATCGCGATAGATCTCCTTTCTTTGGTATTTTCAACAGCAAACCTTCTCTCCATTCCTTGGGAAACTTCTCGGTTTCCCATATTATACCGAAGAGTCCATGTAATTCGTCTGTCATCATCCCTGGGTTCACCTTCAACAGTTCTGCCTCTACACCATCCATCCCTGGTGCCTTTGCTCCTTGTAACTTCTTGATAGTCCTCTGGATTTCAGCCTTACTTGGTGGTCTAACATCTATGTTCAGCTCCTGGTTCCCCCTCACCTCTTCTTGAATTAACTCCTCGGGTCTATCTCTATTCAAAACTTCTCTAAAATGCTCTTTCCACCTTTCCAATTGTTGCATCTCCGCAGTCAATATAGTTCCATCCTTTGATTTTACTAGTCTTGTGTGTCTATAATTTTTCCCTGTCAGTGTTTTCGTTATCTTATATAATTCCCTCGTATTTCCTCTCCGCGCTGCTGTCTCTGCCTGTTGCGCCATCTCGTTCACAAATTCTCCCTCATCGTTTCTGGCCTTCCTTTGGACCTCTTGATTCAGTTGTTGCCAATTCTCCCCCAACTCCATCCTGTTTATCACGTCTTCACATCTGTTCATTCTTTCTTCTACCGAATTCCGTGTCCTCAGTCATCCACTCTCTTTTCTCCTTTCTGAAACCGATTGTCTCTTCCGTAGATTTCCGGAAGGTGTCTCCAAATCTCACCCACTTTATTTCCACTCTTTTTACTCTATCCTCTTCATTTTCTCCATATATCAAGACTTCCTCATCTTCATCCTGGCGAATAGCAAATCTATTTCTCACAGCCAATTTATATTCCTCTTTGACCTCCCTTCTTGCGAGCCTATTTACGTCAAACAGTCTCCTTCCTCTCTCGACTCTTTCCTTGGCTTTTGCCAGTCTCAATTTCACCTCAGCTCACAAGCTCCTGCTTTCCACAGAAATCTGCGAATAATTCACCATTCCTATTCATTACTCCTATACCATGCTTGCCCATTACATACTCCGTCTTTGTTGTCTCTCCCCACCTTTGCGTTGAGGTCTCCATAAGGATAATGTCTTTTCTCTTAACCCCCAAAAACTGTAGTGAGTTGTTCATAGAACTCTTCCTTCTGCTTATCCTCCGCTTGTTCTGTAGGTGCATAACAATGAATAATTGTTATGGGTTTAGCCTTCGTCTTATATCTTACTCATATTATTCTTGAAGATATTGGCTCCCATTCCAATAAACTTTTCTCCACCTTTCCTGTGAGCAATATGCCTACGCCTTCTCTATTTTCTTCTCTACTTGGTCTTTCGGAGTACAATAGTTTCTGGCATGTTTCCGGCATTCGTACTTCTCCGTCTCCTGTCCACCGTTTCGCTCAATCCCAGAACCACCACCCTATATCTCTCGGCATCTCTTACAATTTGCCTAAGCCTTGATATTTCGTACATAGTTCGTATATTCCAACATCCAATTCGTGTCCGATATTTCATGCCGAAGTTCGTCAACGTTAGATCCGTCCGGTTTTGCACAGTTTGTTTCTGTAATCGTAGCGTTTGAGCTGTGCAGGAGATTAACCCATAGCAGCCGAGTCCGGTGGTGGTGCTGCCACCTTAAGGTCTCCGAACATACCTTGTCAGTTTTTGTGGTCCATGGGCGTAACGCCACTCCCCATCGGGGAGCTCCGATGGGGGAACTGACAAAGTTCCCTCACAGATTAATTACAAATGGTTTACGGTTAATAATAATAGCTCCGTGGCTCATTTAATTGGAGATTGAATTTATGCTGTGAAAACCTGGGTTCGGCTCACCGTCGCTGTGGTTGGTGTTGGGTTGCCACCTACTTTTGCTAATGCTCGGGCTCATGAGACGGAGTTTAGCAACTACACCCTCCCTATTTGTGTGGGAAAATGGGAGTTGCCGATGCTACGCATTACCTAATAATAATAATAGGGCTTCAGAGTTTGAGGAATAAAATGTGATCGTATTTGACATCAAAGGTAAACGAGGTCTTAAATGGAAAACATATACGATCGATTGCAAAGGTCTGGCTAAATTACACCTAGTCCACGGCTCGATGTATATGGGTAACCGATGATAGAACAGAAGTGTTGATCTTTGCACATTCTTGAACCAGTGTGTCCAACCTTTGAACGATTAACACGGACCGTGTCCAGTATAACCAATACATAACTTATTTGAGGCTTATAATGCATTACCATGAGCTCGGTGGAAAGTGAAAGACAACGCTGATAATGAACAGTACTCTCAAAAGTATTGAAAAAACTAGAAAACATCGACATCAGGAAGAGGATGTGTTGACCAAGTGTTTGCAGTGAGATAACTGAATGAGAAACTAAGTAGAAAAAAGTGCACAGACAACTCGCGAATCGTCGCATTAATGGGGTGGTCGAGGTGTACGACGAAGCGAGAAGTTACCTTAAACGGCGGGAAAATACAAATGCAATGATATGATGATTCGGAAGTTATATACAGAGGGGATTAATGCGAAGAAGCCGATGTGCGACGACTCGCGAGTTGTCTATATATGATATTCATAGAATGGAAGAAAGCGTATGATAAAATGAATAGATCTGGTTGTGAATGAGTATGAGTTGAGTCAGGGGCGTACCTAAAGTATTTGGCACCCCACGTAAATAATTTTAAAATTTAAACACAAAAAAATATATGTTTACAAAATTTTAAAATCAAAAGGTAACGAGCATGAACTATTATGACTTGAAATACATTAATGACAAATTGTCTGTGATGATTATTATATTATATATTCTTTTTTGGGGGGTTGGGGGGTTAAGTGCAAACACGACTCCTAAAAAAGTAGAAAACTATGAGCATTACTCACAAATAACTAGACCACTAACAAAATGAAAATTAACAGTATATCCAGTAAATAAAGAAGTGAAAAAAAATTTATTACAACAGAGAAACTTCAAACAAGTGGTTCTCAAACTTTTTCCAACCAGATACCCATTAAGTTATCAGATTATCAACCCAGACAAGCAGAGACAATTAATTATCATTAATTATCATTTATAAACACTTAAACATCACTATGATACCACATTGTCAAAATTACTGGACACTGGTATAAGTACCATGATATTGTTATAAACACCATAATGCTTTATCATAATTATTTAATGAAACATACATGTATGTGGAATCATAGTGTCAAGTGAACAAGACTTGGAATGTCAGTTGCAGCCAGCTGGCTATACTAAAAAAACTGATGACTAAAACGTCAACAAACGTTCGCCTTTCGATGTAATTTTAAAAAATATTTAATTTTTCGTTTGTAAATTTTGTATTGCCAATAAAAATAAAAAATTATTTTATAATGGATTAAGCTGTTGTAATAATTTGAACATTTTAACATTTTTTTTTCTTACTTTGGCGAATTTTTAATTCGGTTTGAAAACTTGTACTGGTATTTCAACTCACCCGATGGCACTCCCACACCCCCTCCTGGCTGTCACCCGGGGCGGACCGCCCCCCACGCACCCCCCCTAGTACGCCACTGAATTGAGTGATTCTGCGTGATGTCGCCAGGAATATTTGTGTATATGGATAGGGGTAATGCGTGAGGGAAAGCAAGAATGCTAGAGAGGAGTAAATCTGAATTTGGAAGAGAATGAGGGGTAGCTGTCGCGTGTGATGTATGCTAATGATGCGACGCTTCTGGGCGAATCGGAGAATGAATTAAAAAAACGGCGACAAGTTTTGTTGAAAATTGTAAAAGATTATTATTGAAAGTGAATGTTTGGTTGACAAAAAAGGTAAAAGTAAATTGGAAGTTGAAAGTAGAGTGAAGTGAAGCAGGGCAAGCAATCTTGAAAGTGATAAAACCTCTTGCAGGAAGGAAGTATTTGATTGGAGATAAAAAAAATTAGTCCTCTGCAACAAGTATGGCAGTATGAAAGTATATACGAGATGCTCATAAAAGAGGTTTGCATGAATGCGTGTTGGTGCCAATACTAATGTATGGATGTAAGACGCTTGTTTAGCATCATAGTTAACTATCAAAAATATATCGGTTGAAATTAATTTAAGAAGCGTGACTCCTGTGAAATGGGTTTACCGTATGAGAAATACAGTAAGGATGTTCAGCAATTGTATGCAGTGAAAAAGTCATTGGAAATGAGAAAGGAGGATAGTATGCTACAGTGGTATGTATCGTGTGCAGAGAATGAGTAATGACAGAATTGTAAAATAGTGAAAAGTGAATAGTGAATAATAGTATATAATAATAATAGTATAATAGTGAATGCGTAGGTGTGAGAAATAGAGGTAGACCGCGTAAAAGATGGAAGGGTGTAATTATTAAATGTGTAAATGAGAATATATGTCCGTGAAATTGATGTAAATGTGTCGCGAGCGTTAACGAGAAAGAGAAGCGGAGGAATGAAAGCCGTTTGTAAGGTGTCTAAGTGGAGACGTTGATCTTGCTTCACTTCATACCACTAGACATATCCCAATCCTTGCCGTGAAAGGTAACACTGGATTCCTAAGGTCGGGATGATACCTTATTCCTGGTGATGATTCCTTCGTATTTTTTTGTGGTGGTGTAGTGGTTAGCGTCACTGACTACGAATCCATCAGCCCTGGGTTCGAGACCCGACGGCAGCCGGCGCGCAGCAAAACCTAGCTGTTCATCCTTCCACACAATGAAGAAAGTGGTTGGTAGATAAATGGGTACCCTAGGTGGCTTAGTGGTTAAGACGCTGGGCTGCTGATGGGGCGTGGTTCGGATTCTACGTTAAACTGTAGATCTAAGGTGGAGTGAAAAGCTTGACCTTCGTCAGAATGAACAATTCGGGCAGAAGCTAACCAAAGGTTAGTTGATTTGAGCCTATTTAGTCCTGAGTTCAATTGTGATGTACACTCACCCCATAGAGAATGGGAAATAAGGGTTCTTAATGTATGTATGAATGACGAGGCTCTTTATAGTTTCTCTCTATTCAAATATCAAAGCATATTTAAATTTATTTGCCCTTTTCCACTCGGTCATAACATTTCACTCCTTGCCCGAGTGAAAATCTCAAAGCGATCAATTCCCAAATCGATTCTCAAATTCCGTTTCCGATAAATAATTTCTCCCATTAAGATTTTAATTAAAAATATTCTTCCGTCATAATGTCACCGTCCATTTTTATCCCTTCCCAAATCAAATCGGGAACTTTTTTTCAAATTAGGAATTCTCACTCGCTGACCGGGATGAGAATCAACGGAATAATCTAGTTTTATATTCGAAGCACCAAGTTCTGTTTTAAGGATTTCTTCAAATTTTTCAGATTAACGAATTAGTGTATATTTTCCCTATTTCCATTTTCGTATTTATTAATTTTTTTCTTTTCCTTAAACTAAAGTCCAAAATAATTTTAGGCAAATTATTATTAGTTTCTCCAATGTAAACCTTGTGACAGTTTTCACATGAAGTTTTTATAAACTCGGTCATTATCACAGAGGCGTACCGAAGGGGATGGGCGACAGGGGCGATCACTCCCCCCCTCCTTGAGCTAATAAATTATTAGCTCAACAACAACAGGATGAGAATGAAAGTGAAAAAATTTCGGCGCCTTTGGCGCTAGCTTTTGCCTTCCCTACTACTAAAAATCTAAAATGGCTTAGGATCCCGAAAACTCTTAATCCGGCCCTAAGAATAATTTTCTTTTATAAAGGTAACAGTCCAAGGAAATGCTTAATCTCAAAATTAGCACTTTTTTTATTCTTATGTTAATACAAATCTGAGCCTCCTAATTGCGGTTTGCATTGAATATTATGTTACTAATCAGATTTTTATCATAATTTTTATATTTTTTATAATATAATTTTTATATTTTTATTCATAATGTGTCTTAGCAGTAGCTAGTTAATCATCTCGAACTGAACGATAAGCTCATCATGATCGTACATAAAAATTATTTATCTCTATTTCAATTATACTTCTACGATTAGTTCCAAGTTCGTCCCCCCGTCCCTTGGCAAATTTCTGGGTACGCCTCTGCATTATCAGAGGCAAACTTAGGCTCGTCGTGACGTAGGAAATTTCCAATAGTACAATTTATCTTAGTAACCACATTAGTAGAATAACTAAAATTACTTAAATACTCTCTTGTCAAATCGCATTCAGTAGGTAAAACTAATTCGAACGAGGGACAGTACAAAATCTGCCTCTTCTCTCTTTCCAGTGTGTTCATATTTCGTTCCTAAGGTTAGGGACCCCCCCCCCCCCCCCCCCCGTAGCGAGTATTTTTCATATTTATATTATTGTGTACCGTTCGCGCCTTCTTTCCAGAGTAGAATTTCAGGGATTGTAGTCGAGACCAGTAGTCTTCACCTTCCGTTTCCTCTATCCTAGTAAAAGTCCTTTGTGATGGTTTCTAGGTTTGCAATGTCTCGTTTTCTGTATGGACTCGTGAGTACTGAGTAATATTCAATTACTGATAAGATTATAACCTTGGTTTTGCTTCCGCCCGAATTGTTCATTCTGACGAAGATCAAGGTTGTTACCCCCACCTTAGACCTACAGTTTAACGTGGAATCCGAACCCCGCCCCACCAGCAGCAGCCCAGCGTCTTAACCATTAGGCTACGCAGGGTACCCATTTATCAACCAACGAATTTTTTTTATTGTGTGAAAGGATGAGCAGCTGGGTTTTGCTGCGCGCCGCTTGCCGTCACTGGGTTTCGGTCCCGGGGCCGATGGATTCGTAGTCAGCGACGCTAACCACTACACCACTATACAGGGTGTTATCAAATTATGTTTCATAAATTGGTATACATATTCAGGACGTGAAAGTTAACAAAAAACTATGAACATAAATCCGCAATAGCTTCGTTTCCGAGATACGTTGATTTTTGCCGACGACGATCCAATTAAAATTTACAGCAAGTGCTCAAAATCATATACACCAAATAAAAATAAACGCTTGGTGTTTTTGTATGGCATATAATACAGGGTGTTCCTAAATTATATCTCCTATTTCCTTTAATTTAAATAGGAAATAGGGAAGATAATTTAGGAAAACCCTATATTTTAATAGTGCATAACATGCTCCATCTAGCTGTCGCGCATTATTGATTACCTCTTAGGTTATTCTCCTTGCTTCTCAGCGAATATTGACCTTCAGTTGTTCTAATCTCTTAGGGTAGGGGGACCTTGTAAACTCTGTCTTTCAGGTAACCCCAAAAAAAATATTCACAGTGGTTTAATTAAATCCGGGGGATGAGAAGGACAATTTTTGTTTGTTTTCCGAGAAAACAAAAGAAACGCACTTTATTTTAGACCCATCAGGTACAAACATTATACAATTGGTCCATAGAACGTGAAGAGATAATTGTATGAATCGGTGACCCTGTAGCCCAACAGTTCATTATTTATACGCCAATACTTCCAAATTTGAGATCGATAAAATATATCAGTTACCAGTCACCTAACCGTGGCAGAAATACCATCAAATTAATATTATTGCTCTTATGTACAGAATTGAATAACTCTCAATAGTGTTCTTTCCATAATTTGACTTTATTCTCAGACCCTTTTACATTTTCAAAGTTAGCAGGGAGATACATAGTACTATTATTTGTTGCTTTTAATTCTTCCCAAAAGTCTCTTGGATTCTTACTTTCTTACTAGCAAGCTTTCCAGCCAGAGCATCCCTCCTTAACTCATCCTTATGACTTTTTTTTTTATATACTTTAATGCGTACTTAGAACCTGGCATTCGCCCTCGGTTTTTGTTCTAATACGGGGACTTGTCTTGGCTTCTCATATTCACACCACAATAAAAAAGTATCTCTGAATGCATTATGAACTTCAGTCACAAAATAATTCCAGCTATGACTACATGTACGTACTATATACATCAGCCGATCACCAAACTTGCCCTCTAGCCATTGCAAGACATGGTTGGCTGAATGTGGTGTTGCTCCATCTTGCTGGAACCACATTGTGTTTCCACCAATCCCCTTACAATGTGTTAAGGCTGGCCAGTACTTTGTTTGCAGCATCCTCAAATAGCAGGATGTAATAAGATGTACGCAGGTACAAGCTTCTGCTGGTGAAGCTGTATGGCTGAGTACGGATAAGTTCTCTATGAAAAACTCTAGGCGTTCCATGACAATTAAGCCGTTTGTACGAATGCCCAAAGCTAACCCAATGTTGACTTTGTGTGATGACCTTTGATACGAGCTTGAGAAAATGTTTAAAATAAAATCCGGAGGAGGAAATGCTTATGTATTATATATACTGTGTGTATATAAGGGTATTTAGTATGCAGATGAGGATTCGAGTCTAGTATGAAAAAGGTGTATGAATAACTACGTTGGAATTTGATATAAAAAATTAAGAGAATTTAGGCCACGTCATAGGTATTATTGCAACACCGCTTCCCGTCGATCAGCAAAGGTAAGGGACATTAGGTAGTAGTTGGATGGGAGACCGTCCTCCGCGTCCACCACATTTCTCCCTCTATTCTTCACTACACATATATTCATCTTACACACTATACCAATGGTGGCGAACCTATGGCACGCGTGTCCATTTGGAAATGGGCACGCGATCAAATTTGCCTGGCACGCCTAAGCAAAATGCAATAACGTTGTAATAATGAGTATAAAATAAAAGAATTAACAAGCGGTAGCTCGCTTCGCTATCGCCCTCCTGGCAGGTAGCAGTATATGTAGCACTTTGTAGCAGTAGATGTCACAGCTAGCTGTATATGTATATTGGTACTTACGTATTATCGGGACTACCAAACTGTTTATGTATTTTTGCTCTCGTCATTTTCGTTTTCGAAGTACTTATATTCACTTGTAATAGACATTAAATAGCTCGTGCTCGGCTGTGGAGTGACCTAGGACTGGGAAACTTGACAGAGCACATCGGCAGCTCATGGGCTATCAGTTGGTAGTGGTTGCAGAATTTTCCGATGTGCCGTTTAGTCTGTGCACGGTTCCGAAGAAAGCGGACAGAGACACAGACACATTTTAGCTCAATAGTATAAATTATAGGATGTTTATAATTTGGTGTAATATACAGGGTGTCTCTTATAAGTCGCGCACCATAGGCTTTATTCAGATTTACGAGTTTTACGAGTCGAAATGGTTTATAAGTGATGTTTAATTACAATATATTTTCGATACTGTTCGAATAATGAAATTAACAGCTTTTTGATTAACTGTACATACTATCTTAAAATAATTAAATTGAATGAAGCTACATTAGCTGATGGTGCGCGACTTCTGAGACACCATTGGCTAATGTAGCTTCATTCAATTTAATTATTTTAAGATAGTATGTACAGTTAATCAAAAAGCTGTTAATTTCATTATTCGAACAGTATCGAATATATATTGTAATTAAACATCACTTATAAATAGGCTTACCATAATTTCTTTGCCTCAAACTGGGACATTTTTAGGGTTTTACTTAAAAAAATAGGAAAACATGTGATACACCACATACACAAAGTTATAAAGAATATTTACTTTAGTACAAACAAATAAAGGCTAAAATATATCAATTACGAGCATGGAATCACTCTTTGGAGAACCAGTTGTATTTTTCACTAGCGTGAACCTTTCTTAGAAATGGTTTGTTATTTTTTTTTTTCATAAAACTCACTGCAACTTAAATCAATGTTTAGTTTACAGTACATTAGTCCTTTTACTGTTGATTCGGTCATTCGACCTCTTTCCTGAGACCATACATTGTTCATCACTGAAAATACCCTTTCAACAGGAGCAGAAGTGCCTGGTAGACAGAAAACATACTCCATAACACGGCTGAGGTTATGCACAGAAATGTTCTGGTCTTTAAAATGATTAGAGAGTTGAGCCCATTTTTCTTCACAATTTATATTCTTTATTTTCCAAATATCGTAGTTTCAAGACCAAAATGTCTTGGTAATCACTACTTCATCAAACAGTTCATCTACGTTTATTGCGGCATTTCCAAGCGTTTCATTAATTTTTATAGCTGATGTTTCAATTTCTGGCCATTTAATATCACTGTTGTTTATCCAGACAAAGTATTCTCCTCCACCAAAACTATTTTCCCACATCTCAATGTAAGATAGACATCGATCATAAAATTTTGTAAATTCATCTACAATCAAATCGACAAATTATTTTTATTCTCGCGTTTTTACTGACCGGGACGCCGGGACCGGACCTTCAAAACGGGACAATCCTGGTCAAAACGGGACGTATGGTAAGCCTACTTATAAACCATTTCGACTCGTAAATCTCGTAAATATGAATAAAGCCTATGGTGCGCGACTTCTGAGATACCTTGTATATAAACTTTGGTGGGCACGCGAATTTTTTTTTTTTTATGGTTTACAACTTTACATGGTTTTGTTTGCACGCGACTGTAAAAAGGTTCGCCACCACTGCACTATACAATTTTTTCAGAATCTAACAAAAAGGCAGCTTTTTAAGAGCCTTGGAGTTTGATTTCGGCTCTATCCTTGTCCTTCTATGGGTGGGGGCGTTTTTTGCGGCCGCTCACCGCTAGGTTAAGTAAGATTAAGGTAGATTTGGTTGGCGAGGTTAGGTTAGTAATTAGGACCCTATGGAATATCTCTGAACAATTTCTGGATGGTAAAGTTTTACCCTAATTTGTAATTTTGGTAGGGTTTTTGAAAGTTTAATTTTTTCGCTGAATTTCTTTCCAAAATAAACTTTACATTGCTATTCAGTACAGTATTATGATACTACTTAATAATAATCTAACAAAAATTTAGTAACAAAAACCAAAGAAACCAAGGTATAATTAATTAATGACTAAGTTTCACAATAGCAAAATAACTACTTATAATATTTCATATCGACACTAAAATTCTTACCACACCCAGCTTAAAAAGAGAAAAATATGTATTATTTATATTTTAAAACAATTACCAAGCATTGTTTTGAGTTCCTATTCTCGTACAGTATATATTATGTACTTTGAATCTTTGATATATTTAAAAAGGATATGCATCAGGGTTTTCAAGTGTCGTTATTTTTAAGAACAAATTCGTTCTTATTTCTTAATTTTAAAATTTTTCATTTCATTTGGCTATCAGAATATATCATTAACATTTTATTCTGATACAAACAAACAAACACTTTAGCCAAATGAAATGAAAAACTGAAAAATTAAGAAAGAACAAATTTATTTTTAGAAATAAGGACACTTGAGAATCCTGATGTGCATACATCCCTTATATAAATAGCACAGTAAATATTAGATCTCTGATTGGTTGACAAAGGCCTATTACACCTTTAAGTATCATGAAGCACTTTCAGGCGCATGTACGTGTCAAAAGAGCGCTTGTGACGTCACTTACTCTTGTCATGCTTTCTTGCAATACACTGGTACGAGTCTGTAAATACATCACATCGTGAAAGTACTGCCAAATTGTCGAGAATTTCTGTAGTTATGTAATATATCATGGGTACATTTTTAAAATTTACCATTTATAATTAAAAGGGAAGAAAAATGGAGTTATTTCAAAATTTGTGAACAAACTCAGTCCTGCAGCTGCTGATGCCCATGTGTAATTTAAGAAATTAATAAAGTGGTCGCACGCAATGACAGTTGTAATTCAACCACCCTTCATTCATTTATTTTAACTCTTCCTTCTGATTAATGTTAAATAATTATGGAGACATTTAAATACTATTTATTTCTATCAATTTAATTATTACATCACTTCAAATCTACAGGGCTTATAGGTCCAAAGCCTACGCTACCGCATAGTTTGCAGACACGTGACACAGCATATTTACATTATCAAGGAGAAAAATACTTCATTATATATTGGAGTCACGTTACTCCCAAATAAAATCAAGGTTTTGAGCCTAGGACCTAGCTTATACTTGGCTGAACTGTATTTGAGGTTTTAGTGTACTTGGAGCTTCTCAAAACATTGGTCTAGCCTAAACTTAGGCTAGAACCATGTCAGTGCCTTGGCCTCTTGTTAAAACGATTATATTACATACTGGTAATATATTAGAAAATGAAGAATTAGTCAGAAAAGTTGGTAAAACAACCTTGGAAGAAGTAAGTTAAAATAGGGCATATTCACTTATGGTTGGAGATGTACTTTAACTATACTCAGGCTAGCATAGTAGGCCTAGTCCTAGTAGCTAGGAAAAGGTTATCCACTTAACCTTTACCAAATCAAACCTTAGAGACCTTGACGTACTGTATCCTATGCCTATTTTTGTTTTGATCATTTTGTTTAGGTCTAGGTCAGGTTAAATTTGGAAAACATGAAGCCACTTGGGCCTATCTTTAACTTAGGTAGATTTCTGGGCTCAGCCTGATGCCTCTGTGTCCAGATCGATGCTTCCTTAGTATCAGTACTTTCAGGTGTAAACCAGTGCCAGAATGATATCAGCACACGTTTTGCCACAGCTGGCTCCTGGGGGCTCTCTCTGAATGTGTCCAAGTGCTGTGTGCTTTGATTTCAAAGATCAGGTGCAGTGTGGCAGTACATTATATTTGGAAAATGTGAAGCCACTTCAGCCTATCGAGGTAATCCAAGTCATGAATTACATTTTTTAATAATAATAAAATCTTGCAAGATGTCAAACTCAAGTCAGCTAATTAATATACAACTATTGGTTAATATTCGTTTTTTGACCCAGTCACACCCAGCTATAACAGCAATATATATTGAATAACCAATCAAAACTGAATAAGAAAATATATATATTATCTTGTGCAAATTTGTATAAAATGTACTTTTTTTAAAAAATATTTTCTACTTTCTAATATGTATGTATATAAATTTTGGTGGGTTTGTTTATTTTGGCTACCTTTTTTGGACTCTTTTGGAGATTTTTCTTGGCTTTTTTGGCTACTTTTTCTTGCTTTTGCCTACTTCTTTCTATTTTTTGTTAGTGTGGTGATTTTTGTTTTACTGTTATGACGTGTCAATCTTGTGAACTTTATTTTGAAGACCTAATCCGCCTTGTTGGCCTCGATGAAGATAAAAGTTTAGATGTTTTTTCCAATCACGGCATAATTCTGACATCCGTGATTTGCCTTAAATGTAATACTGTCTGTATTTTAAGATAAGACTCGAAGGTGTTGGTACCATAAAAAAAATCCAAAAAATAAGCGTGAGTGTAGATTTACTATTTCTATCTTTAAGGGCACATGACTGGAACATTGCAACTTCTCGGTGAATAAAAACCTCCAGTTCATAAATATTTATTTACAAAATATTTTTCACAACGTTATGCCGAGAAAGTTATAAAACTAGGTAGTGAGTCCATTGTTAACTGGAAATCTTTTTGTGGTGAAGTGTGAAAAGTGGATGGACAATCAGAAATAATTGGGGGTGAGGGCGCGATTATTGAAATTGACGAGTCGCATTTTGGCCGTGCTAAATCACTTCCTTACTGCAATTGCAGAACTATATCCTCCAAAATAAGGTGACTGGTTAGTTAGGTTAGGTTTAGCACGAATGCAAACTTTTCTGGTCAATTTGGAGGTGTTTTGCATGAATCTGCCATCTGTTTCCTGTGCAAATGCATAGTTTTTGAGATGACGATATCTCAAAAACTATGCATTTGCACAGGAAATGGATGGCAGATTCGTGCAGAGCACCTCAAAATTGACCAGAAAAGTTTGCTCTCATTATAAAAAGAGACTGGGTCAAAAAACGAATAATTACTCAACTATTTACTACCACCATAGTAGCCTATATAACTGAAGCAAAGAATATACACTATATACAATCTACAAACTACTGGTATCTCACTCGTGAGTGTCTAAATTTTTCTTAAAATTAACCCTTTAACGCTGACTGGGTCAAATATACAGTATACCATTTCAAATACATGCATTTAGACTTAACCCTACAAAAAAGTTTGCCGTTAAAGGGTTAACTAATGAGCTATTGTTTACCACATCATATGGTGAGTCATCCCAAAAATCTACTATATGGCTGAAGTATTTTTATAGATCCAAGTCTATAAGTCTGTTTTCTAATTTTATTATGCCTCCAAGTTATCCTATCAGTATCTAGTGAGAAAAAGTTATGTACATCTAAATTGTCCAAACCTGAAAACATTTTGAACATCTGTATCATATCCCCCCCCTCATACATCTCTCAAAACTAATTGTACTGGTATGGTTGGTACCTAATTTCTTTAATCTATCATTGTATTCCAATCTTAGGTTAGGGATAAGCTTGGTTGCCCTGCGTTGAACACCTTAAAGCATATCAGTATCTTGTCCAAGGTGAGGGGACCAAGCTTGATACAGTATTCTAAGTGAGGCCAAACATAAGAATTATGTAATTTACAGATGACTTCCTTACTCTTGTAACTAACATTCCTCTTAATAATATCTAACATTTTATGTGCTTTATTTCTAGCCTCTAAACATTGCTTAAAAAATTTTAGCTCACTACAAACTATAATGCGAAGGTCCTTTTCCTTTCTAACATCTTCTAACCAGTTCCCTTGCATTTCATAACTAAAGTTTTCACTATTTCTACCAAAGTGTGTGACTTTGCATTTTTTAACATTGAATTCCATCTGCTATTTACTAGTCCAAGCAACTAATCTATCAAGATCCTTTTGCAGTTTATAAGAATTTTTGGTAAATCTCTAGGAGCGCTCCATTTTTCAATATTAAACATACACTCATAAAACATATACCATTTGAAAGATCACATTTTTCCCCCGAGTCTAAAAATGTAGTAATCCAAAAGTATCAATAGCAAATAAAAAGTAACTAGGTTTAAATATAAAACCCTATACCAATCAATTTGGGATGCATGATCTTTATGGGAGCTCCACCCCCGTACCCCTGAGACCTAAATTATACAAATGATAATGTAATAACATATTCATGTTAGGTTAGCTTAGCGTAACAATTACCAAAAATGTCATCTTACAACACAGACTGAAGATTTATAACTTAGCCAACCTTTATAATGTAGTTAATGATGTCACACGTCAAACAATTAATTAAATCGTTACTTTTTATTTGCTATTGATACTTTTGGATTACTACATTTTTAGACTCGGGGGAAAAATGTGATCTTTCAAATGGTATATGTTTTATGAGTGTATGTTTAATATTGAAAAATGGAGCGCTCCTGGAGATTATCCAAATTTTCTATATTTGTAACTAGAGCAATTACTTTTGTATCATCTGCAAATTTAGAAATTTTACAACCTACTCCTTTCTCTAAATCAGGGGTTCCCAAATTGCGTTCCGCGGAACACTTCTCACGGTATACAAGTGTTCCGTGGAACACCAATTTGGGAACCCCTGCTCTAAATCATTGAGATATAAAATAAAGAGTAATGGACCCAAAACTGATCCCTGTGGTACCCCACTTTTCACTTTGTCACCCAGATTCATGACCATTTAGAATTACCCTCTGTTCTGTTTTCTACCCAATTTAAAACTGACCCTAATATACCATGAGCTCTTGATTTATATAGAAGTCTCCTCTGTGGAACTTGGGCCCTTCCTCTGAATATTATATTGATAGCCATTAGCCAACCAATTAAATTTGTCCAGTCTGCTACTGATCTAGGGGTGATAGTGGACAATAAATTAAAATTCCATCTGCATATTTGCTCAGTTGTCAATAAGGCTAATGGCTTGGCATCCAACCTGCTAAAATCTATAATTTGCAGAGGTTCAAAGTTTATGGTGTTGCTTTTTATCAGTCATATAAGACCCATTCTAGAATTTTCTTCAGTGGTATGGAACTTAGGTTATCTTGGTGACTTGGGTATGCTTGAGAGAGTACAGCATAGGTGGATTAAGCACATTACTGGGTTTGGAAACATCTCCTATTCTGAGAGACTTAATAGATTACAGCTTTTCTCTCTCCAGGTTAGGCTTCTCAGAGCTGATATGATACACATACAGTGTTGGAAAATATTTCGTGGCCATTCACCTATTAATCCTCCTGACTTGTTTCTAAAACCTCCTCTACCGTATTAGAGGTCATCCATTTAAGATATTTTACCCCTGGTTCTACTATGAGTTCCATGCAAGATTTTTCACTGTCAGTCATACCCATCTGGAATTCACTACCTTCTGCTATAGTGTGCTCACACACTTTATTTGCATTTGAGCACACACTGGAGGTTCATTGGGCAGTGGCTCTGACTTCTACAAGTGGCTCTGACTTCTACAAGTGATCACTTTTGGCTTAAGCACACTTTCCAGCTATAGCTTCACTCTGTCATTTCTTCCTTTGTTACATGATCACAATGAGCTGGTGTGTTGACAGTTTTGGGGTTCTTTGGCTAGGCTTGGAAACCCAACCAGGTAAGAATGCCATATGGTCCCTTATGGGTTGGTTGTCCCAAAAACTTTCCAGGTGGCACTCAAAAGAGGAGGAAGGAAGGCACATCAATGAGAGATTGAGCCAGTGAATTTTGAAAGTCTACACTCCTCTGTGTGACAGAAAAATGTTTTCCAAATGTAATGAAGACTCAGCATTTTTGTGGGCATTTATCCTTGGCCCCTCCTGCCTGCATGGAAAAAAAAGTGGGGGCCAAACAGATGCAGCAGATTCCAAATGATGCCTGACTAGAGCTTTGCAGAGTAGCAAACAATTGTTTTCATCTAAATAAATTAAAGTGGCTCTTACAACTCCCATAATTTTATGGTAGCATTGATCTTCTCATTAATTGTTTTTCAAAGGACAATTTTGAGTATGTAAATACTGATATCTTTTCCAGTCGACAACTTCCAACACATGGGTATCCTGTGGGTTTGCTTAATTGCTGTCATATAGTAAAGGAATATGTGAAGCCTGTCAATTCTTTTTTTCTGTTGGTTAGCCTACTCTCTACATTTTTGAGGATTGAATTTGAACTACCATATGCATGTATCACTCCACTCTTCAAGAGTACCTATTTAAATCTTGTTGTAGTCAGACTGCCATTATTAGGTCAGCTGTACATAGGATCATCTTGCAACTCATGACTGATAACTTGTCATGATGACTAAGTCATCATTTAGAGTTGCAAGATGATCCTGTGTGTGGCCAGTCTTAGAAGATTCATCTCAAAACACTTTTGTCATCAGCAAAGAGAATCAATCACACCAGAGTCAATGTTTTTGGGGAGATTATGTATGTAAATTGTAAAAAGGAGGGGGACCAATACACTACCCTGAGGTACCATATACCACTTGTAATCAGACATGGGGTAATAGACTATTACAGGATTTTTCAAGTAATAGTTATAGATCATAATTTTTTGGCTGTAATAGTAATAGAAGGCAAAGTACCGTAATAGATAATAGTCTATTACTTTTCTATTACAGTGGCAATGGATATATTGTATGAACAAAGAACTGAAAAAAAGAACTAAATCTACTCTAAACTAAAATAAACATGTAGCTATGTGAACTAATATTATGAAATTTTTTCTTCAATAAAGTAAAATTTATGAAGACCTACAGTCTCTGAAATTGTAATGCTTTGGTTGAAACAAATATTTAACACACTGCTTCTAATTGCATTTAAATAGACATAAAGATCCTTTTCAAATGAGTGAAGTAGCGTCTACCAGGGTTATTTGGTCCACTTTTGGCAAGACCTCAAATAAGAAACTAGCTAATTGATGGAAAGTCTTGCTTTTACCAGTGAATGACCCACCTGCTATAACCTTTCTATGGTATAAATATAAATCTTATATCTATGGTACTTTAGTTCAAACTTTTGTCATATATCTTCAAGCTGAAGTACAGCAATCCCTTGCCAACCATGGGTTTTGCAACTGCAATTTCGAGTATCCACACACAATTTTTGGTATTTTTTTTACAAGAGTACATTACAGTCTTTTGAGGAATTTTGGAATTTTAGGTTAGGTTATATATTAAAACTATGTTTTTCCAATTGTTTTTAATGTTGTTTGAATGAAATTAACCTTCGTTCAAACTGCATCAAAAACCATCAGAAAAACAGTTTTGATTTACAAAGCCTGTAATGCACACTTGTAAAAATTTACCAAATTTTCTGTATACTGTTTTCGCTATTGCCATCTACAGTTTTGCTTAACCACGGTTTTTCGTGTTCTGTACCGTAGCAATCATTTATTGTTTATATTTGTATTTATAAGTGTAATTATTGCCTCTAAGCATCGAGTTGATGTTGATAGTGAGGTGAAGGTCATCCCATCATTATTAGAGGTAAATAAGTATTTTTATTCACTATTAATATTTAATGTTGTATTGTTTGTTAATATATATATATATATTAGTAATGGATCGAGTGGTTGGTTTTTTATAACTGCGGTTGTCAAATTTTTCCAACCGCGGTTGCGGTTATCATATACTAGGAAAAATGCGTAATTATTAACTGGATTTAGCCACTATAGTGCGATTTAGCCACACTTGGTACATAATATATACTAAATAGTATTTATTTAGTAAATACCTTATGTTGAACACAAGTTTTGCAATACACCGCTACCGCTATTTGTGTGTTGCAAAACTTGTGTTCAACATAAGGTATTTACTAAATAAATACTATTTAACACTAGAACAGCGGAAATTTTTGCATACCCATAACAGCGAGAGGCGGTCAAATTGACCGCCACCTAATATTATTTTAAATTTACGTTTACATTTGTATTTATCGAAGGAAAATTATACTTTTTACAGGTATTTAATTTTATTTGAAGTAAATAAACGGTATTTATTTATAACCATATACGATAAAACCAATTATGCTTATAAATTAATAAAACTTTAGGGTTAACTTCGCAAAATAATAATCTTTTTTCATCTTACTAATAAATCCTAGTTTTTATTTCTGTGCTTTTCTATGTTGAAGAACACTTCTTGCAAATGATTTTCTTGATTACGTGGCTTGTGCATGATCCACATACCTTTTTTTTACATTTGTGACAAATTTCACAAGTTTTATTTTGCTTGCACATTCGCACTTGGCATTGTTTTCTTTTCCGGGACAATATCACATCTGTCTCTGCAATGTCGTCTTCACTGATATCCTGCTCTGCGTCACTCTTTTTAAAACCCTGTCGTAATTGTAATGCTAGCTGCAGAAGAAAGTTGCGACGAGTAATGTTCTTACCAGTAACTTCCCTATAGAGAAAAGCTGCATTGATTCCAGCGAGGTCCAACATATTATAGAAAACATGAATGGGCCACCTTCTTGAACCAGCTTTAGTGCTGTATTTACGAGCCATCTGATCAACTATATCTACTCCATATTTTGTTGAATTGTAGTAAGTCACAGTTTCAGGGGTTCTTTTTGCATTATCTTCAACTTGAACACAGCTATGCACGCTGCTCAGAAGAATCACATTTTTATTTGGTTTGCATTGATAGACAGTTAGTGTTGCTTGGTCATTTTTCAAAACATGAGTGTTGAACCTTTTGTCTCGCAAATTCTTGATGGCAATTGGCACTTCTTTTCGGGCACGATTCATTGTCCCAACAAGGGTAGTATTTTTGTGTTGTAATTTACGACATAAACTCACTGAAGTAAAAAAGTTGTCAGTCGTAATGTTTCTTCCTTTGCCAAGGTATGGTTCGACAAGTTGAAGAACTACATATTCTGAAAGTGGTTGGTTTGATGGGCGCTTTGCATCTTTACCAAGGTATGGGAATCCGTTCAAGAAGTATTTTGACTTGGTATCAGCAGCTATCCAAAATTTTATACCAAATTTGTCTGGCTTAGTGGCAATGTACTGGGTAAAAGGGCACCTTGCTTTAGTGGGGAATAACTGTTCATCAACAGTTATATATTCGCTTGGTCTGTAGCAAGCAATGCAATTTTGGGTGAACCGATTCCAAACTTGAGATGTCAGTGCAAATTTGTCCGTTTTCAGCCTTTCAGATCTGTTAGACTTCATGTCAAAATGGAGGTATCTCATAATTTCTCGAAAGTGATCTCGTGCCATTGTTTCACGAAAGAAAGGAGGTCCCCACTCTTTTGACCAGAGATCATCAGCAGGTTGCCCCTTGGCCAATATTCCTCGAGCAAACATGATGCCAATAGTAGCCATAATTTCTTCCAGTGACACAGTCCATGAAGTAGTTTTCAATCGTCTATGAGCTTCTGCTTGAGTACACTTTTGTATATGTTTCAAAATAAAATCATCAATTAGCAATCTAAAAGCACTCAAAAAATCATTTTCAGCAATTTGTCGTTTGGCATAAACTGTGGGGCCAGGTTCTTCACGTACAATATTCTGTGATCGGGTTTTTCCCTCATTTCTGTTGCCTTGTTCAATAACCTCCCATTCTGTGCCATCCTTCGCCGTTAAAACTGAACCAACTTCAATCAAAGCAGGAGTTTCGCATCGCTTTTTTCTTCCCATAAAGCCTCCCATCTTTCCTGCAAGTAATAAAGCACAATGGTAAGTTGCTATTACAGGCCCGTAGCCAGACCGAATGAGTAGGAGGGGCGGAGAAATTGATAGGGGGGACAATTAAGGAATATATATATATATATATATTATATATATATATATATGGTTCTAATTCAATTCGGCAAACAGTGGTGAAAAGTACCGAGTTTTTCCAGGGGGGGCAGAATGTTTTACAGGGTGGGCTTTGCCCCCTCTTGCCCCCCCCCCCTGTGGCTACGGGCCTGTGCTATTATAATATTTATATATATAACCATAATGGTTCTACAATATGACACGAAATCATTGCTAATCATCATCAATAAACTTATGCACGAATCGCCATAGTGAAACTGACAAAGATGTAAATATTTATTGTACTCACCCGCAACATGACCAGCATTGAACGTTTTATTAGCTGAATCAGTTTGTGCCTGGTCATCACTTTCTTCATTTGACTCAGATGATGAACTTTCTGCCTGAGGAATATAATCATCTTCACCATCATCACTGTCCAATGATATATCACTTCCTTCTGAGTTTGATTCTGAAATTGCTTGCAAACATCGAAGAATTTCTTCATTTGAAAGAGAGGGGTTTGCACACATGCTTGCAGCTTGGAAGCGCAACACACACTGAACCGCCGTGTGTTGTTGTCAACAACATACAGCGAGATTGAACATGTTATGACAAGTCTTTACAGCACTCCTGTATTGCTTTTATGAGAAACGGTCAAAGTGACCGTTTCGCTGTTATAGTAATATCGCTGAATATCTTGTGAAATAATTAGATATATTGAATCATATTATACCACAAAAAGGTTATTGGCGTAGTGAAGGCATTCATGGAATATAACGGCAAACTAATCCGAATTAAGCAAGATATGCTAATTAAATTTGGAAAAAGTAGTCAAAATGACCGCTTCGCTGTTCTAGTGTTAAATGAAGTATATTCTAAACTTATATAGCTATTATGAAAGAATAGGTCAAATTAATTAAAACCATATTTTGCACTGTGTTACCAGGATGAGGGACGAGGACCCATCGCACTGTTCATCCCACCTACCACTTTCCCCAGCCTCCACCCATTAGAAAGTTATGGATTATTATTCATTTGAAAAACTGATGTCAAACTTAATGACAGGCAGTGTGAATTTCAAGAATAATATTTTTGCTGCATTTTCACCTTGCAACCGCACTTATGGAACGGCGGTTGCGGTTATGGTTGCGGTTGTGAATTTTTGTGCGGTTGTAGTGTGGTTGCGGTTATTCGATCCATCACTAATATATATATATATTATTTTGTTCATACAGGTACATATTTCTCATGTTGACTGAGTGAATAGGAATTAGGATGTGTAATTAAGGAAAAAAGTGAGTGTCAACCATGGCCATGGAACCTAACCCCCTAATTCCCATAAGCCTTTAGTTTTACCAACTGCAGTTTTGCCACCCATGGGAGTTTTCAGGAATGTAACCCTGTGGTTGGTGAGGGATTGCTGTAATTCCTTTTAAAATTTTGTCTGATGCATTTGGCAAGAGTGTTATGGAAAACTTGAGCAGAATCAGTCTATGCAATCTAGCAAGGAAGGGAGTACTTGTATAATATATTGGTAAAAAAATTTTCTTCTGCAGAGGTGAACTCTATAAAGATAGGTATTGATTCAGCCTTATCATATCATTGAACATTTGTAAGCTTATAAATGGTAGTAAAATTCCAGATGCCAGAGACAGTTCAGAGAGGAATTCATAGGCCCTAACCTGACCAACCTAATCTAGCCTAATCTATTCTAATCTAACTGTATTTATTGTATTACAGTACCAGTACCAAGTTGTTATGAACTCTAGTCTCCTGAATTGTATTTGATGTTTAGAATTTTGCCTAAATAGCAATAAGCCTAGAAGTGTGAGATTAGTAGCATTTTATAAATCACCAAACCAAAGCTAGAAAATTGATGAAAAAAATTATTAGGTATAGAAATTGATATGGTAAGAGATGTTGGTATCAGGGTTGGGTTTTTGCCAACCCTGGTTGGTATGAGGGTGATTATCTAATAAATTTTAATTTCACTTTAGTAAATTGGGATAACTTTAAAGGTGATGATAAGGAAGGAAGGATTTTTCAAAATGATTTATCTTGACAGATCCTAGATAAACCAACTAGTGGTCAGTCCATGTTAAATTTAGTTTCATTTAGGGGTTATCTCTGAAGAACCTATTAATGAGCCTAAGATAGAGGGAAATTTGGGAGGTAGTGATCACCAGATAATAAGCTTTAAAATAAACCATCTACAGTAAAACCTTCATTATCCAGCAAGCTTGGGGATTAGGCCATTCCAGTTGTCTAAATTTTCTGGTTATCTGAGGGTACCATTAACCTAGAAAAAACCAGTGGACAATAATAGTAAAACTCAAATTTTGGGTATACTGCACTGTACACCAATGTAAACTATATTGTAACCAACATAAACACTATGCTAAGCATGCATGGGACAATTGAAACAAGTAAAATTTAGTCTTATTTTATTAAAAATGTTAAGGATATTCTAGATTTTTCTGGATGGCATTGGAAAACTTCCCAGTTTCTAGATTGGTGAATCATATTGCCCTAATATGAAATTTGCCAGTTTCATTTCTGGATAGTTCATTGCTGGATAGTTCAGGTTTTACTGTATATATATTGTCTTGACTAACAATGAAAGATTACAAACTTTCCTAAAGGAGATAATAATAAATTTGGACCTTGCTATGGTTAATAAACTGGAGGGAGGGTTTAGCAAATAAAAATTGATTAAACAAAAAAAAAAAAAAAAAATCTTTATTGCAGATCATTCACAATCCATAGCCACTTAACCTAACATACAAGTACAATCTTATGTATACATTGAACTTAATACAAAAATAAGGTCAACATAGCCACTTAACCTAGCATACTGGCATACAGTAACTGTTTGATTAATTATCACTGATATGCATATGAAATTTTTTTGTTTGCTGTGAGGGTTTTTTCAACTCATATTATATAATTCAACCATGCTGAATTCGAAAATGACATTGGTTTTCCTCAATCAGGTCAGGTTTTTTCTCTATTGGCCATTTATTATAAGTCCAATTTTATCCCCAAATTTATTGATTTTTTTAGCTTAAACACTGTAGATACGAGTAATATTATAAGAACACTCATGGAAAATGAAAATATTGTGTGAATAAATACTTTTATTCATACAATGAATATGGAAAAAAAGTTTATTGAGGAAGGAATGAAGTTTTTTTGGCTTTCCGTCTGTTTTTTTCTTCGGGCACATCTCGCTTCAAACACCAGCAATAGTCCGCCAGCATATTGATATCCCAGTTTCCCTGGTACCTCTCTTCCATTATTTTGATATCTTGGTGAAATTGTTCACCCTGTTCCTCACTATAATCCCCGCAATTTTCAGGAAAATAGTCCAAGTGGGACCACAAAAAGTGCATTTTTATGGACATGCGCGACCCATGAGCTTTGAAAGCTTCCATCAAGTTTTCGACAACGGACTCGTATTCTGGACTTCTACGCTTGCCAAGAAAATCAGTGACAACTGATTTGAATGCCTGCCAGGCATTCTTCTCAGTTGGAGTCATTGCATTTTCGAACTGAGTATCCTTGATCAAAGTTTGAATTTGAGGACCATCAAAAACCCCCAGCATTTAATTTAGCATCAGATATATGAGGAAATTTACTCTCGAGATATCGGAATGCTGAACCCTCCTTATTCATTGATTTGATGAAATTTTTCATCAAGCCCAGCTTGATACGAAGTGGTGGGAGCAAAATTTTTGTTGGTGGTACAAGGGGCACTGAAACGACATTATGCGACCCAGGTTCAAAATTATCTCTGGATGCCCATTCACGCTGTGCATAGTGCTTCTCATCCGCTCGGCTATCCCATTTGCAGAGGAAACATGGTATTTCGTGTATCCCCCTTGCATTCCCAATACAAATGCCACAATCTGAAAAAAAATGAAAATATTTAAAGAATTTAGAGAATTTGTTCTATCGGATAAAAAAATCTATGCATTGGACTGTATCACTTCTGTGGGGAAGTTAAGTGTTCTTATACACTCTCAAATAACCTTTGGAAAAATAACATAGTCAATAGCAATAGTTTACTTATGATATTAGTATTACCTTCAAATCTCCACAGATCCTCCAGTTATGTTGGTCGTATATGAGAGCATCCAGTAAAATTTTCATGTTATCATAGCTCTCAGTAAGTTGTACGGAATGTGCTACAGGGACTGATGCAACCCTATTCCCAATGTTGAGAAGTATTGCTTTCAAACTTCGTTTAGACGAGTCTATAAATAGCCTCCATTCTGATGCGTTATATGGCAGGCCCAAGGATTCGATTAGCCCCTCAACATTGCAGCAGTACACTAAGGAAGAGGTATTTTCGTGCACTGCAAAAAACTTGCGGAATTCTTCCTCTCGTTTCCTATACCAGGAGAATGTTGTTCCTGGAGCCAGCAAGTTGTCCTCTCGAAGTCGTGAGCCCAAGATCTCGGCAGCTAATTTGGAAAGTCCTAAATCCCTGGTAAGATCATTAAGTTTGGCCTGGTTGAGAGGCCTCGGCTCATTTGAAACGGTATTTTGAGGTATATACGACTGGGACTGGTCATTGATTCATCATCAGAATCATCGAAGTCCAGGGTTTGAGGTGGGTCGGGTATTGGAATTCCAGGACCATGGGGTACAGGTCTCATAGCAGAAGGAATGTCAGGGTATACAACAATGTGTTTATTCTTCTTGTTAACTCCTGAAAATAGAAACAGAAACATGGATATAAAACTTGCATATGAAATAGAAGAAGCATTCAGACAGTGGTGGCTCATGAGGGAAGGCTGTGGTCTGTAAGATATGAAATAGGTCGATGGAGTCTGTATATTTTCTTTCTTTTTCATTCATATTGTCCCTTCGGGGACAATATGAATGAAAAAGAAAGAAAATATATAATCATTGTAAATGTAACTTGTATAATAATATGTATGTGTAAATGTATTTTCTATAACAATATGTAAATGTATGATTACCATTATGGTGAATATTATGCTATATATGGTGACTATTACATTATGGTGAATATTATGTCAAGTTTCATACGAGGATTTCAAAATATTTAAGAAAAATAAATTTATAAGCCCACCTTGGAGGTTTGTCATGAATGAATGCAGAAATAGCAATTTGTCATGTGATCCTTTCCTTCTCTCCAAATCATGGGAATTCCAAAAGGCAAAGATTTCGCTCTGCCTTTGCTCCATCATCTCAAATTTTCAATGCACGTCTTGCAGCACATATGAGGGGCGAAATTTTTGTCCTGGTCCCCTAGCTTAATTCCAAAGTATGCTCTATACATTGTCTTCACAAATTTAGTGATTTGGGACTGGTTATTTGGCATGGTAACCATCCCACATATACAAGTGAAACAAGTGATGATAGATGTTACTGTTCCAATTCCGCTTTGACAAAATCACGAAAAATTCTATTTTACTTATGAGGCCATAGCTGGATAACCTGAGCTGATTGAGAAAAACGGATTGCAGATTCGAAATCAGCAGGAAAAACTCTATAAGAATCGCTTACAAAACCCTTGACAGCAAAATTGATGCATACCAGTGTTATCTGGGTCATTCCATGACAAATCATGCAGTAGTCAAAACCACACCCTCATAGATTTTGCTTAAATTTGGTTTATAGAATGGTCTATGCTAGTAAGTGCCAAATTTCAAATATCAGCTCAATTGGAGTTATGGTTCAAAAGTTATGCTCCCACCCACCCCTTTTGGGGTGGGGCATGAAAACTGTAAATATTCAAACCACCATAACTCAGTCCCTAATTGACATAAAACAGTGATTTAAAGTGTTTATGAAAGGTAATTGCACATATAACAAATTAGCATAAGTAGAAAAAATGGCTAAAATTAACAGAAAAAAAGTTATGACACTTTATTCCATTTGAAGGGGTCCTCCCCCCCCCCCCCCCTACCTAAATTACAGATTTTTTTAAAATTTTCATATATATACAAAAAATGAGTTTCAACCTTATTCTATCAATATATGAAAAGAAATGTGTGTGTATTTGCATATAAAGTAGGTATTTACAGATTTCAAAATGGCTACTTTTACTTAAAAGACTAATTTTTACAAATTCATGTAAGCTGTTAGGTAATTAATACATTGCATCTTACACATGGTGCAATAATTCTTAATGCTAATAAGCTATACCTACCTAAGCTTATATATAGTCAATTTCAACAGATTTTTATCCTAGTTTTGGTTCCCAACTCCCACCAAGTTCTTGAACTTGCTTTGGATTGAAGGAGTAAATAATCTTAACACCAGGCTTGATATTTGGTATCATCATGATAGAAATCATATCACTTTGTTTTATCCAGCAAACATCCTCTTTCATCGGAAAATAATACTGAGTGGTAGATCCTGATGAGGTGAGAAAATTGGTTTTATAATCACCATATTCTTCTGGTGTCTTCATATTCTTCTGGTGTCTAAAATAATTCCAAACCAAACTTTATCATATTTACAGGCAACATACTGGCCAATTTGATACTCATCTTTTTTAACTAGTTGACTGTCTTTATCTGGTTCAGCCCCAGTACTTATTCTAAACAATTTACAATTATCAGAATCAGATGTCTGATAAGCTTGTATTAGGTTTTCTGACTGGTACAAACCTGTGGAAACCCTGTGTACCTTTAACAGGTAAAGCTTCATGAAACCTACTAGAAAGATTGAATTTATCCGCATGAACCTCCTCCTTTGTAACATACAAACAAATAATTGAATTAAAGTGTTCAGTGCAAAAATCATAGAAAGCTCTTGTGTTAGAATATGACCAGTATCAGTACATTGCAAACTAGCCTTTGCTACAACTCTCTTAATAGTTCCTCCAATACCATCACAAGCATTTTTCCCATGACTTGTGGCAAAGAAATTCCACACCAAAATCCTGTTCATGATAGCGTAGATTGCTGAAATTATATTTGTTTTTGTATTGGCCTCCACACCCATCAGAGAAATTATTTTTGTACATTGGGAATTTCTGTTTAATATCCTTCATTAAATATTGCTGAAAAGTGTGAACTTCTGATGATGAGTGCTCAAGACATTCACTAATAATACAGTAACTAGTATGAATTAATTCCTCATCTTTCATGTGATACACCACAAATGGATGGAGGGTCACCTAGTCATTTGTCCAGTGAAAACTTTGTGGTTCATCTTGAGTGATGAATGAATAGTTTTCTGCAAAATCCCTTAGCACAAGTATTTCATCACAGTGAAGATTTTTTCATAGTCTTCAAATACTGACTTTGGCTTTTTGCAATGTAGTGGTGCCTAGTAAGAGAAAAAATGTTTTCTGAAAGGTGTTCAATAAATTCATCTGGAGAAGCTATATGAGTTTCCAATGTTGATCTATCTATATTAGTCCACTGAACATATTTGACAGAATCTCTGCTTGTCAAGGAAGGTATAGTATTTAAGAAATTAATATACCTATGCTACTAGGACATTCTTGACATCCATGTAACATGCATGTAGAAGAATTTATATCACACACACTTTTTTCCATAAGTGTGTAATAGGTTACGTTTTTCTCTGCAATTGCTGATATCATGAGTTTAGGATTCTGGTGGTGGATGCAAACAAACTGAGTGAGTTTGGCTCCAGCAATTATGCACCATTTAGGCCTCAGATTTGTAAAGGTAGAAAACCCTATGCTATTATCATTGTTTTCTTTATATTTTGAATATAATTCTTTTAAATTTCCTAGTAATAGACGTTTTTGCTTGTACTCTTTTTCACCATCTTTATTTCTTATGCTAACACAATCAGATTTCCCTGCACACAAATGACTGACTTCATCATCTTTGTAGAATTCCTTTATTTCAGAGATTATATCTTGTTAGTTTTCTTCCTTTACTGTAGATAGGAATCTGTGGCATAATACCAAATGTATGTTTCAGATGTCTGGCTTTGTCAACCATGTATCTGGTTGCACCAAACAAATCCATTGTCCTAGAAATAGGAAATGGTGAGAGTGTAAGTATCTGAAGCCTCCTTTTGTATGATGATGTGGATTTGAAGTCTTGTACAAGATCACTCATGAGGTTTTCGTACCTATAAAAAAAAAGAACCCCAAATTACTGTACAATATTAAGGATGTAAGTACATGATTTATATTATTCAAGAATTAAGGAAGTACTGTACTTCATGAATTTGAACATATACTAGTATATTTAGTATATGGGATGATGTCACATTTTAGGAAATATAGCTAATGTCTATATATATATATATATATATATATATATATATATATATATATATATATATATATCCCAAACATGACAACCTATAATACTGTACCTATATACAGGTATTTACATACATACATTAATAGTTCAAAGTCATCTCATTAATTGTTTTTAGTTTCTTATCTCTCCAAATCTGCTTCTTTGAGATGCTGTTTACTCAGTGGCTCACCAACATCTTGAACTTCAGTGGCAAATGCAGTTTCCAACTTCCTCTTGAGGGAGGTTGAAGCTTTTTTGTATTTTTGTGAAACTGCCTTTGATCTGTTTCCACTGCTCAGGGCATCTGAAAAATATTTGAAATACAATTAATAAATATTAGTATGACATATCTAGTGGCAACAATCTGAATTTCTGAACAAGTATATTTTTTAGATAATTTCATATATGGTATATGTATTAGGTATAAGACAACTATATCTGAATTAAATTTCAGCTGACAGTATAAAAATGTGTTATCTGTACACACATTAATAGCTAGTTACTTATGTAATTTCACTGGGGTAACATGAAGTTGCTCTAAAGTTGCATTAAGATCTTCTCATTGAATATCTTTATCCATTTCAGTACATTTTCTTGGAATTTTTTCTGGGGATATGTCAGGTGAAGTAGTTGTACTTTCAGTACTGCTAGTTATTGCTTCTGGCAGTCTGAATAATTCTTCAGGTTTTGCGTGTTTATTAATTAATTTCAGACAATTTATACAAACTTCTGATTCATCACTGAAATTATATTTAGGTTCACTATTTTCAACAAGCTTTGGAAGTGGCCTCAAGTTTTGCAGAATAGGCTTTTTGTGCAGTTCAAAAGGGTTGCAACAGCGCTTGTTATAGCTTTTATGTATAGACATTTTCATCAAACACTTTTACTTATTTAAAACACTATGCGTATATGTACATAAATCTATTCAAAATAAAAAAATATGTACATTAAATGAGAATACAGTGAATGCTTTGTGCTTCACAGAAAACAAAATAAAGATCTCTAGTTAGGCAATAGTTATCCTGGGTAGGATTGCCACTTTTTTAATGTCCACATGGGATTTTTTGTTCAACCAATTTACCCAACAATCGAATGGGGGAAGATATTTTATGGTAGGTACTAGTTAGTGTTTTATGTTTAGTTCTTAGAATACTAGTTTAACACACATGTATTTACATTTTTAACAAATACACTAATTTCAGAATTTACTAGTGATGCACTGATGGCAAATTTTAGCCGATGCCGATGACTAGCAAATTGGCTGGTGCCAATGCCAATTATTTAATAAACAAAAACTTACAAAATTTTTGAAGATTTCTTATGTTGGTATCAAATTATTAATTTTTTATATATCCTTCTCTAGCCAGCTTACCATCTGCAGTACCTAGTGTACAGTAGATTAATAAATTAGTTACCTACTATAATGGAGTAATAAAATCATAATAGCTGTAACCTGATTTTGAGTCTGAATTTTTCGTTTTAACTGGAATTTTGTTTCAAAACTTTGAATAAAAAATAGAGGAATAGGGAATACCTAATAGGCCTACTGAAGTTCTGATTAATTCAGTTATTTGCCCACTTTACTCTTAAGAAAATAGTTTACATAAAACCTTCATTACAACTAATTTATGACATCTTTGTTTCGTTTTCTCATTTTTCACCTTTTCATAGAGAAAGGTGAAAATAATAATTTTATGTATGGTGTAATAATACAGTAGGTACCCCTAGCTATCTTTCAACAAAGTTCATGAATATATACATACACAAATCTAACAAGCGTGTTTATTATACAATATTTTTAACTTTTTTATTTTTTTTTATAATGGCCTCATCACCCCTTAGCCATCCAATCCTCCCATTAAATTATTTATTTTTAAAAATCAAACAAAAGAGAATACAATTCAGATCCATAACTAAGCGAGTCTTTACAGTTAATTAAACAAATTATGGCTTCAGAGAAGCATATGTATAAAATTCTAAAGTCATAACTCATAATGCTCAGTACACTAAATGAATTTTTGCAAAAAAACAAAAAAGAAATGAAAAGCTCAATTAGTTTTCAAACATAAACTCGTATTTCCTTTTTGTTTCCTTAAAATACTGTTCCTCATCTCAAAAAGTCCTTTTAATATTTAAAGTTTAGTAGTGGTAAATTATTATGCAAAAACATCATTTCCCCAGTGGATGCACTTAGCTTGTTTCTTCTGGGAGAATAAACCTGGCCACCACAGCTAAATAATCGCTCACTCTCAACAGATGATGGAGATAATAAGCAGTATTTAGACAGCAAACAAGACAAAATATTAAAATTTGACCCATGTTTCTTCCACCAAATCAAAGGGCATTCTGTTGGTCCAATGAGATTGTGTTCTAAATACCTCTTTATTTCTGCTTTTATTTCAGTGATGGTGGTGTTTTCTTTAGATTCAACCTTTCTCTTGGATTTTGGTGTCTTCTTCTTAGCTTTTTCCCGAACAAAATCTGCATAGCATGATGAAAAATCAAAACTGAAACCTTCAGTATCACTTATCTCACTTTCAGATTGCCCCAAATTTGTGGGTGAAGTACCATTTGAAAAATCACCTGCAGTGTTTTGAGTTTGATTGATGTATTACTTGTATATCCTCTGTCATCCAAGTAATCAGTGTGTCATTGATGTCTCTTTCAAAGTTTTCCTTTTCAAAGAATTTAGTCATATATCTAGGATCAAGAAAAGTGGCTAGAATGGTATTTCTATCTTTTAAGTATTTATGAAATCTTTCCTTTGAAGTTTGCCAAACAGAAATAGTTGAACCTAATCCTGTAAATTGTTGTGATTTTTCAGTTTTCTTGAAAAAGCTATCCATTATCTTTATGGTAGGAATGATGGAAGAAGCTAATGCTTCTCATTTACTTAAAACCTTTGTCAAATCATTGAAATTTTTTAGAATGTGAACCAATTTCTCCAGAAGTTGCCATTGGTTATTTTCCAAAGATCTCAGTTTAGGGTGATCACAAAGATATGGAATCAAAGCTCACTTTTGTTCCAAAATTCGCTCTAACATAAATAATTGACTATTCCATCTTGTTGATACATCCTGAATAAATTTTGTGATTGGGCATACCATATTGATCTTGATACTTTTTGTATGTGTCAAATGCGGATGGAGAATGGGTGAAATGACCAACAGTAGCTTTGCACACTGAACATATGTTCAAAACATATTTTTGAACAAATATGGCATCATTTAAAACAAGTTGTAATGTGTGCAAAAAACAAGGTACCCTAATGAGTGATATCCAGTTTGATTTACTCCTGCCACCATGTTTGCAGCATTGTCCTGAGTAATTACATGAACTTTTGAAAATGGAATTTTAAAGTCATCCATAGCATTTTGAATGCACTCGCTTATATTTGTTGCTGTATGGGACTCATCAAATGGAGTTACCTTTAAGATGGCTGTTCTTTGCTCAAAATCTGTAGTTAACCAATGACCAGTTAAACATGAATGATAAATTAGCCGTGGTAGCAGTCCACCCATCTGTTGTAAATGAAAATGAATGATGCCTCATCTACTGCATCTTGTCTCTTTTTCTTAACCTTATCATATATATTTTCAAACACAGTCTCTGTTATGTACTTTCTACTTGGAATAAAGTAGTTGGGGCAGATATGATTCAAAAGTCTTTGAAACCCTATATCTTCAACTATAGAAAAGGGCTGGATATCAGTGGCAATCATTTCTCCTATCAAATTATGAATTGCTGTTGCTTTATGGTCATTAATATCCCAAATTTTCTTCCTTTCAAAAGCTTCAAAAATGGGTTTGCTGTGTAGCACTTGTACTTGCAAGTTTCTTTTTTAAGTGTTCCGTGGGTGGATTGGTATTTTTCCTTTTCTTTTCATCTTCCTTCTTTTCAAGTTGCTCTTCATAATTTGCAATGCCCTTATGTTTTGTTTTGATATGTTGTAACATATTTGTGGTTGTGAAAGTTTTCCTTGATTTTACCTCGATTCCTCTGGATAATTTTTGGCTACTTTCACCACAAATAGCAAATGAGTCATCTTCACGACTGACAGTTAAATGCTTCCACACCTAACTCATAGTTTTTGTTGGAATTGAACCGGTGGAGCTTGCACCAGCTATTATCACTTTTAAGCTTTTTAATTATAGTTACCTGACCAAATTTATAATATTAAATATTAATTATTATTATTATTATTATTTGCTTATTTTATTGTTAATAAAAAGTTATTGATTATTGCCACTCAGTTTTCAGTATTTAATATGCAAAAGAATTTAAATTGGAAGGGAATGGAATTTACAAAATTAAATAACTAATATATTTTCCAAGCAATAAAATATTTCTCATATGTAGGTGCTCTGCAAAAACTGAAAATCAAAAAAATAGTAATTAATAAAAAAATTTAGTAATCAGTATTTCATGATGCCTAGGCTATTGAACAACTATTTTATTCCTATCTTAACACATTTTGGAAGCTAGCCTCTCTTACACATGAGCACATTAAGATATATCTAGCAGAGTATCTAATATCTATATTCCAAAGCAAAAATATTGGGTTCATAAATATAATGTGTAATATTATTTAACTTTCATGAAAAGTCTTTGGTTGAAATTTGAAAAAAGTCATTATCTTCATATCATCAGCCAAATTTGGCATATTTATACAATGTGTACACAAATTGAGAATTCCAGGCATTATTTTAAGTTCACCCTAGGGCTCCACTATCATTTACTTTAGATGGAGAGAGTAATTAATTTTAATGCCAGGCTTGATATCTATTTGGATTTGACATGGCATAAATTGTCCTTTCTTATCCAGCAAATATCATCTTATGTGAAAAATAATAATTTGAACTTCCTGAAGATGTCAAAAGCTAATTTGATAATCACCAAACTCCTATTTAGTATTTGAAATTATTTCAAGCCAAACTTTATCATCATACTTGCAGGTAACATATTGGCTGGTATAATACTCTGTCTTCATTGTCATTGTTGACTGGCAGGTTGCTCACATCCTTTTCACTTCTACTAATGCTGAATAAACTAGAATTCTCTTGAATATTATGTAAAGTCTGAGATGCCTGTATATATCTGATTTTTTTACCTTGGTACGATTCTGTGGTATCCCCTTGTATCCTTCACTGCTAAAGTTTCATCAAACTTACTAGACAGATGTAGTTTATTAGCCACAACTTACAACTTGGGCTTTTGAAACAAAGAAAAATTTGATTACATCAAAGTACTTGATGCAGAAATCATAAAAAGCTTGTCAAAATGTGACCAGCATCACTTCATTGCAAACTAGCCTAAAGTTGCTACATCCATTCTGATACCGGTAGTTCTTCCAGTACCATCACAAGCATTTTTGTCATGAGTGGTAGCAAAGAAATTCCACTCAGCCTTCAAATCAAAATTCTGTTCATGATAACATAGATTGTTGAAATTAAATCTGTTCTTTCATTGGTTGACAGCCATCAGAAAAATGTGCTTTTTGTATATTAGGGAATCATTTTATGGAAAAACTATACATGCCTACAATATGGTACCTATATGGTACCTTTTATTTCTTAATTAAATACAAATTATTAATTTATTGAATTAAATAACTACAGAATTGGCGACAAAGCCTATTGGGAATGGAAATAAATGCCCTACATAAAATTCCATATGTAGGCATTTGGGCCTGCATAACAAAAAAAAAATGTATTATTTCATATCAAAGTTTTCCATTGCTGACTCATGAAAATTACTTTGAGAGAAGAAATAATGAAAAAAAATTAGATGTCTGGGGACTTTGTAAAGTCAGCAAAAATTGAAGATGAAAGGAATTTTATATTAGCTCATCTCAGAGCTGCTTAGTTACAGCGATACTTTAAGCAAGGGAGATTTACTTAATCTTCCTATAAGTTCTGAGTGAATACCTCACAATATAAAACTAATAAATCAAAAGGATAAGCCTATTCCTTCAGGTATTTAAGTGTAGTGAATGCCTATATTAATTAAACTGAATAAACTCATTGCGTAACTCCATTGCCTACATTGAAAGAGAGCCACGCACCCTACAACTAGGGTGAAGTTTTTTGAAAACCTCCACAAACCTAACTTTTTAATGAAAAAATGCAGGGTTTTTGCTATTCAACTCTCTACCGATATCTGCTGGAAATTTCCAATGGATGAGGGTGATGGTAATAAACTATAACTCTGTATAGTTTTTTGCATCCTTTGTCAAATGCTGCTGGAAAGTGTAAACTGCAGAAGTTGTATGCTCAAGACAGTCACTAATGAAGCAGTAACTAGTGTGATTTAATTCCTCATCCTTGTTTTTATGATAACACTACAAATGGGTGGATAGTTACCTGTTACCGTACCAATGGAAACTCTGAGACTATTATTTTTTGTAATTTCTGGATTGCGTGTCATTACCCCAAGGTTGGGAACCACTGGTTTAGACAATGGCATATACCAAATTACAAGAAAATTGAAGATAGTGTGGTGGTACCCTAAATGAAATGTTGTCTTCATTTTCCTTAAGATTTGGTGCATCACTTCATTGATAATTTGGAGTCTCTTCACTCTTTTTAGAATTTGTCGCACTTCAGCTGAGCTTCTTGTATTGGGACCTACTAAAGTGTAATTTAATTGGACCCAAGTAAATTATAATATAAATGATTTATTTCACATGTTCTTTATTTAATTTAAAAGTCATGTAGGTGCAATTTTTTGAAGATTCATGCATATTCGAGTGAGAACCAGCAATTTGAAAAATAGCGATTTTGCTTATACGGCATACGCACCTATATATGAGATTACACAACCATCATAAGGGATATTAACACACATCATTTGCCTGTCTTAATTAAAAGCTGTTATCACTAACACAAAAAAGTTAATCATTCTTATTCTCTCATGGTACATTAAGGGGTTTTATTATATATTCATAAGGTATTATTTCTCTAGAGCAAGAAACCATGATTTCTGTTCGGAAACAGATGATCATTTGCTGATTAGGAACGCGGAGTCTGTCATTTTCAACTACTTGAAGGACTTCTTGAAAGCACTCCTCATCCCTGGCAACATTAAGAAAGTCATGGCAAAGTTTTACACCACGCTCTGCAGCCTCATTGATGACCTGAAGCTTGTCCACAACCCGTTTCATGTTCAGGTAGTAGTCATGATCCGCCCATTCACTGGCTGGACTGTGGAGAAACTGATAGGGCATGCCTAAAATGGTGAAGAACTGGCTTGAGTCAGGCCCAATTAGGTCCACCAGGGCAGTGCCACTTTCTGGGATGGGGGGAAGATATGGCTTTCCATAGCCCCCATGATTGAGCCCCACTCTCTTAGTAACTTCAGTGCCTTCATGGCAAAGAAGGGCCTTCCTCATCTCCTCTTTTGTCCTTTCTTTTACTTGGGACGAGAACAAAGCCAGTGGGGCCAACTCCTCAGTTAGGTACCAAGTGTGTCTACCGAGTGCCACACGTGCTTTGTCAACTATTGTGGTGTCATATGGGGCAAATTCAGCCAAGGTTTCAACCAAATTCAAGTCATTCAGTGGCGCACTTGCTGGAACGGGGCAAACAATCCACCATGGGACATAAACAGCGACTGTGAACACAGCAAACCATTCTAACTTGCTGATTTGACTTTGTCACAACCTCGGCTTTGGGAAACTGCTCTTTGATCTGGCATGACAAAAGAACAATCTTGAGGGTATAGAGCAGTTTAGCCATCCACCTTGCTTTGTGAAGTGCGCCGGGGTAGACCATTGTGAAGTTCACTGGCTCAGATCCTTTAGTTACAAGCAGCAGACAAAGCTCTACCAGCTCCTTGTAGTTGCCACGTGTAAATGGTTGGGCTAGAGATTCACGGAAGAAGTCAGCCATCTCCTGCTGGCGCTCCTCAAACACTCCAGGCATTGCGGGGTAGTAGTATTTCTTTTTTTCATTGTACGCCAGTTGAGAGAAATGGTTCTTGAACCTAGAAATGCAATTATTGGGATTATTGTATTTCGTACTAATCTATAATATTGTTTTAGGGGTATTAAGATTGATATGATCGATCATTTGCTTGGTGGTAGTATATCTTATAAGTCTAATAAAAGAAATTCCACTAAATTTGTTCATTAGATAATAATATTCCTTGTTATTTTGTAAAGCTTATGACTCACCTCTGGAAAACCATTATGTTTGGACTTGAAGAGCCCTCCACTTTCAAGCAATCCCAGCAAACACCTAGGATGACTTCGCGCACCAGAATACGGCATGCTCTAATTCCTTTTGGAGGGAGATGCAAGCAGCTGTTTTTTGTCCTGAAAAAAAAATGTAATTGTAGTTTAAGGCCACCATTTCAGGCACGTGCTTTTTGCAGATTTATGTTAAATCATTCACTGTATTTTGGTATTAATGTCGTGATAAATTCACGCTGATGTTTGAATAGGTTTACCTGTATTGGATGAAGTTGTCAAAAACGTACCAACGACATTCTGTTCACACACCCAATCGACCAGAAGTTGTTTGGTTGCTGTTGATATCAAGTCTCCTTGAACCAGGCCAGCTTTTTGAGTCAAATGTGGAAGAGGTGGGACTCCAAGAAGCTTTGTGCCATTGACACCAGACACAAGAATGGGCAGGCGGTCATCAGTGCCTTTGGAATCCAGCGTGTCCATAAGTTTACCATCCCAGTGCACCAGTACTTTGTCTGATGGTTGCCATTCATCCATGATTTTTAAACTTATTTCTGACACGATGGAAGACAGTGCTAGCTCAAACATGCACCGATCTCCAAGAAAATTTACAGGGGTGTTTCCTAGATAAATACACAACACTAAAACTTTGAACAGCATTGTAGGACCATTTTTTGATTTTTGGAGGGCAGCGGTCACACCCTACTGTTCGTTGTTCGTCCATTTGTCATTTACCGCTCGTTGTTCATTCGTTCGTTCGTATGTATACAATATCAGCACGCACGCACGCATACGATCAGCGCTTCAGTATCTCTGTCACCTTCATATAGTGCACAGTGTTTCACTATTATTTCACATACGTTTATACATTGTTTTCAAAGCCTCAATTTATTATCATGAGTTCGAAGGCTGTCTCTCTGTTTGCAGCCATCCAAAGAAAACGGAACTGAAGGGGAAACTAATGAAACATTTTCTGGAAGTTCTGGATGGTTTGACAGATTTAGAAAATGAACTGGAATCCATAACGTTAGGATTGTAGGGGAAAGTGCAAGTGTGGACGTTAGTGCAGCAGCCACATATCCCGCCGAATTGAAACAAATTATTGAAGATGGAGGTTATGTTGACGAACAAATGATAAATGTTGATGAAACAGGCTTGTTTTGGAAATGAATGCGTACTAAAACTTACTTGGCGAAAGAATTCTCAATTAAAGAACTCGATGCTATTTTTAGAACTTTTGAAGATGGAAAGCAGATGATAATGGATGCAGATCCGAATGTAGAAAGAGCGATGCAAGTCAGAAGACAAGTTGAAAATGCACTCAGTTGTTATAGGGTCATGTACAAAGAGAAGAAGAAAGCATCATCGAAACAAACATCCCTTTTACAATATTTTCATAAACAATAAAAACATTTAATTTTTTTTGCATATGCTGATGCAAGTCAATAAACTAGTAAAACATAATACTGCATCCAATTCATTCGTTTCCTTCTTTATTTATATCGATTTTCATAAGTTTTTTTAAAAATTTCAAATTTTTCAAAAGTGTAGACATCAATCGACGATTTTACATGTATTTATATCTTCGATTACTGTGGTGTTTTTGCCGCACGAATTAACCGCAATAACCTGGGGTATTGCTGTATATATATATATATATATATATATATATAATATATAATATATTAGAAAAATTGACTTAAGTGCCCAATTGTAATATAACCCTAAATTACTATAAGCACTGCATTGAAATGATTGTATTCACTTGAATCCAACCTGGATTTAAGTTGTCCAGTCACCCCATAAACATGGGTAACAAAACCTTGTTTTATTTAGCTACAGTTGTGAACAAAGTTCTGTAACTGAAGGTAGCCTAATTTTAAGGGGTGGGGAAAAAAGATGACTGGTAAAATAAATATTACGAGTTAATAGTTAAGTTAATAGGTAGTTTTAAAATGGTATGTACAAATTCTGGCATATTGATATTTATTTTATCGCATTTTGGCCATTTAAGCTTTTTGTTTTATTGAACTACATTGGAGTATTTTATATACTGTACCTCTCTCCCTCTGTCTGGGGAAGGAAGCCTTGAAGTCAAGTTAAATGGTCAGTTAAGTTGGGATAGTTCTAAAAAATATTTAAATGCTAAATGTAAGTAACCAGTGTAAGATGGTTTTTCAATTGCTTTTGTATAAATGCATTAATTATTTTATTTCAGCTTCGCGCTTGTATCAAAACGACGCTTAATAACTGGAAGAAGGAAAAGAATGCATCAGAAGTGTTGGAGATCAGAGGGACTGACATATCTGGTCAAACCCCTCCAAAAGGATGCAAGACAACGGTTAAAGTGTTCCTTAGTAGGAATAGTAGAGAGCATGTTGAAGATGCTATAAGCACAGGTGAGACAAAACTCACTGTTCAGGAGTAAAGCTTAAATTTTGTACATATACCAAACTCTTTTTAATGTAACAAAATGATTGAGTGTAAATAAGCAGGAATCAGCTAGACCTGTTATGCATTATTACTGTAATAGCCTTTGACTTAGTTAAGGTTATTTTCAATTTAAAAAAATATGGGGTGAATTTTAATTCACCTGAATCAAGTCTGCATGTTTGTGTAATTTATGTATAATTTCATGTTTAATAATTTTTAATCAAGTGGAACAAAATGCCAGGTTCAGACCAAGAAATCAAAAAAGAAATTTTACCTCCATTTTGGTGACCACCCTATAATTGTGTTTCCATGTAGCGCCTTTTAGTTTAGTAGTAATGGATTATGATAGCAGGGTTTGTAAAAAAAAATTAAAAAAAAACCAAAAAAAAAAAACCTACTGTAGGCTTATATATATATAAATTGAGGAAATTGAAAACACTTAGTATTTCTCATATAATTTAATTGCTGACAATTAGAAAAAAGAAAGAAATCAATAGTTTAACCATAAACTAAATAAAAAAACATTTAACTGACTTTGTTCATATAGCTAAACAAATATTAAAAAAATAGCAGTAATGAATAGAAAAATATATTGTTCTTTGGCTTTAAGTTTATAGATATAGCCTCTAAATTTATTTCACATTAGCTATTTGTTAAAACATTTATAAATAAATACAAGTTTAGAAGCTTTATCAACTCCTAATTTATTTCTTAATTTGGATCGTATCAGTCCAAAAGCAGAAAAAATTCTTTCAACTGCAGCATGAGATGACATTTATGAGCACTGATGCATTGTTCTCCACATCTTCAGACAGTTCCCTGCAAGTGGGGTTCTGTTTAGATTAATGGAAATACATGCATGCACAAAATATAAATGCAAGGTTGCCTGTATTCTTTTATTTCTTCTTCATATACTTTTTGTTTTTTGTTTTTTTTTAAAATGATTTAAACCATGGTTTAAACCAAACAACCCTGTATGATAGATTAAGATACGCAACTTATTGGCTATTAGTACCCCTAGAGCTAAAGTTTGAACTCAACTAGTCTGGAGCCTCAAGTTAGAATGTAAGAAAAGGTAGTGTTCATTTGATAGATAATTAAGTTTTGGTAAACCATCAGTGAAACGAGAACTTCAGATGGATTCTCTCCACACTGTCATTGTGATTCCTCCTGACGTCAGCGATGACCTTTCCCTCAACGAACTGAAGCCGGTGTGGGAGGCCCTGCAAGCGTCTGTTGCTTCGGGAGACGTCTGCATAATTGGCATTGCTGACCTTACGCCGCAGCTATTCAAGGAACTCTATGAGTGGGCGGAGGTAAGATGAGCCTTTCAGCCTTCCCATTCTTTCTGTTTTCCCCATTTACTCATCATAAAATGTTCCGGGAATGAGTTGTTGAAAACGATAAATGGGCCCAAGACCGTGGGGGGGTTCGAACTTGAGATTAAATGAATGTGAAACAGAAATACCACACATCAGATCACAGCCAAATAAAGATCTGTCTGTGATGAAACAGTTAAACTTCTACAGATTTATTTTAATGATTTTCTTCCTTAAAATGATTCTCTACAAATCTTAACTAACATTAACTCGGGACTGATGAACGTAACAGTTAACCCTTTACTGCACAGAGGTCTTTTTTGAGACTGAATAAAATTGTCTTGCGTTAGCCAGAACAAGATCAGTAAAGTTAACACACACTGCGCTAAAGGGTTAAATTGCGGATTTGTTTACGCCCGATTTCATCGTTAACAGCAAGTTTCGGAGAAATGCAGAGAAAAACACCGAAGTGGAATCCATTGTTGTGGTTTTTATCGGGAATCCAATTTAGGATGTTTTATATAGTGAAAACGCAGTAATGTTCCAAATGAGAGATTTGCATGCAACAATGTAACACTCAGTTTAAACAAAATATATGTAGTTGAAACGCGAGGTAATGAAATACCAGGAATATATAATGGCATTTCAACCCGCTCTCTGCGTAGAGCTTTTTCAGGCAAAATGCATCTCCAGAGATGGGTCCAAAATATCACCATTCCAGTTGTTTGTGTTTCAAATTTGACATCGTAGAAAATATATAATCCCTAAACGCTAACTCCATTTTGGGAAGTGATAGATTAGGAAAGTTAAGTCTGTTCCAGTTATTTAAACATACATTACATAAAGACCCATTTCCCATTCTGAATGGAATAGACAAATCAAAAATTATGGAAAAATTGAAGTGTCTATTTAGTTTTGCCAACCCTGGTTGTCAGCCTAACTCCCAATTTTCAGTAAGGAAAGAAAAAATTAAATCTCTCTCCCTTCATGAAAGGCTGCAGTGCTTCCGAATGTCGCGTTCTGGTTCTGAAAAGGACGTTAGATGCATGCTTTCTCATCGTGAAGATCATTGAACAGTTATTTTGTAGACACGAATGTTTGGTTTAATTGTATAAGAAAGCTAACATGTTCTGTAAGGTATAGTCATTGAGGAGGTAGCTGAGTGTGTAATTGCGTTATTATTACCCTGTCGTTCGGATACCATTCACAATTGGGCATGGTCCACTTGTAATGGGGTATTTGATAGAGGTTCTCAATCGATGAGGGGCCAAAGGTTTTTGCAAATGTTTGGTTTTATTTTTTTTTTTATTTTTTATTTTTTTTTTTTTAACAGGTGAAACCATTTATCATTCAAGTGAATTTATCTTCGTGCTGTACAGTCTCGGAAGAATTAACCAACTTCGCAAGTCAGAGAGACGTGCAAGTGCTCACGCACAATGATGATCCGGGTGAGAACTTTTCTTTCTCTCGTATTTGCTTCCGTAGTTCGGTTAGATTGTGTTAGGTTTTCATTCATTTTTCACTCTTCACGGTTTGGCAGACCTCATTTTGAAGGTTCACTGCCAAACAAAGTGTGGATGGAACGTATTCAAATGCAGCTTTCTCTCTCTCTGTCTCCAGTTTCGGAACAAGGAGACTGTAATGTCTCTTTATAATTCACTAGTCAGACCTCAACTGGAATACTGTGCGCAGTTTTGGTCTTCTCCGTCCCTTAGGAAGGATTTAGAAAGGGTACAAGCAAGGGCTACAAAATTGATCCTTTCAATGAGAATGCAAAACTACCAACGGAGATTGGAGCACCTAAATCTGTTTACCTTAGAGACGAGGAGGTTGCGCCCTCATGCTCAATGGAATAGACAGGGTAAATTACAGAAACTTATTCTCTCTTAATGCCAGTCTGACAAGAAATGGGTTTAAATTGGAACTGAAGACATTTAGGACCTCCGTCTATGGCAATTTCTTTTCCCATAAAATAGTTAATATCTGGAACCAACTTCCCTCGGAGGTTGTTTCAAGCCAAAGTGTAAATGTGTTTAAAAACAGGCTAGACAAAGTACTGTATACTATCATGGTTTAAGACTAAAACATAACGTAACTGCAGGAGTTTGCTCATACGGTGTTTCTGTGGGCATGCCAATTATAGAGCTTTTTTTATATATTTTCCACTTTCCCGTAAAATTTCCTTGGCTACTTTTCCAGGGTCAGGGTATTTTCTTCAACCTTTTTCCATACCTGCCTCTGGTGGGGGGAGAGCCTTATAATTTTCTATCCAGTTTTCTACTACTGCTGCTAGAATAGTTGAAAGAAAAATGAACTTGTTTCATAACAGGAACCTCCCAGAGTGGACTGGAAGGTCTTAGAGAGAGGACAAGTGAAGCCTGTCTCTCTTTACTTTACTTTTTAGTCCCCCTGGCTGGTCTATTATGACGAGTCCGCGTCTCCCAGCCAGGCCGCCACCGCGGCCGGCCGCACCCACAGATCTCTGACCGACGAGATGTTGTGTTTGTCTAAGCCTCTAAGGTGTTGGAAGTGGGGGCATGTAAGAATTAGGTGTTCGGTGTTTTCGTTGGTGTGGTCACATCGTGGACAGTTTGCATTGTTCGTTTGGTGTATGAGGTATCTATAATAATGTAGGGAGGCGTGGTATAAGAACCACCCAATCAACCAAAATTTGGGGGTCACCCCCGCATTTTTTTCCTATTAATATAAATAAGCAACCATCCCTACTAGGCCAAATTTACTATGCTTTCAGTCCTAAAATGTTTAGTTCAATTCAGTTTCTAATTAATCAGTAGTCAATGTCTATTTTAGTTTATGCTGTTATTTGCCCGTATAATGGTAATGGAACGCTAATAAAAAATTCGTGTATTTATGTTTCAATAATTAATTAAATTTGAGTCCTTGTGCGGCACCAATAAGAATATTTATAATTACTTGATATTTTGCATATTTTGTTTTTTGTCAAATCGAATATATTGAGGGGGGGTGAGAGTGAAATTTGCAATTTCGAAAAATAAGGGCCACCCTTATATATATACACAGGGTGTCCCATAAGTCCGGCATCATAGGAAAAATTCATATTTTTATATTTCTACAAACCATAATTCATATTTTTCTTATGCTCGGGATGCCAATTTCCCGTCCACCATTCTGTTCAGTGACGAGGCTGTTTTTTATGGAAATGGTGAGGTAAATCGACAGAACACCCGTTACTGGTCTCAAAACAACCCTCACTGGTATACCTCTTCAAAGGAACAAGGTGCATCTTCTCGGGTGATGGTATGGTGTGGCATTTGGAAGGATCGCATCATAGACCCCCTCTTTTTCGATGAACATTTCACTGGAGGCACCTACCTACGTATGTTCAAGGAAGAAGCATTTCCCAGTGTCTTGAACGAAGAAGGAAATTTCCCAACATGGTTCCAGTAAGATGGCGCTCCTGCGCATTACAGAACCCAAATAAGGGAATACCTGTACCAACAATTCCCTGGTCATTGGATAGGACGTCGAGGGCCTGTGGAATGGCCAGCTAGAAGCCCAGATCTCACGCCACTAGGTTTTTATCTCTGGGGCCACTTGAAAGCGCTGGTATACGCAGAGAAAATTAGGAGTGTTGAACATTTGCGGCAGCGAATTATTGGGGCATGTAACACCATTACTCCTGACATCATTCACCGTGTGCTTGCTGACTGGGTATCACGTCTGAATTTGTGTATTGAAAACAATGGTGGACATATTGAGCACGTTCTGTAAATAAAAGCTTTGTTTTGCCTTTTTTTTTTTTTTTTTTTTTTCCTATGATGCCGGACTTATGGGACATCCTGTATATGTATATATAAAATCTGATTTGTAGTCTGTAGGAATTTTCCTTAAATATAGAAGATGCGACTTATGCATATTCGTTACCATCATTATAAAGAATGAATTTTCATCATATAAATTTCCTTCCTTCCTTTAACCTCCTCTGCTTTACTTTAAAAAATTTTACTTTTTACTTTTCTTTAAATTTTCTTCTATCTTTTCACCTTCCTTCCTTAAGCAGACAACTTCGTAGGGACCAGCCGGTCTGTTGCTGTTTGATGTTCTTCGTATTCTGGTCCGGTGCTAGTGTCCCCGAAGAAAAATCATTCAGTTACTGAAAAAGGATATGGTGTCAATGGTTTCTTTATTTGTAATTTAGGGATCGGATTGATTGTTGCGGATTCGGAGAACTACTATTGTCACTGACCAAATAATACGGAGGAATCGTACTAAATTCCACTTGTCCATCCGTCCATTCGTTTCGTCACGCTCTTACGTCCGCGCTATTGAGGAAACTTCATATACGCGTGTCATGAGCAAGAATCGGCTCATTTTATGAAAGGTCAATGTCGTAAATATAGGCGGGGACATTGATGGAGGCGTTTCGATTCACTTCGAGTCTCTTCTTTCGCTTGGGGGGAAAAAAAAAAAGTTTTGCCGTTTTTGAGTTTCCAAATAATGGGCGTGTGCTTTTTCTTCCAGAGGTGATTGATGAGGACGTGATCGGAACTATCTTGAGTCGTGTGGAACTTTCGGGCGCGGAGTGCGAACTGAAGTGGCTAGCCAGACACCGCGTCATCCAAACGTGCTACGGCCTCGTCACCAGCAAAGGTTATACCCTCGCTATGAATATCGGAGCCGATTAGGAGAACGTCTTTTGAACTAATTTCTCTCTCTAGTACACGGGACCTCACATTCGTAGTGTTCAGTTTAGGATTAACTTCTTGGGTGAATTTTACTTTTTTAGAATTTAACTCGAATCACTTGGTGGCTATCTCGTGGAAACCAGTTTGTAGGATATTAACCAAACAAAGGCCGCTCACAACTGAACCTTCGTTCGCGCACTTCGAGATTGGATTTACTTATTATGAGCTAACGACACGAGGTAAGGAGCGGATGGCGTCGTTCGGGTGATGTTAAGGAACTTAAAATTTGGATCGTACCTATAACATTAAATTGGGTCGGAAGCGAGGGAGCCTCTTTATGTCCATTCCGTATATCTTTCACTCGTTACTAGACATCTCCGGAGTTTTTCGGAGATGTTTGGGAAAGGACTTACTTAAAACTGAAGCGATAGTTTATTTGTCTTTGTTTCAGTTTGTAATTATTGCTGACTTTATATCCGCTCCATTCATTCTTTTTGTAATCGGGCCACTAGAGCTTCATCTCAAGATTAGGAAAAAATCAAATGTGGATTGGATTGAAAGAATTTGAATGAATGGAAAATATTTTTGAAAATATCCGCTTTATTATTATTTATTATTATTATTAATTTTTAACTTGTAGGAAAAAAGGTGTTTGAATACAAAAACTGAAACGTAGAAATGATCTTGTGTATGATCAGAAAATGGTGCCATGAGCATCCATTTCTCCAGCTATAGACAAAGATCCCTTCCAGTAATTGCTAATTTATGTAGTCAGATTGGGAGTATATTTATAAGAGGTGGTGGTAATGTCGCGTCGAAGGTCTCGAGTATGTCAAACGAACATCATCATGGGCGCAATTTCTTCGATATTGGTGCGGTAATGCGACATTGTTGGACACAGCACATCAGATTTCGAAGGGAATGCCACAATAAAACGAAAAGGGGCGTTTGAAATGCCCATATTTGTGGGCTAAAAACTTGATTTACGAGTATATAAACCAAATTCAAAGAAAAGACTAACATCAGACTGGGTTGCTCTGTTTCGGATACCTCGTACAGTCCGCAAATTTAAAAAGTACTTTAAGAGTTTGTGTAAGGGTACAGAACACTATATAATAGAGTAATTACCATTTTAGCCCCACTTCACCCCATTTGTGATTATTGTAGGATTCCTAGGTCCTCCTCCCTGCTTAGGAAGGATCTAGTGCCATTTAAATAGGTCTGTTTGTTAGTCATTTTCGAAGAAATTATCATTTCTTTCATAGATGTTTTTGGGACATTTTTTTTATTTCTATTTTTCTATTTTTATTTTATTTTTTTATTACTTTTTTTTTTAAGTTAATGAAACAATGAAACTGACTTAGTTTTTAGTATTGAAAGTAAAATGTTCTGAAAACTTAGGCCGGCCGCGCGCAAGTTCGTCCGACGACTCTAGTCGCGAGACGATCCCGCGTTCGGCCGGCCGTAATTGTTGTCGACTCGAGAAAGCGAAAATAATTGCACTATTTTTCGTTTTCTTTTGATCATTTTGGTTCGTTCAGATTTCGACTTTTATAAAATTAAATTATTAAAAGAGTCGAACGACGAAACGTGAAAATTTGTTAAGTTGGGTCGACTACCCACTCTGCAAATGCTCGGCCTCGTGTAACACACTACCCGTGTGTGTAATAAATATATATATATATATATATATATATATATATATATATATATATATATATATATAGTAAGTTGCGTGCGTGCGTGTCACACCCACTGCTCATCTGCCAATATGTTTTTCTTTAATTTAATCTTCGATTTAAACGTCATATTCAACAACAGCTGATTTGTACGTGAACTTAAATAAAAGCTTCAGTAAAACTTCTTTTCCGGGGTTATTATCCCGATAACTATTGCTTGAACACTACAACTTCCCGAATTTATTTTTAATGACATCTTCAATTTTGATATCTTTGGAAATAGTCTACTCCGAACAGTAAACTCGTTTGTGGTACGTCTCTCGTGAAAGAGTGATCGTTCCGATTAGAGGCCTGGTTTAGGAGCCTTTTTTACCCATATCATCTCCTTTGCTTTTATATTGTGTCACGTAGGCACGCATATTTCTTTTAGCCAAATCTAAGACCATTCCGGTAGAAAGAGACGTTCGTGTTTTTTGTTTTTTTAAAGCGAATTCACGCTTCCTCCTTCGGGAGGAGGTCCCCGAGACTGAAGTGGATGCATTGAGATAACGGCGGCATTAGTGCCAATCCATGAACTAAAGAAAATCGTATGAGAGAGGATTAAGATAGAGCATTCAGAGTTGAATCCCCGCAAAAATTCTTTGCCTAAATTAAACTAAACTAAAAACAAAAATTAAAAATGCATTAAGAATGCATTCAAAACAGCCAAAAGCCGACACGTTAGTAAATGTTGAAGTTAATTTTTGCTCACTTGAAAACAAAAGTTAAATTTAGACGCTAGAGAAAATAAAGCACGATTCGAAGACGCGGTTAAGAGCTCTACTCAAATACCCGTCAAGGTAGTTTATCGGCACGTATATCGGAACCACTTAATGTGACCGTCAGGTTAGGTATACCTATCATTTGGGCAAACGTCGGTGCCAAGCGTAGGCAAAAGAACTATCTTTGGGTTTTGTCACAAAAGTTATAAATGATAAATTTTAAATCCATTTATTTTCCTTGAACGTACTGTAAGTGAAATTAAGTTGTAAGTATATCATATTTGGCGTTTATAGCTAGTGCAAAACTACTAGTAAAATTGGCATTGTTTATGATTATATTTCTTTGTTATAACGTACAGATACATAATTATATTTCAAATCTGTGATAGATGCATTGATTTAGAACTGTGATAGGAAATAGAAGTCATAATGCATTTCCTTTGAGAAAAATTGTCTTTATTAAATTTAGAATATCTTTTTCGTTAACGAATTTCAAACGAAGTCAAGCCAGAGTTTGATAGTCTCCATCGATGTTACAGTAATTGTTCTTCTGATGTCTGTGATTCATTGTAAGGTCGTAATTATGTGGCAAAGAAGAGTGGAGTGTTTGCAGTAAGGGTTTTCATTATGTAAATGAAGAGTTTGAAGCTAGTAAAGTCCAGTACATACGATTATTGTTTCCAGCTTTTTGCAGTCTGTTTTTGAACGAAATTACGAAACTTTACCTGGGTCGATAATACTACTGAACCCAGTTCTCTACGTCAACTCTGTTTAATCATTTTATTTTTTTTTTTTTATGAGGAGTCTATAATTTAAAGCTAATTGCTAAGATTCTCTCATCTTCACGATTTCAAATCGTCATATAGTCGAAAACGAGGATCATGTGAATTGGACTTGACTAAAAATGTTTTGAAAACGAATATCTTGAGTAAGGAAAGTGGAAATTATTAAATTGAATAATAAAGATGCTTGAGAACTATTAACATTCTGGCCTTGATTTATTTGTTTACTTTCTAAAGTCTCCCTTTATAGGGCCTAATTAAAGAAAAGTAACTTGTAATGGAAAAAGATTAAGGTTTTGACGAAGAATTTCCTTCAAAATGTTCACACTTCACCCACTCTTTAAACCTTTTAAACCTTTCAGGTAAATAAAACTATTTGAATGACGCTTTTTATTATTATTTTCACCCATTATTGAACATTTATAAATGTGAAACCAAATTTATTTGATGGTGTGTGATACTCGTACGATAATCCTTTATTATACAGGGTGTCCCAAAAAACTGTATACTCTATAGCATGATGCTATAAAGAGTATATAGTTTTTGGGACACCCTGTATATACAAACCACTGAGTAATTTCTCTGCAGTTTCAGTCGATTTACTGAAGCCTGTGGAACGGAGGTATAATTCTGGAGGAAAAAGAACTAGAGTATTTCATTAAAGGAAGAATCAAAGAAAGTCGTCTCAGTAAATTCGGCTTCTCTGAATTTATGGAAAAATTATTCAACTTGGCTCCATATCCGTTTTCAAATTATAATTACTGGACTGGTAAAGATGTGCTCCAGTCAACTGAACTAAAGCGAGGAAAGTTCGGTATTACCTCCTTTTCTACAATAAAACGCTCGCCAAAATTCGGGGGCAAGTGCCATTAGTTGCCATAAATATATTTTATGATTATTTCCTTTTGCTTTTGACTAAAGGAGGAGCTTTCAAACGTTCAACAAAAATGTCTGGGCTGCTGAGTTGTCCAGTGTTTTTATTTTTTTTTTATTGATTTTAGGTGTGACACCCGATACACACTACATGCAGTGGTATTTCATCTGTCTATTGTAGCTTAGTCCTTCATTCACAGAGTACAGTAAATGTATTCCGGTTAATGCCACACTATTTTATTCAGTCAGCCATTTGTAATGTTTAAAAGACTTGTCGTGGACTGACATTGCGCGCTTTTTCAGATGTGTAAACCGGCGTCTTAACCACCGTCTGTTCGGTAGCCTAGTTGGTGTTAAACCACTGAACTGTTGACTTTCAGCCCAGAATTTTTTGTGGGGCTGAGTTATGAATTTAAAAAGGTATAAATTCGTCCGTGTCTTCCTGAAAGCGTTAGCTGAAGGTATTGGATTCGATTTGGACTCGATACCACCAATTGCAGTACTTTTCTCTCTCGGTCGGGTATTGGTTCAGGTCCTACATAAAGCTGTAGGTTCCCCTCACACGACTTCTACCATTACGAAAGAAATTAATACTGAACATATCAATGTTGTCTTAACCACTCAACCACCCGGCGAGGGCAGGCTGCGCGCACCTCACCCAACTGTTCACGCTTGTAGTGGTTAAGACGCTGGGCTGTTGATCGAGTTGGGGTGAGGATTTTGTAACTTCTGACGTTAAGCTGTAAGTTTAAGGTAGTGCAACAAACTTGACCATCATCAGAATAAGCAATTCTGGCAGAAGAAAAACTAAGGTTTTGTATATGTATGTATGTGTAAAGAACGACGCTTGTTTAGAAGTGTCCGCACAAGAAGAGAACGAGCAATGAAAAATTAGGCACCTCCCGGGAATCGAACCTGGGATCATCCGGTTGCCGGTCAGATATGATAACCACTACAAGGTCCTCGATGAATCGGAACTCGTAATTCTCGTATGTGCGAGCGGAATCGAATGCCCTTTTGAGGAGGCACCTTCTCATGCCGTATATATATATATATATACATTTTAACTGTAAACGACACGGTATAATTATTGTAATCGAGGACCTTGGTGTAGTGGTTATCATATCTGATCAGCAATCGGATGATCCCGGGTTCGATACCCGGGAGGTGCCTCATTTTTTTCATTGCTCGTTTTCTCCTCGTGCGGACACTTCTAAACAAGCGTCGTTCTTTACATTAATTATACCGTGTCGTTTGCAGTTATATATAATATGCGCCTCGGTGGTGGTATGGTTAGCGTCGCTGACTACGAATCCATCGGCCCCGGGTTCGAGACCCGGTGACGGCAGCCGGCGCGCAGCAAAACAGCTGTTCATCCTTCCACACAGTAAAGAAAGTGGTTGGTAGATAAATGGGTATCCTGGTTGGCCTAGTGGTTAAGACGCTGGGCTGCTGGTGGGGCGTGGTTCGGATTCCACGTTAAACTGTAGGTCTAAGGTGGAGTGAAAAGCTTGACTTTCGTCAGAATGAACAATTCGAGCGGAAGCTAACCAAAGGTAATATATATATATATATATATATATATATATACTGGTCAAAAAAAGAAACGCAATTTTTGAGATTTATTAATAAACATGAGGACTCAGTATATAGTAAATTATTCTTTAACATAACAGTCAATAACGCGTATGGCCACCCCTAGCCACAATGCAGGCTTGGAGTCTGGCCCTCATCGACCTCAACAGTCTCTGCAGGAAAGCAACAGGGATGGCCCTCCACTCTTCAATAATTGCATTGGTCAGTTCCCTGATGTTCTGCGGCTGATGCTGACGTCTGCGAACTCGCCGTTCAAGTTCATCCCATGCGTGCTCTATCGGTGACATGTCTGGGCTGAAGGCTGGCCATGGTAAGGTCTGCACCTGTTGTCCCTGCAGGTACGCCTGCACTATCCTGGCTGCATGAGGTCTGCAGGGCCGGATTAACCATTAAGCAAAATAAGCCCGTGCTTAGGGCATCAAGAGAAGGGGGGCACCACAGAAATTTTCCATTGTCGGATTTACCATGGATTTATTATACTATTATTATCGCGGCTTATATATAGCCTATAAACTGTTGAAAACTGAATTATATATATTCATATATAGTATTTATTTTTTTTCCATTGTTTGAATTTGTAGTGAACAACAACCCTTTTGAGAGAATAAATATATTTCGTTGTAATCACACACTTTACGCTTTGCGTTATTATTTTGTTTATATCAAATCTTTGAGCGCCATATTAAAAATACATATAGATTAAATATTTTCGTGTGCTATAGGAAGTTATTCTGAACGTGTGATTTGTGCATATAATATTAAATATATATTTTACATAATCATTTGGTATTGTTTTACAGAAAGATTTAGGTTTATAGAATTGTAATATAAATTAATATTAAAATAAAAGAAACTATAAACTCTCTATATTGCTGTTACAAGTATCAAGTGATGTTTATCACGGCCATTATAATAATAAGATATACTGACCTAAGTTAATTAGCGTTGAAGAAGTTTATCTGTTGCTCTCTCTTCTCTAGGGTAAGTCTATGAAGTGTACTTTATTTGTATATATAACAATATTTTATCATACACGTATCTTTATTTTATAATTTATTTATCTATTGTCATAACAGTATAAAAGAATTTAGATTGTAATAACCAGAGTGAATAATTTGTAATGTGTATATATAACATCAAACGTAGTTAGGACAATTTAGGCCCTAAGCAAATGTTCATATTTCCTATAATTAAATATTGTGTTTTAAATAAATAAATAAATGTAAATATAAAATGTGGCTCGTTAATAGTGAAATGTTAATATTGATATTTTTATAGATTGCGTATTATTAATTCTAATGTTAAGTATTTTTATTTTATAGGTTTCGGTTCCTTCTTTCGGTTCCTTCTTTTGGTTCCTTCTTTCGATTTGATTTGTATTCAACATTTCGAGTTGATATTTCGGTTGAGTTATATTTAATTGCCACTTATATTTAAATTGCCACTTTGGTTGTGTACGGTTCCCATTTTGTCTTTCTGAGAATAAAAGAACAAAGCCAAGATTGTGATATGTGTAACTGTGTTGATTGCCACATAATATACAAATAAAATATTCTTTTTATTTCTGTATTTTACAGACCCCAAGAACCAAGATGAAACGTGTTCAGTTAAGTGGTGCACAAAAGCGAAAACTATCAAAAGAGAAACAAGAGAAGACTGGATTTAGAGTCCAAGACTGCAAAGCTGACTGATTTCTTCACACAAGTTCCACGACCACAACGTCAACATGATATATCGATTCTGAATCAAAACCAATCTCCGTCATCAGAAGTGGACACAAATACCACTTTGATCACTTCAAAATCAAAATATGATGACGTTGGAATCACCGAGGTGTCACAAGCAGGTTCATCTACCACATGTCTCACTGATCTCACTTTGCCTGTAAATTCTCTTGATACCTCGACTGCAAATGTTGATTCAAGTTGCTTTACAAGACATTCTGGGGTTGAAATAATTGCTGAAAATGAAAGTTTAGTGGACCATGGTGATGGTGGTGAAATGAATCAGTCTGCAGAAGATGAAGTAAATATAGCAAAAGATCCAGGGTTGTGGCTTGATTTCTCTGCTGATGATGTGGCTTATTGGATTGCTTGTGGACCCAGTGACTGTCAACACCACAATGGGCCATTTGACAAGTCTTACCGGCATTTCAGTAGTGGCAAACCAGCAAGATACTGTTCACAAAAACTTTTCGTTGGGACAAAAGCCAATGGTGAGAAATACAAGAGAGAGTGGTTATTGTATTCACCATCAACAGGATCAGTTTACTGTTATGTTTGTAAACTGTTTGCTCCTAAAAATGTCTCACATTTTGTTATAAGAGAAGGGTTCAGTGACTGGCGAAATACTATTGTAATTGATCATCATGAAAAAAGCACTACTCACCGAGACTCTATGCTAACATACTTAACTCGCAGACAAGGTGCGGGGTTGGGACAACAGTTGGAAAAACAAATTCAGGAAGAGTGTGATTACTGGGAACATGTCTTGAGGCGTGTCATAGCTGTTATTTGTACGTTAGCTGAACGTGGCTTGTCTTTTCGAGGAACAGAAGAAAGATTTGGATCATTGCAGAATGGGAATTTTTTAGGGCTGCTTGAGCTCATAAGCCGGTTTGATCCATTTTTAGCAGGTCACATTTTGAAATATGGAAATTCTGGCAAAGGAAATCCTTCTTACCTGTCCAAAACCACCTGTGAGGAACTCATTCAACTAATGGCTCAAAAGGTCCACGCACTCATTGTTGACGAAGTAAAATCTTCTGGTTATTTTAGTTTGTCAGTTGATTCAACACCAGATCTATCACATATCGATCAGTTAAGTGTTGTACTTAGGTATTTAAAAGATGGACAGCCTATTGAACGTTTTTTAACCTTTCTGAAAATGAAAAGCCATACTGGTGAGGAAATGGCAAATCAGGTGTTGCAGTACTTACGTGAAGTTTGTAAGCTAAACTTTTCAAAATGTAGGGGTCAATCTTACGACAACGCTGCCAACATGTTTGGGCGTTATAAGGGGATGCAGCAAAAAATTTTAGAAACAAACAAGTTTGCTATATATGTGCCCTGTGCAGCCCATTCACTAAATCTGGTAGGCCGAAGTGCTGTTGACTGCTGTCAAGAGGCGGTTAATTTCTTCTCTACAGTGCAGTTGCTCTATACCTTTTTTTTAGCCTCAACCAGCAGGTGGGAAATTCTTAAAGGTTGTTATGGAAAACTGATGAGTGGGTAGTTGGGAGGTAACGAAAATGGTTCACTGAGTAGGTAGGTAGTTAATCTAACAATCATTAAATTCCTTTTATGTCAATAACTGGGTGGATGAAACCAATTGGTTGCTCACCAGAGTTATTCTCCACACTAGTATTTATATACTGTGTGGGAGGAGCGTGCTCGGTAGTGGAGATACATTACCGCTCAACCAACCGAGGAATAAACCAAGACAACGCTGGTACGAGAAGCCCCGCGAAGAGGAGAACAAAGGGGGAACGAAAACGACGAACAGGGCGAGAGGACGTACCAGCAAAGTGCGCTCTCGACAAACATAACCGGAGAAGGGAGAGTGCGAAAAATGCTCTGTATGAATTGGTCCACAATTAACCCACCCCTTATATCTCCAGTCTAACTATAGAGTAGATCAAGTCTAGCCTAGAGGGGTCAGCCTAGAGATTCCGGAAATGGTCCAGAGCGGGCAGATAAATTGAGGTCCACAGTAGGATTCCTCACAAGAATTAGGTTAGGGCAATCTACCTTCACCTTTGTTAAGCTATGAGTTGATGCTGGGTCTTAGGCCACAATGTAGGCCTAACTTGTCTGACCCAGCTTAATTTAATGCTTATAACTTACTGGTGTAAAAACTCAATTAGTCACTTACTTTTTGTTATCGGAGTGTCTCCCTTCTCCGGTTATGTTTTCGAGAGCGCACTTTGCTGGTACGTCCTCTCGCCCCGTTCTTCGTTTTCGTTCTCCCTTTGTTCTCCTCTTCGCGGGGCTTCTCGTACCAGCGTTGTCTTGGTTTATTCCTCGGTTGGTTGAGCGGTAATGTATCCACTACCGAGCACGCTCCTCCCACACAGTATATAAATACTAGTGTGGAGAATAACTCTGGTGAGCAACCAATTGGTTTCATCCACCCAGTTATTGACATAAAAGGAATTTAATGATTGTTAGATTAACTACCTACCTACTCAGTGAACCATTTTCGTTACCTCCCAACTACCCACTCATCAGTTTTCCATATACTGGGGGCCCCGGGAGATAAAAATTTTGGTGTCAATGTCACCAATTTTTGTCTGAGTGTAGACTAGCTAACTATTTAACTGTAAATGCCTGTTAATCTGATTAACAGTGCCTATCCTCACCTTCTCATGGAGAAGGTGTAGCATTTAATTAGAAGATAAAATATACATCCATAGGATGAAACTGTCTATGGTCTTTACCATAAGAAAAGAAAAATGAAAGTTAGAAGATAAAATTACAATTCCCCAGCATCTATTTTTGTTGTAAAAATAGTCGCGCTTTTAATGCTGTTTGTCGCTGAGGTCTTGTGTCTGTCAATGTTGTAGTAGATGCGTTACCACTCCTACTGTCAAAGGAATAGTTACTGGAAGTTTCAGTGTCTCCAGTGTTACTGTCAGTGGAGAAGGTTCTCCAAAGTCCATTGTTTTGGGTCCAGACTCTAAAGGGTACAAAGAGAAATGTCTCTTGTTGTGTCACCCGTTGAAGTCCTTAATTTGACCACTCTTGTTACCCCATCTGCCCCTGGTCTGAGTTCTGAACTCTAGCCAGAGGCCAGTTTTGTCTTGGAGTACTGTCATGTATGAGAACAAGGTCCCCTACCTTAATTGTGTCAGACCAATCCTTCTTAGTCATTTGTTTATGTCTCCCTTAGACCCATCAAATACTCAGTTTTCCACTGTTTTATGAAATGAGCTTTAACTCTAGTTAAATGTTGTAACTTAGTCTGGAGCTCATCATGTCGTTGAGTCCAGTTTGGGTCTTCTGAAGAGTCTATATTGTAGTCCGGCAGGAGACTAACTTGTTTCCCCGAATCAAATGATTTGGAGTTAATGGTTCTGGGTCATTAATGTTGTCACTCACATAAGTGAGTGGCCTATTGTTAATGATGTTCTCAATCTCAGCCAGGAGAGTGAGTAACCCAAATAAGTGTATCTGTTTTTTTGCCAATTGCTTTCTTCAAGCAATTCTTTACTGTTTGATATTCCTCTCCCAGATAGAACCATACCAAGGAGAGGCAACTGGAATATACTTCCACTTTATGTTTTGATTTTGTATATATAATTGTGTGATTTCATTGCTTAACAAGTCGTGGATGACTTGTTCACCAGCTTTGAAATATGTAGCATTGTCAGTCCAAACTGTCTTGGTAGGCCTGTTCAAAAATCAACTTTTTCTTATTTTCATAGGTTTCTGTACATTTTCCCATGCTTTTTGACCTGGAAAAGCCGAAAATCACAACTATTTTGACCTAGGATGTTGGGAAGCATTGCCGCATGGAGCTTTAAATTTTCTGCCTTGAAATCGGCCAAAGCGCCAATTCCGGGGTCCCTTGAATTATGTTTTGCACTTTAACTTTTGATCTAAACAAGATAGAGCAACAAATTAGGTATCAAATGAAAGAGCATAAAATTAATAAATATAATAATAATAATAATAATAATAATAATAAATAAATAATAATTAATAATAATAATAATAATAATAATAATAATAATTATCTATCATTTTTCAGGAAACAACAGAAACTCAATCAGAATCTAGAAAACCATCTACAAGTTACAACTTCACAATGGCATTAAGCAAGGAGCTGAGGGAGCTCCGTGGGCGCACAGTTGATATCTCAGAACCTCCACGTACTGTTCACAGGCAGGTGTCAACTAGGCCATCTACCAGATCTCTCACTGAAACTTTCCTGGTTGGATACCCTTCAGCTTTTATCAGTGGTTCCCAGCTTCCTACCAACAGACAGGCGTTCCAGTATTTCCTTAATCTTCAGAATTTACCGGAAAATGAAGGGAGGCCCATGGTTCAAGACCTTGCATATGAAACAGTTGAATCTATCATCCCATTCTGGCAGATGGCTAGGATCAAGACAATGACCAAGTACAACGCAATGAAGCTCTTCATGAAACTACATGAGAAACATCGTGCTCTGGTGAAAAGCAAAGGAAGAGCAAGTAACCCTGGAGGAAAAAGAGGAGCATTTGTGCTGGAATTAAACAGCCTGTTCGATATAGGAGCTCCAGATGCAATCCAGGAAATACAGAACAACAGACTGTTATCCAGAGAGAAGAAAGATGAGGATATCAGGTTCTACGAAGACCAAAAGACTGAGAGGAAAGGTCATATGTCTGGTCATGACAAGATTTTTGAGAGAAGATCCCTGCAGCAAGCAGCGAGGAATGAAAGACTGCAGCATAGACAAGAACAAGGTAAAACTAATTACTTTGAACGTTACAAAAAGTTTTAAGTTTTACTCCATTGCGATATTTAGCATGTACTTAACAATTACTGTATTAACATGTTGTACTATTTTACAGCTGCAGCAGAACAAGAGGCAGTTGTTCATGTGGATGACATCACCTGGGGTGACTCAACTGATAACGACGCTAACACAGAGGACATGGATTACCATCAGCCTCGTCCTGGATGTTCTCACCATCAAGACACTGTGACTAGTGTGACTTTGACGTTTCCAAGGAAGGTCATGGAATGTGATGTCATCTGCAATACAGCTGATCGTCTTGGTTTATCAGACAATCAAGTTACTGCCATGGTTTCTGCCACCTTGAAAGCTGGAGGGGCTGATCTGGATAACTTCGTCATCTCAACCTCAACAACACGTCGCAACAGAATGCTGTCCAGGTATAATATCAGCCAGAGTCACATGTCCAAGTTTTGTGAAAAACCCCCACAGTACGCTGCCTTACACTGGGATGGAAAGTTGCTCAAAGATGTCTTGGGCAGTGAACCTGGAAGTACCTCAGAGACTTTAGCTGTGCTAGTGTCTGGTCCACCTTCATACACTGAAGGAAAGTTATTGGGAGTACCTGTCATCGACAATTCTTCTGGCACAGCTCAGGCTGAGGCTTCAATGGATTTACTGGAGACATGGGAACTTACGGATAATGTTACTGCCCTTGTTTTTGACACTACATCCAGTAACAGTGGAGTTCACAGAGGAGCCGCCAAACTGCTAGAGAAAATGCTGAACAAAAAGGTGTTTTATCTGGCCTGTCGACATCACATCCTGGAAATCCTAGTAGGAGCAGTTTGGGAGAAGCTGTTTGGGAAGGTGAAGGGGCCAGATAATCCCTGGTTTGAGCATCTGAAGGATGTTTGGACGGACTTGTCCAAGGAAAACGCAAAGATGCTGGCTATCAACAGCAAATGGCTGAAGGAAAAGAAGAAGAACAGTGAAGAAATACTCCAAGACATTCTAACAGCAGAAAGGCTTCCAAGAGCCGACTACAGGGAAATGGCTGAACTGACAGTCATTGTTCTTGGAGGAACGCCTCCTCGAGGTATTCACTGGAGTTGACCAGGCGCCATTCATCAGGCCAGATGGATGGCCAGAAACCTGTACTCCATGAAAATGCTGATGTTTGCAGATCAACTTGAGTACGACGAAGACTGTATCAAAGCTGGAAAGACTCAACACCTTCCTTGCGCTGTTCTACACTCCTGTATGGATGATGTCAATGTCTGCTGCAGATGCTCCCGTGAATGATCTAAGTCTAATCCAGGACATGTTGAAGTACAAGAAAACTGACCCAGAGCTTGCTGATGCAGTACTTAATAAGATGGAAAACCACAAATGGTACCTGACGCAGGAAGTCGTGCCATTTGCCCTGTTCAGCAGTAGATTGAGTGACACATTGAAGCACGACATTGCTGCCCAGTTACATGCCACTGAGAAGCCAGACAGCTTCAGAACAGGAAAGCCTCTATTCCAGAGAGTCACAGCTAAGACCACCCTGGTTGATCTCATTGGCCCAGAATCACATTTCCTGCTGGACACACTGAACATTGGATCCGAGTGGCTTCTGGAACCTGTCACGTCTTGGCCACAGAATGAGGACTACAGAAAAGCGTTGGACTATGTTAAGAATCTGAAAGCGGTGAATGACATTGCTGAACGTGGTGTCAAGATGATGAGCGACTTTGCAAATGTCATAACAACAGATGCCAAGCAAAGGGACTATCTCCTTCAAGCTGTGGAGTTCAACAGACGCCGCTTTGACAGCTTCAAGAAACAAACTCTCAACAACTGACTGTGTAAATGTCATTATAAAATTAATCATCATTTAATGCTTTCACTTCTTGATCGATTAGACTTGTGACAAAATGTTAATCTCAAATTTGTGTCATGAATAAGGCGCCTTGTCTGCCTTGAGTGTGAGAAAACGAATTTTGTGATATTTCTGAAAACTTGTATGTACCAATGTGCCATTTCTTGTTCCAAGACTATCATAATTGTATAAGTTAGAAAGAGGATTAAAAACACTTTAATTTGGTGCCTATTTTGTTGCTCTATCTTGTTTAGATAAAAAGTTATAGTGCAAAACATGATTCAAGGGACCCCGGAACTGGTGCTTTTGGCCGATTTCAAGGCAGAAAACTTAAAGCTCCATGCGGCAATGCTTCCCAACAACCTAGGTCAAAATGGTTGTGATTTTCGGCCTTTTCAGGTCAAAATGCATGGTAAAACGTACAGAAACCTATGAAAATAAGAAAAAGTTGATTTTTGAACAGGGCTACTGTCTTGGGTACTGAATGTCGTGCACAGAATCTCTTAAAGACAGCAACAAAGGATTCTGCTGTTAGGTCCTCCACAACATCCAAATAAACAGCTCGTGAGGCTGCACATGTAAACAGTACAATGTACATTTTTTGTTCAGTGTCACCCACCCCTACAGTCAATGCTCCTGTATAGTCAATGCCTACAGTCTCAAAGGGTCTGTTGAGAGTAACTCTCTCCTCTGGCAAAGCAGGAGGATTTGGTTCGGGTAGGTTTGAGAGGTGCAACTTTCCCTTTTGCATAAATTAGATGACTTTCTGTAGGGCTTACAAGATACGCACAGCACCCATAAGCTTGTGTGCTTGCATCAGCAAACACATGAAGCCTCTGGGGCTTATCCCTAAACCCACAGCACCTTTGAATTTTAATGTTCTGCACTTTTGTTAAATCAGTAGCTAACTTCTTCCAAGATTTTTGATTTTCATTTGTTATTGGATCATCCCACCCAACATTTGTCCTCCAAATTTCTTGGAGGGAATCTTTGATTTTATTGTTGAAGGCAGGAATAGACCCATAGGATCAAAAATTTTGGAAGCCTCTGATAATATTTGTCTTTTAGTATTTGCTTCCTCATCAAGTTTAAAACCTTTAGTACAGATTGAATCATGACTGTTAGAAGTTGCATCCAAATACCAGTTCATACCTAAAGTTTTAACTCTGTCTGATGGCTCAGTAAGACCATTATTATCTTTTAAAATCTTTTTGTTTAAATCCTCATTATTTGAAATCCACTCTCTAAGTTCAAAGTTACCTTGTTGCATAATGTTTTGAGAGTGTTCATAGACTTCAGATAATTCAGATTTTGTTGTCGTTGAGCCTATTAGATTGTCTACGTAAAAATGTTCCTTAAGGAAGTTCAATGTTAGAGAGTTATTAAACTGGTTTAAATGATGTTAATTGTCAATGCTAATAGGCTAGGTGAGCAATTGGCTCCAAACAACACAACATTAAATCTATAGGTTATGAACCCTTTATTCAAATCAAATGGATCCTTGAACCATAAGAACCTAAGTTGGTTTTATCATATTCATTTTTAAGATTTATTCTCAAAAATGCCTTCGAAATGTCACTTTGTACAGCATATTTGTCTAACCTGAACCTCAGTAAGATCTTCACAAGGTCAGAAATGAGATTAGGACCCTCAATCAGCAATCATTCAAGCTGTGTTTATCACTGTCTTTGAGGCTACAATTATATACTACTCTAAGTTTTGTTGTTGGGGCATCTTGTCGATAAACCCCCCTGTGGGTTAAATAATGACAACCATCTTTTTTAAAAGGGTTATCTGTTACTTCTTCAATGAAGCCTTTCTGTAGCTGTTCTTTGAAGACATTATTATATATTTTTACATTATTTTCTTGTTTGAGTTTTTTCATTACTTTATATAAATGTCCTTTAGCTACTTTGAGATTATCTCTTAAAGTTGGACAATTTATTTTCCAAGGTAACTCAATAAAATAACTATTGTCTTTACACTGAATGGTGTCTTCAAATCTTTCTACCATTAACTGATCTTCTGAAGTTTGATGTGTGTCATGTATACCCACAGATTCTAGTAACCATAAAGTTTGAATTGCCTCATCCAAAGTTTCATTTGATAATGATGAATTAATGTTCTCAGTTGAGATAATATTATTCAAAGTGTTGCTATTCTTACAGGTGTTATGTAGGACTGAGTTGAGGCACATAGTATTTGTTGGTCATGCACTGTTTTGGTTTAGGTCTAGGTTGTTCTGATAGGTCACCCAAAGGGGCTATCCCTGATGGAGTCTGAATAGCTATACCATTACCTATCTCTACTATGCCCTTATGAATAAGATTAATATAATCTGCCCCTATTAGCATTTCAATGTTAGCTATTGTGTTGTTAGTGATATGTCTATCAGCTATTTTGTAGTGTTTTTTCAAATGATTTATGGTTTGTTCTAGTTTGGGTATAACCAGTTTGTTTTGTCCTACTTTAGAAATAATAACTGCTTCAATTTTCTTGAATTTACTTTCTAAATGTAGTTCCAGGTCAATTGTCTTATAGCTATTTTTGTCCGAGTTATCCTTAACAAAGGACGCAATATTGAGTTTTGTTCATTCGGGTTTGGTGTCAAACCCAATTTATTAACTAAATTTTTTGAAACAAATGTTTGTTGAGAACAACAGTCTATAAGACATCTCACTGGAGTGGTACTACCCTCACTATTCACTAAGTCCAAAGTAATAGTTGGTAAAAGAATCTCAGTGTTTCTTGTTACATTGTTTGAACAAGCAGAATGTCCCATGAAAGTGGCATTTTCTTGATTACCTTTGTTTGGGGGAGGTATCTTTTGAGTTTGAGTACTATTATTTGGACACTTTGGTGAATCACACATTGATGAGACATGTCGTAAACTTTTACAAAACTTACACTTGAATCTTAACCTAGATTTACAGTCTTTCTTATAATGTCCCTGGCCAGTACACTTTTTACACAGGTTCAACTGTTCACATCTTTTAGCCCTTTGGTTAAAATCTGAATATTTGTCACACCCAGTACTACTGTGTTCATTACTTGCACAAAATTTGCAATATGGTGTGTAAGTTGAGGCAGCAGTTACATTAAAGTTCTGTAATGTAGGTGTTCGTGTTTTGTAGTTGGTCACATTTGATTCTACATATCAAGTTTTGTCTGTTTGGCTGTAGCTAGTTGGTCTCTGGGAACAGTCTTTGGTTTATCCATAGTCTGGGTCTTATGTGTTGGAAAATCTCTCAAGTTGTAATTAGTTAGGATATTGGGGAAGTGTTGTCTTATTTGTGTTAAATTAGGATAATTTTCTCCCGTCTTTAGAATTAAATTATCTTTAACCCTCGAAGGAAGGCACCTAAGTACTATGCTTTGTATAAGCCAAGATGAAGTTTTAATATCTATCTCATTGCTAACCAGTTGTCCTATAATAGCTTCTAATTTTGTATAAAAATTTTCCATATCACTATGGTTATCTTTTATGGGTGCAAATTCAAAAATTTGTTGAGATAATTCATATATAATCACATCTTTATTAACGTAATTACGTTTTAAAAGATCAATAGCTACTTCATATGAATCCCCTACGGCTGGTAAATAGGCTATCAGGTTATAGGCTGGGCCTTTAAGGAGAACTAGTTAAGTAACTAAACTTTTCAACAGTTGAAATATAAGGTTTATTACCTATTAAATTCTCAAATTTGTCAATGAAAGATGGGAATTGTACCGTGTCCCCTTCAAATGTTGGTATTTGCAAAATGGGTAACTGAGCCCTCAATTCTTGTGACTCAGGATTTTGCATGCCACTTAAATTTTGTTGAAGGTTAGCCCTACTTTGATTAAAATCAGAATTAGGTTTTTTTGGTGTTAAGTCAGTCAACCGAGACCGTAGTTCCCTTATTTGCTGTTCAATTGAGCTTACCTGATCATCATCATCAGCGTAAAGGTCTATCAATTGTTCTTCAGCCATTTCGGATTCAACTAACTCTGAAATACTCTCATTAATGGCTATTATTTCCTCTTTTTAATTTCTAATTTAATAATTACACTCTCTATATTTTTCTTACCTGGTTGTGTAATATTGTTAAAAGTGTTCACAGCCTTTGTAACAGCTCCCAACTTTGCCCCCCTTTTCTTTTTTAACTTTTTCAATTCGCACTGTCCATGTCTAAGTCAAAATTGTTTAACTGGGGATCGTAATGAAATAGAGGACAAGAAGAAATTACCAGAGAAGAGAGAGCACAGACAAAACAGTCAAGTTCAAATTTGGTTTAATCCCCCCCAAGTACTTGTGTGTCACTCAGGTCTAAGCTTATAAGAGAATGAGACTCCTTTAATGTAAATGTTTCCTAGTTAGGCCCTAGGTTGTAGACCTAATTAGGCTTGCTCAGGTTAGGCTTAGGCTAGACTAGCCTAATTCTGCAATTTTTGTTAAGTAAGCTTAAGGTTTGTAAATTCCCCACACACGGACCACCAATGCGAAAAATGCTCTGTATGAATTGGTCCACAATTAACCCACCCCTTATATCTCCAGTCTAACTATAGAGTAGATCAAGTCTAGCCTAGAGGGGTCAGCCTAGAGATTCCGGAAATGGTCCAGAGCGGGCAGATAAATTGAGGTCCACAGTAGGATTCCTCACAAGAATTAGGTTAGGGCAATCTACCTTCACCTTTGTTAAGCTATGAGTTGATGCTGGGTCTTAGGCCACAATGTAGGCCTAACTTGTCTGACCCAGCTTAATTTAATGCTTATAACTTACTGGTGTAAAAACTCAATTAGTCACTTACTTTTTGTTATCGGAGTGTCTCCCTTCTCCGGTTATGTTTTCGAGAGCGCACTTTGCTGGTACGTCCTCTCGCCCCGTTCTTCGTTTTCGTTCTCCCTTTGTTCTCCTCTTCGCGGGGCTTCTCGTACCAGCGTTGTCTTGGTTTATTCCTCGGTTGGTTGAGCGGTAATGTATCTCCACTACCGAGCACGCTCCTCCCACACAGTATATAAATACTAGTGTGGAGAATAACTCTGGTGAGCAACCAATTGGTTTCATCCACCCAGTTATTGACATAAAAGGAATTTAATGATTGTTAGATTAACTACCTACCTACTCAGTGAACCATTTTCGTTACCTCCCAACTACCCACTCATCAGTTTTCCATAGAGAGACTCAAATAACAAAAAGTAAGTGACTAATTGAGTTTTTACACCAAAGTTAATCTCATTAAATTAAGCTGGGTCAGACGAGTTAGGCCTACATTGTGGCCTAAGACCCAGCATCAACTCATAGCTTAACAAAGGTGAAGGTAGATTGCCCTAACCTAATTCTTGTGAGGAATCCTACTGTGAACCTCAATTTATCTGCCCGCTCTGGACCATTTCCGGAATCTCTAGGCTGACCCCTCTAGGCTAGACTTGATCTACTCTATAGTATGGACTGGAGATATAAGGGGTGGGTTAATTGTGGACCAATTCAGACAGAGCATTTTTCGCATTGGTGGTCCGTGTGTGGGGAATTTACAAACCTTAAGCTTACTTAACAAAAATTGCAGAATTAGGCTAAATAGTCTAGCCTAAGCCTAACCTGAGCAAGCCTAATAGGTCTACAACCTAGGGCCTAACTAGGAAACATTACATTAAAGGAGTCTCATTCTCTTATAAGCTTAGACCTGAGTGACACACAAGTACTTGGGGGGGATTAAACCAAATTTGAACTTGACTGTTTTGTCTGTGCTCTCTCTTCTCTGGTAATTTCTTCTTGTCCTCTATTTCATTACGATCCCCAGTTAAACAAGTTTGACTTAGACATGGACAGTGCAGAATTGAAAAAGTTAAAAAAGAAAAGGGGGGCAAAGTTGGGAGCTGTTACAAAGGCTGTGAACACTTTTAACAATATTACACAACCAGGTAAGAAAAATATAGAGTGTGTAATTATTAAATTAGAAATTAAAAAGAAGGAAATAATAGCCATTAATGAGAGTATTTCAGAGTTAGTTGAATCCGAAATGGCTGAAGAACAATTGATAGACCTTTACGCTGATGATGATGATCAGGTAAGCTCAATTGAACAGCAAATAAGGGAACTACGGTCTCGGTTGACTGACTTAACACAAAAAAACCTAATTCTGATTTTAATCAAAGTAGGGCTAACCTTCAACAAATTTAAGTGGCATGCAAAATCCTGAGTCACAAGAATTGGGCTCAGTTACCCATTTTGCAAATACCAACATTTGAAGGGGACACGGTACAATTCCCATCTTTCATTGACAAATTTGAGAATTTAATAGGTAATAAACCTTATATTTCAACTGTTGAAAAGTTTAGTTACTTAACTAGTTCCCTTAAAGGCCCAGCCTATAACCTGATAGCCTATTTACCAGCCGTAGGGGATTCATATGAAGTAGCTATTGATCTTTTAAAACGTAATTACGTTAATAAAGATGTGATTATATATGAATTATCTCAACAAATTTTTGAATTTGCACCATAAAAGATAACCATAGTGATATGGAAAATTTTTATACAAAATTAGAAGCTATTATAGGACAACTGGTTAGCAATGAGATAGATATTAAAACTTCATCTTGGCTTATACAAAGCATAGTACTTAGGTGCCTTCCTTCGAGGGTTAAAGATAATTTAATTCTAAAGACGGGAGAAAATTATCCTAATTTAACACAAATAAGACAACACTTCCCCAATATCCTAACTAATTACAACTTGAGAGATTTTCCAACACATAAGACCCAGACTATGGATAAACCAAAGACTGTTCCCAGAGACCAACTAGCTACAGCCAAACAGACAAAACTTGATACTGTAGAATCAAATGTGACCAACTACAAAACACGAACACCTACATTACAGAACTTTAATGTAACTGCTGCCTCAACTTACACACCACATTGCAAATTTTGTGCAAGTAATGAACACAGTAGTACTGGGTGTGACAAATATTCAGATTTTAACCAAAGGGCTAAAAGATGTGAACAGTTGAACCTGTGTAAAAAGTGTACTGGCCAGGGACATTATAAGAAAGATTGTAAATCTAGGTTAAGATTCAAGTGTAAGTTTGTAAAAGTTTACGACATGTCTCATCAATGTGTGATTCACCAAAGTGTCCAAATAATAGTACTCAAACTCAAAAGATACCTCCCCCAAACAAAGGTAATCAAGAAAATGCCACTTTCATGGGACATTCTGCTTGTTCAAACAATGTAACAAGAAACACTGAGATTCTTTTACCAACTATTACTTTGGACTTAGTGAATAGTGAGGGTAGTACCACTCCAGTGAGATGTCTTATAGACTGTGTTCTCAACAAACATTTGTTTCAAAAATGTAGTTAATAAATTGGGTTTGACACCAAACCCGAATGAACAAAACCTCAATATTGCGTCCTTTGTTAAGGATAACTCGGACAAAAATAGCTATAAGACAATTGACCTGGAACTACATTAGAAAGTAAATTCAAGAAAATTGAAGCAGTTATTATTTCTAAAGTAGGACAAAACAAACTGGTTATACCCAAACTAGAACAAACCATAAATCATTTGAAAAAACACTACAAAATAGCTGATAGACATATCACTAACAACACAATAGCTAACATTGAAATGCTAATAGGGGCAGATTATATTAATCTTATTCATAAGGGCATAGTAGAGATAGGTAATGGTATAGCTTCAGACTCCATCAGGGATAGCCCCTTTGGGTGACCTATCAGAATACAACCTAGACCTAAACCAAAACAGTGCATGACCAACAAATACTATGTGCCTCAACTCAGTCCTACATAACACTGTAAGAATAGCAACACTTTGAATAATATTATCTCAACTGAGAACATTAATTCATCATTATCAAATGAAACTTTGGATGAGGCAATTCAAACTTTATGGTTGCTAGAATCTGTGGGTATACATGACACACATCAAACTTCAGAAGATCAGTTAATGGTAGAAAGATTTGAAGACACCATTCAGTGTAAAGACAATAGTTATTTTATTGAGTTACCTTGGAAAATAAATTGTCCAACTTTAAGAGATAATCTCAAAGTAGCTAAAGGACATTTATATAAAGTAATGAAAAAACTCAAACAAGAAAATAATGTAAAAATATATAATGATGTCTTCAAAGAACAGCTACAGAAAGGCTTCATTGAAGAAGTAACAGATAACCCTTTTAAAAAAGATGGTTGTCATTATTTAACCCACAGGGGGGTTTATCGACAAGATGCCCCAACAACAAAACTCAGAGTAGTATATAATTGTAGCCTCAAAGACAGTGATAAACACAGTTTGAATGATTGCTTGATTGAGGGTCCTAATCTCATTTCTGACCTTGTGAAGATCTTACTGAGGTTCAGGTTAGACAAATATGCTGTACAAAGTGACATTTCGAAGGCATTTTGAGAATAAATCTTAAAAATGAATATGATAAGAACCAACTTAGGTTCTTATGGTTCAAGGATCCATTTGATTTGAATAAAGGGTTCATAACCTATAGATTTAATGTTGTGTTGTTTGGAGCCAATTGCTCACCTAGCCTATTAGCATTGACAATTAAACATCATTTAAACCAGTTTAATAACTCTCTAACATTGAACTTCCTTAAGGAACATTTTTACGTAGACAATCTAATAGGCTCAACGACAACAAAATCTGAATTATCTGAAGTCTATGAACACTCTCAAAACATTATGCAACAAGGTAACTTTGAACTTAGAGAGTGGATTTCAAATAATGAGGATTTAAACAAAAAGATTTTAAAAGATAATAATGGTCTTACTGAGCCATCAGACAGAGTTAAAACTTTAGGTATGAACTGGTATTTGGATGCAACTTCTAACAGTCATGATTCAATCTGTACTAAAGGTTTAAACTTGATGAGGAAGCAAATACTAAAAGACAAATATTATCAGAGGCTTCCAAAATTTTTGATCCTATGGGTCTATTCCTGCCTTCAACAATAAAATCAAAGATTCTCCTCCAAGAAATTTGGAGGACAAATGTTGGGTGGGATGATCCAATAACAAATGAAAATCAAAAATCTTGGAAGAAGTTAGCTACTGATTAACAAAAGTGCAGAACATTAAAATTCAAAGGTGCTGTGGGTTTAGGGATAAGCCCCAGAGGCTTCATGTGTTTACTGATGCAAGCACACAAGCTTATGGGTGCTGTGCGTATCTTGTAAGCCCTACAGAAAGTCATCTAATTTATGCAAAAGGGAAAGTTGCACCTCTCAAACCTACCCGAACCATACCTCAATTGGAACTATTGGCTGCTACATTAGCCATTAAAACCATTTCATTGCTTAAGGATGCTTACTATGATGTGTTCATAACTAATATCCACGTCTGGCTTGACAGTCAGATTTGTCTTGCCTGGATACGGAATGATAGCATTAATAGTAGAATATCTTTGTAAGAAATAGGCTAAAAGAAATAGCTGACGCTAATGAAAGCCTACAAGTAAACTTTCACTATGTTCCAACTAAACAGAATCCAGCAGACTTTCTGACCAGAGGTTTATCCTACAAGTTGTTGAAGTCAAACAAAACTTGGTTTATGGGACCTAAGTGGCTCTGTGATACAGACCAATGGCCTGTGGAACAAGTTAACTTGACATTAAATTTAATCTTTTCAAATGAAAAGGTTGAACCAATCACTAATTATGAAAAGTATTCTGATTTCAACAAACTTGTCAGGGTGACAGCCTACTGTTTGAGGTTTGCTCACAACTGTTTAGCTACAATTAACAAACAGCTAAATAAAAATAATCATAATTATACAGAGGTTGCAACCCAATACTGGATAGGCCAAGCCCAACAAAAAGAGTACAATAAAGAGTTAGAATTCTTAACTAATGGGAAACAAACAAAAGAACCTGTACCATCAGTAGTTGTGGATCTAAACTTGTTCAGGGATGAGGAAGGCCTTCTAAGGTGTAAAGGGAGATTAGACAAATCAAAACTGTCATACAAAAGCAAAAATCCAATCCTTTTACCTAGATTTAGCTATTTGACAACATTAATAATCAGGAAAACACACAATGATGTATATCATATGGGGGTACCACAGACACTAACTACATTAAGAAAAACTTATTGGATACCCAAGGGAAGGATCACTGTTAAAACAGTCCTGAGTGAGTGTGTTACATGTAGGCGTATTCATGCTAGGCCCTATAGGAAACCAAATCCTCCTGCTTTGCCAGAGGAGAGAGTTACTCTCAACAGACCCTTTGAGACTGTAGGCATTGACTATACAGGAGCATTGACTGTAGGGGTGGGTGACACTGAACAAAAATGTACATTGTACTGTTTACATGTGCTGCCTCACGAGCTGTTTATTTGGATGTTGTGGAGGACCTTACAGCAGAATCTTTTGTAGCTGTCTTTAAGAGATTCTGTGCACGACATTCAGTACCCAAGACAGTTTGGACTGACAATGCTACATATTTCAAAGCTGGTGAACAAGTCATCCACGACTTGTTAAGCAATGAAATCACACAATTTATATACAAAATACAAACATAAAGTGGAAGTATATTCCGGTTGCCTCTCCTTGGTATGGTTCTATCTGGGAGAGGAATATACAGACAGTAAAGAATTGCTTGAAGAAAGCAATTGGCAAAAAACAGATACACTTATTTGGGTTACTCACTCTCCTGGCTGAGATTGAGAACATCATTAACAATAGACCACTCACTTATGTGAGTGACAACATTAATGACCCAGAACCATTAACTCCAAATCATTTGATTCGGGAGAACAAGTTAGTCTCCTGCCGGACTACAATATAGACTCTTCAGAAGACCCAAACTGGACTCAACGACATGATGAGCTCCAGACTAAGTTACAACATTTAACTAGAGTTAAAGCTCATTTCATTAAACAGTGGAAAACTGAGTACTTGATGGGTCTAAGGGAGAGACATAAACAAATGACTAAGAAGGATTGGTCTGACACAATTAAGGTAGGGGACCTTGTTCTCATACATGACAGTACTCCAAGACAAAACTGGCCTCTGGCTAGAGTTTCAGAACTCAGACCAGGGGCAGATGGGGTAACAAGAGTGGTCAAATTAAGGACTTCAACGGGTGACACAACAAGAGACATTTCTCTTTTGTACCCTTTAGAGTCTGGACCCAAAACAATGGACTTTGGAGAACCTTCTCCACTGACAGTAACAACTGGAGACACTGAACTCCCAGTAACTATTCCTTTGACAGTAGGAGTGGTAACGCATCCTACTACAACATTGACAGACACAAGACCTCAGCGACAAACAGCATTAAAAGCGCGACTATTTTTACAACAAAAAATAGATGCTGGGGAATTGTAATTTTATCTTCTAACTTTCATTTTTTCTTTTCTTATGGTAAAGACCATAGACAGTTTCATCCTATGGATGTATATTTTATCTTCTAATTAAATGCTACCCTTCTCCATGAGAAGGTGAGGATAGGCACTGTTAATCAGATTAACAGGCATTTACAGTTAAATAGTTAGCTAGTCTACACTCAGACAAAAATTGGTGACAATGACACCAAAATTTTTATCTCCCGGGGCCCCCAGTATATGGAAAACTGATGAGTGGGTAGTTGGGAGGTAACGAAAATGGTTCACTGAGTAGGTAGGTAGTTAATCTAACAATCATTAAATTCCTTTATGTCAATAACTGGGTGGATGAAACCAATTGGTTGCTCACCAGAGTTATTCTCCACACTAGTATTTATATACTGTGTGGGAGGAGCGTGCTCGGTAGTGGAGATACATTACCGCTCAACCAACCGAGGAATAAACCAAGACAACGCTGGTACGAGAAGCCCCGCGAAGAGGAGAACAAAGGGGGAACGAAAACGACGAACAGGGCGAGAGGACGTACCAGCAAAGTGCGCTCTCGACAAACATAACCGGAGAAGGGAGAGACTCAAATAACAAAAAGTAAGTGACTAATTGAGTTTTTACACCAAAGTTAATCTCATTAAATTAAGCTGGGTCAGACAAGTTAGGCCTACATTGTGGCCTAAGACCCAGCATCAACTCATAGCTTAACAAAGGTGAAGGTAGATTGCCCTAACCTAATTCTTGTGAGGAATCCTACTGTGGACCTCAATTTATCTGCCCGCTCTGGACCATTTCCGGAATCTCTAGGCTGACCCCTCTAGGCTAGACTTGATCTACTCTATAGTATGGACTGGAGATATAAGGGGTGGGTTAATTGTGGACCAATTCAGACAGAGCATTTTTCGCAGTTGTATTGGAAATGAAAGTGTCTTAAAATCCCTCTCTGATACCAGATGGGAGGCACATGCTATGGCAACAGCAGCAATTTTGAAATCTTTCCTTAAAATTTTAGAAGCGTTAGAATGTATAGCTGAAGACCAGTCACAAAAGGGAGACACTAGAAGAGAAGCAAATAATATTGCAAATAAGATGCAAGAGCTAGAATTCGTTTTTATGTTGAATTTTTGGGATGAGATTTTGCAAAATTTTCATAGAGTAAGCAAAGTTCTACAGAATAAGGATGTGAACTTAAAAACATGTGCAGATCTGTATGGATCATTAGCTGACCAACTGTGCACTTCACGAGATGAATTTGAAAGATATGAAGCAGCTACAAAGGAAATGCTACCAGATGTTGATTACAAGGCAGCTCAAACTCGCAAACGTATCAGAAAGAAGGTACCAAATGACGGAGATGCACCAGAAGTATATCTGAATGCCAGAGATAAATTTCTTATCACCACCTTTTACACAATTGTTGACAAACTTGAAACTGAGATGAGAAGAAGAGGAGAGATATACAAAGAAATAGCAGAGAGATTTTCTTTTCTAAGTGATGTGCCACATAATGTCACCACTTCATCATCTACTGAAATTGAAAGGTATTCTCAGGGTTGTAAAAAGATGATTGATGCTTACCCAGAGGACTTGAACACTAATTTCTCTGCTGAGCTTCAGCAGTTTCACTCATATGTGTGCCATAAGTTCAGTGCAAAAAAAAATGTAAAAACAAGATTCAGTCATGCTGAACTTTATAAAATAATTGTAGAAGACAATATTGAGTGTGCCTTCCCAAATGTAGAAATTGCCTTTCGTATATTTTTAACATTAATGGTCACAAATTGCTCAGCTGAGCGTTCATTTTCTCAGTTGAAGTATATTAAAAATACCAACAGAACAACTATGCAACAAGGCAGGCTGGATGCCTTATCTCAACTAAGTATAGAAGCAGATGTGTTACGTAAGATTAGTTTTGAGGATCTGATCAAAGACTTTGCAATTAAAAAAAGTAGGAGAAAACTTTTCAAATATAAATGAAGCGGAAGTATACAAAAATAAACATTATTTTCCATCTTACTGTAAGTTTTGTTTCATTTCAAAAAATAAAATTTTATTTTATGGTTTATTTTTGTTTATATTTTGAATTACATATATATGGGGCACCAAAATCTTTTAAGTGCTTAGGGCCTCTAAAGGTCTTAATCCGGCCCTGGAGGTCTGGCATTGTCCTGTTGCAGGAGCACCAATTCTGGATGTTGCCTCATGAATGGAAGAACATGTGGGTGAAGAATCTCATCCCTGTAGCGCTGGGCAGTCAGAGCTGATAGGCCCACGATAGGTCACGGTGCTGATAGGCCCATTGCAGGCGTCGTTGCCTTCTTGCATCAGTGAGAAAAGGACCTCTGTAAGGACTGCGGGATCGGAGTCCTGCATTACGGAGTCGGTTTCTGACGGTCTGGTCACTAATTCTGTTGTTGTGGATACCAGGTGTCTCTCTGGATGTCTGACGAGCATTCCGCTGCCGATGACGCAGGTGCTGCAGTACAATGTGGCGATCCTGGCGTTGGGTCGTCACACGAGGTCACCCACGTCTTGGCAGGTCCTGAACACTTCCTGTGGCATTGTACCGTCTAACAAGCCTAGAGATTGTGCTGGGATGCACATGCATTCGTTGTGCAACTTGGACAGCAGACATGCCTGCATCCAACATGCCCAAGGCACGACCTCTGTTGACCTCTGAGAGTCGTGGCATGCCTCAATCGCTGGAAAAAGTTTGGTTTTCTCAACGGGCAGTGTGTATTCTGTGAAGTCAAAGAAAAAATGCATGCCTTCATAAAGAATACATTCAATTTAATCTCTGTTTATTGTTTGTAACAAAATGGCGTCTTAGCCGAGATTAGTCAGGTTTAAAAACATGCACTAAGTGGCTTTAAATGATTTGAACAAACAATTAACCATAATCTTGAAACTGTGATAATACCACTAACAACTTAAATTTTACACCATATGCAAGCTAATTGCGTTTCTTTTTTTGACCAGTATAGAATCAGAAGTACGCAGCTTAATACCACAAGGTACAGTGCTGGCCCCACTCCTGTTTATTATCACGCTCACTGACATACAGTGGAGTAAACAGCAACAGTATAGTAACGTCATTTGCGGACGATACAAAGATCATCAGATAAATCGGCGATGTAAACGAAGTGGAGGCCTTGCAGGGGGACACGAACAAAATATACAAATGGTCAGAAGAAGACAATATGACATTTAACACCTAGAAATTTCAGCTCTTGAGATACGGTAGAAATGAGGAACTTAAACAGACTGCGTATTATGCCCCAGATAGACAAGAAATTCAGAGAAGCACGAAAGCCGTCGACTTGGGGGTAATAATGACTGATGATGCCAAATTCGAGAGAAAATCAGATAGCAATAAACAAAGCAAAAAGAGTTGCGGGATAGGTACTAAGAACGTTCAAAAGGAGGGACAAGACAATGATTCCCCTGCTGAGAACACTGATCATAACAAAACTTGAATACTGCTCAGTTTTGACGTCCCCATATGAAGAGGAAGAAATTAATAAACGAAGAAACTCAGACACCTTTCACAGCCAAAATTGATGGCTGCAAAGAACTCAACTACTGGGAAAGACTACGTAAACAAAATCTGTACTCCCTGGAAAGAAGAAGAAGAGAGGTATACCATAATCTACATATGGAAAATGATCGAAAAAATGGTACCAAACCTCAAACTAAACCCAATTACCATCCAAACAACGCTGGAAAATAGGAAAGGCAGAATGTGTAGCGTTTCCAAATTAAAGGCCGAGAAGGGACCTCCTCAACTCTGAAGGGAAATAGCTCGCTTGTTAGGGAGCCAAGAATTTTCAACCAGCTTCCAAAGGACCTCAGAAACGTTACAGGGGTCAAAGGTGAAGTCTTCAAGAGAAGACTAGATGCCTGGCTCAGGACGGTACCAGATGAGCCGGGTGTACCTGGCTATGTACGCTGGAGAGCGCAAGAGAGCACCTCACTCCTCCACCAAGCCAGGAATAGAGGCAGGGCCACCAGCTTGACCGTGTGAAGAAAGACCGACGCACGGAACCGTAACAAGGTGTGTATATATATATATGAGGGATGAAACGGGTACCCGATCGGGTAATTGCTCAAAAATCGGGTAGTAAAAACCTACGTACACGGGACTTTCTTCGCGACTCAAAGCAGTCGTGAAAAGCCGTCGAAAGTCGTGAAAATACTCCACATCCATTTCTTGTTTATAATTTTTTTTTTATTTATAAAACAAATGGCATAAAACTGAAAAATTACCTGTATTTGCATTTTGCAGTGTGTAACACTCGGTATTATGCTTAAGTTTTTTGTGTGCGTAGTAGAATAAAGTATTATGTTCCAAAAATGGCTGTTATTTAAATTTAATTTTAATGATAATGTTGCAAGACCCTATCGGGTATTACATTTCGGGTACCCGAACCCGATTATTCGGTAAAAGAGCTACCCGTTTCATCCCTAATTTATTTATATATATATATATATATATATAATGGTGGACCGGATGTCAGTTTTTCAACATCTGCGGATGCGGATCTTTAATTTCAATATCTGCGGGTGTGGATATTTAGTTAATCTCTCAATATACTGTAATATAGAATTATGAATATATGACATCATTTTTCAAATTTCGTGATATTACTATTATGGCAGGCAATGCATAAGAATTAAAATCAATATTAATGTTTTCATTATGATAAAAATAATAACTTTCAAGAGTTTCAGCCACAGAAAATTCAATGAAACGAGTTTCATTCAATTTTCTGTTACCAGCTATTTATATTTTGAGGTTTATATATTTGTTTGTTCATTAATAATTAATACTTTACATGAAATGTGCATGACTGGGCCTTATAAGCTACTTTATAAGCTAATTTAATTATAAATTGCATAATTTATTAGAGGTAATATCCGCATAACATCAGCAGTCAGAAATGCGGATGCGGATGTTAAAAATTATGCGGATATCCGGTCCACCATATATATATATATATATATATATATATATATATATATATATAATTTAGTGATGTAGGTCACATCCGCATCCGCACTTTGGACTGCGGATGTCGTGCGGATGTGGACCGTTGAGATAAAACGTCATTAATAAGCGGAAATTATCAAATTCTACTATATTAATAGAACTAGTTCATTGTGCGCAAAAGTGATGCAAGCGACAAGACGAGAGGCTGTTCTTGTATGAAGTTACTCTCTTGCAACCTACTTAGATCCACGTTACAAAGCTAAGTTATTTTCACCTAGTACATTAGAACGAGTTAAATCATCACTTGGCAAAGCAGTTGAAGAGCTTCAATCTCTTGAATCTGTCGCTTCGCCACCCACCAAAAGAATAAAAGTTTCAGTGACAGAACCAACACCTTCAACGAGCAAATCTATCACAGAATCTCTCTCTCAGTTCAGTTTCTTGAGTCAAGCAGCAATGACGAGACCTACGCGATGTCAAAAGATGTAGTAAAAATGATCGAGAGCTATCACCAAGAAAAACGCCTGGCTGCATGTGACAATCCTATTAGTTGGTGGAAAAATACGCAGAATATCTATCCATACTTGAGTAAACTTGCGAGGAAACATTTAGCCTGTCCTCCAACAAACGTACCAAGCGAGAGCTTATTTAGCAGTGCTGGATTAATATATGATGAAAAGAGAAACAGACTGGCAGCAGAAAAGGCAGAAAAATTAATGTTCCTTAAGCATAAACCTTCCTATAATTAAGTTTGAACATTAAACGATGAACATCTTAGTTTACTTTATTTTAATTACTCATTTATAAATATGCCTAATAAAACTTTAAACTTAATATAAATAGTTATCAAGCTAATTAAAGATCTCTTTCTATAAGGGTGGAGGTTGGGGAAAGAGGTCGGTGGGGTGCATTTGAGTTGGGTTCACGTCCCGCATCCTGGTAACACAATTATGGTTTCTAATTGTGGCTGAAACTCAACAAAATATAACGAATTTATTTGCAGACGAATTCACTAATTGATTTCTATATTAGTTAGATGCTTGATATTATTTTATATGTTCAGAGAAAAGTACAGCAATTATTGTACAATTAATCAATTATACTACATTATAGCTACAGCTCTCTCTATATAATAACTTATTATATACGTTAAACACAACAAATCTCGAATATATCCTAAAAAATAAAGAAAATGTAGACATCCGCATCCGCGGATGTTGAAATCAAACATCCTCATCCGCATCCGCATCCGCGGATGTGAAAAAAATGACATCCGCTACATCACTAATATATATATATATATATATATATATATATTATTTTTTTTTTAAGTTCGGGAAGAACCGATTCGCCTCTATTTAAAAGGGCATATCTCAGCGGAAAAACAAAGAAAAAGTGAGAGGAAAGACAGAGGAAAAAGAAAGGGTGGAGGGGACAGTCGAAGTGGAAAAAGACCAAGGACTGCAGGGTCGAGCCCCATCATCCTTGGGTGCTAGGGCCGGGAGGGCGCACGTGAAACCTCCAGGAACAAGCACGTACAAACGAGCACAAAGAGCACTCAAGAGCACGAGCTTAGAACCCCCTTGCGGGGATATATATATATATATATATATATATATATATATATATATATATATATATATATATATATATATATATATATATATATATATCAATGAAACCTCCCAACCAACCAAGATGTATCGACAGAAAATACTCCATAATCAATATGGTCACCTTTTGCTTTAAGAATTACATCAACTTTTCTTGGCATTGATTCTATTAGTTCTTTATTTACATTTGAATCGATGTTAATCCAACGGTTGTGGAGCACATTCCAGAGAGTTTCCTCACTATTTACAAGGATTTTAGCTCTCTCTCGTTTTAAATGTTCTCATAAATGTTCTAATCGATTGAGGAGGGAATTTCGTAATCTTTAACAAACCATTTTTCTCCTTTGACTTGAGGTAGTTTTGACACAATTTGGGAGTGTGTTTTAGAGTCATTATCTTGCTGGGAAAATGAAGCCATGACCACAAAGTCTCAATCCAGAAGAAATTGCATACCTTTGAAGAATTGAGTGGTACCTTTCTTTCGTCAATATACCAGTGATTCTGTGAGGATCTCCTACTCCTGCATAACTGAAACACTCCCAGACTTGAATGTTCCCTCCACCATGTTTTACTGTAGGTTTTCTTGCGGCAACGCTTCCAGGAAGTCCTCCAGTAATGTCTTCTTTTCACAGTTGTTATGCTAATTGATGTTTCTTGTTCTCTATTCATTTGAGCCAGTATTTCTCCCGCTATTGCAGTTGTGTTTCATAGAGATGTTAAAACCATGTAGTGGTCTTCAGATGGGATGGTTATTTTCGGTCTTTCCGTTATTTTCTTTGTCTTATAGCTTTCAGTAGCTTTGCATCTGTCCAGTGTTCTCTGAAGAGCTCCCTTAAAAACTTCAATTTGTGTCATAATTTAACGTTGAGACTCCTTCTTGATGCAGTGCAATTATTTGACCCCGAATACCTTCACCAAGCCCTTTAGACACGTTTCAATAAATAATAAATATCCAACAATACACTTTTAATGCTTCTCTATTCAGATTTTTTAAATGTTCAAATCACTCTTGGAATGCGAATAAAAAGTGATCAATTATCATGAATGTATAAATTATTGATTTTATTAAGTTCCGGTTTCATCTTAAAAGAAATTTCACAAGACGCAGTAATTACAGCGCAAACATGTATTGATTTAATGGAAAACAAAAAGGAAGACATTAGTGAAATTGAGTGAATTGGTATTTATCGTGTTAAATCAAAACTGTAATCTAAAATATCGACAGTAAAGTAATGCTCAAAATTGCTCATTGATGAATCACTATATAAATGTCTTATCATTGTGATATAAAACGTTTTGGGGTTATGGTTTCTAAATAATTAACAATATCTTATGGAAAACTGATACATGTGGGTAGTTGAAAGGTAACGAAAATGGTCCACTGAGTAGGTAGGTAGTTAATCTAACAATTATTAAACTCCTTTTATGTCAATAACTGTGTGGATGAAACCAATTGGTTGCTCATCAGAGTTATTCTCCACACTAGTATTTATATACTGTATGATAGAGCATGCTCGGTAGTAAATATACACTACCGATCAACCAACGAAAACCAAAAAGACGCTGGTGGAAAAAGCCGGAAAAATATAATAAACTTGCAACACAATGGCATGGCGATCGAAGGGGTTTGAAAACAATAAAAGATCTCCACTAGCAAGTGCGCTCTTAAAACCAAAAGCAAAGAGAAGAGGGACTGTCTAATAACACCCAGTAAGTGATCAGTTGTGTTTTTGAACCCCAGTTTGGGGATAACATGTAAGCTAGGTCAGTTAAATTAGGCCACATTGTGGTCTAAGACCTAGCATCAACTCATAGCTTAACAAAGGCTAAGGTAAATTACCCTAACCTAATTTGGTGAGGAATCCTACTGTGGACCTCAATTTACTCTGTCCGCTCTAGACCATTTCCGAAATCTCTAGGCTGACCCCTACAAGGCTAGGCTTAACCTACTCTGCAGTTAGACTGGAGATATTAGGAGTGGGTTAATTGGGGGACCAATTCATACAGAGCATTTTTCAAAATACCAGGAGAGTATCGATAGGGCCATGCAGAGAGGGAAGAGGAAAAGGCGGTAGAAGTAATAAAGCATAATCCAAAATACTTCTATAGCTATGCGAAAAGAAAAACAAAAACGCGCGCCACTATCGGGTCCTGAAGGAAAGGAAATAATGAACTTAGGGACGATCTAAAAGAAATTTGTGAAACACTGAGAACCCAGTATGAATCAGTCTTCAGTACTCCAAAAAGTGACAAAACGATACCTGACATAGATACTTTCTTTGAAGAGAAATTGCAAGGAGATTGTGTAACAGATTTTGATTTTATCCCAGAAGATATAGCTCGAGCTATAGGACAAATGAAATCACACTCGGTGCAGATCCAGACAAATAGAACGCATTATTGATTAAAAACTGTGAAAATGAAATAACCACACACATATAGTGGATATGGAGAAGATCCCTAGATTCCGGGGAAATACCGAGTATCTTGAAAAGAGCAAACATTGTCCCTATATATAAAGGAGGTGATATATCTCATGCAAAAAACAATAGATGCCTTTGACGCCCCATCTTACCAAAGTATTTGAAAAGATAGTTAGAGAGAAAATCTATGACTTCTTGGAGACATTGGAAAGACACCGAAAATCAGCACGGATTCCGATCAGGAAGATCATGCCTATCACAACTTATAGAGCACTATAACAATATCCTAGACGCACTTGAGGGCAATGAAAACTAGGATGTCTTATACACGGATTTTGCTACAGCCTTCGACAGATGTGATCATGGTATGATAGCGCATAAAATGAAACATATGGGAATAACAGGCAAAGTTGAAAAAATGGATCTACAACTTCCTCAGAGACATCTATAGGTCGTTGAAATTTAAGGTATAACATCATCAGAATCGGAAATACGTAGCTCAGGACCACAAGCAACAGTAGTGGCACCGCTCCTTTTCATTATCATGCTAACAGACATAGACAAAGAAGTAAACAGCAATAGTATAATAACATTCTTTGCAGACGATAGAAAGATCAGCAGAAAATTCAGCGATGCAAAAGAGGTGGAGGCCTTGCAGAAGGACACAAACAGAATATACAAATGGTCAGAAGAGAACAACGTGACATTTAACACCGTGAAATTCCAGCTCTTGAGTATGGTAGAAATGAGAAATTTAAAGAAACAGCATATTATGCCCCAGAGAGAAACACGAAAACGATAGATTTGGGGCTTATAATGACCGATAATACGAAATTCGAGACAAAATCAGATAGCGACAAACAAAGCAAAAAGAGTCGCGGGACAGGTACTAAGAACCTTTAAAAGAAGGGACAAGACAGTAATGATTCCCCTGTTGAAAACACTGATCATACTAAAACTTGAATATCGCTGTCTTGACGTCCCCATACAAGACAAAAGGGATTAATAACCTAGAAGATATTCAAGGACATTTCACAGCCAAGATCAATGGCTGCAAAGAACTCCACTGCTGGGAAAGACACGTAAACTAAATCTGTATTCCCTGGAAAGAAGAGGAGAGAGGTACACCATAATATATACATGGAAAATGATCGAAAAACTTGTACCAAACCTCAAACAACCCAATTACCATCCAAACAACTGTGAAAAATAGGAAAGGCAGAATGTGTAGTGTTCCCAAATTAAAGCCCCGACAAGGGACCTTAACACTGAAGGAAAACAGCTTAGTTGTTAGGGGAGGCCAAGACCTTTTAACCAGCTTCCAAAGGACTTCAGAAACGTTACAGGGGTCAAAGTTGACGTCTTCAAGAGAAGACGATGCGCATAGAAGGCTGTGTGCGGTGGAAGCGCAAGAGAGCAATTCGCTCCTCCACCAAGCGGGGCCACCAGCTTGACCTTCGTGTGAAGAAAGAACAACACACGGAACTGCTGCGAGGTTACGAGGTGTGTGTATATATGTCACACACAGACTGTGTATGGAAGAAGGCACTCTTCTGAATATATACCTCGTTAACCTCGTTGCGGTTTCGTGCATCGGTCTCTCTTCACACGAAGGTCAAGCTGGTGGCCCCGCCTCTAGGTCTGGCTTGGTGGAGGAGTGAATTGCTCTCGCGCTCTCCACCGCACATAGCCAGGTACACCCGGCTCATCTGTTACCATCCTGAGCGAGGCATCCAGTCTTCTCTTGAAGACTTCAACTTTGACCCCTGTAACGTTTCTGAAGTCCTTAGGAAGCTGGTTAAAAAGTCTTGGCCCCCGTGACAACCAAGCTATTTTCCTTCAGTGTTGAGGAGGTCCCTTGTCGGGCCTTTAATTTGGGAACACTACATATTCTGTCTTTCCTATTGTGCAGCGTTGTTTGGATGGTAATTGGGTTTAGTTTGAGGTTTGGTACCAGTTTTTCGATCATTTTTCATATGTAGATTATAGTATACCCCTCTCTCTCTCTCTCTCTCTCTCTCTATATATATATATATATATATATATATATATATATAGAAGGTCAAGCTGGTGGCCCCGCTCTAAGCCTGGCTTGGTAGAGGAGCGAGTTGCTCTCTTGCGCTCTCCACCGCACATAGCCAGGTATACCTGGGCCCATCTGGTACCATCCTGAGCGAGGCATCTAGTCTTCTTTTGAAGACTTCAACTTTGACACCTGTGACGTTTCTGAAGTCTTTTGGAAGCTGGTTAAAAAGTCTTGGCCCCCTGACAACTAAGCTGTTTTCCTTCAGTGTTGAGGAGGTCCCTTGTCGGGGCTTTAATTTGGGAACACGACACATTCTGCCTTTCCTATTTTCCATTGTTGTTTGGATGCTAATTGGGTTTAGTTTGAGGTTTAGTACCAGTTTTTGTATCATTTTCCATGTATATATTATGGTATACCTCTCTCTTCTTTCCAGCGAGTACAGATTTAGTTTACGTAGTCTCTCCCAGCAGTGGAGTTCTTTGCAGCCATCGATCTTGGCTGTGAAATGTCTCTGAATATCTTCTAGGTTATTAATATCTTTCTTCTTGTATGGGGACGTCAATTCTGAGCAGTATTCAAGTTTTGGTATGATCAGTTTCCAGCAGGGGAATCATTACTGTCTTGTCCCTTCTTTTAAAAGTTCTTAGTACCTGTCCCGCGACTCGTTTTGCTTTGTTTGTCACTATCTGATTTTATGTCTCGAATTTCGCATTATCTGTCATTATAACCTCCAAATCTCTCTCTCTCTCTCTCTATATATATATATATATATATATATATAGTTTATATACGGTATATATATATATGGGATGAATTTCGCACTTAAACACGTGAAATGAATGAATAATGAATGATGCAAACTCACAAGGAAAGAGAAAAAATGATTTCCAAGTCTTTCGTGTATTCAGCGGTACACCTCGTACCTCCCTGACGAGGTGTACTGTTGAATACACGAAAGACCTTGGAATAATTTTTTCTGCTTCCTTGTGGTTTTGCATTATATATATATATATATATATATATATATATAAGGCGTCGCGTGGCACAATGACGAATCAACCAATGGGGTGAAAATTCCGTTTTCTGTGCCATAGAAATTAAATTTCTATTAAATTAAATTTTGTGCAGTGATACAGTGACGAATATGTGAAAAGGCGACCTGGTACATCAGTGGTGACGAATCTTTTTACAGTCCCGTGCCAAAAAAAACATTTAAAACCATAAAAAAAAAAAAATTCGCGTGCCCACCAAAATTTATATAAATATTACACCAAATTGTAAACATTAAGTCTACTATTTTATACTCATTTTTTGGATACAATTTCTATGAATGTATAAAACCCGCAAATTTGATCGTGTGTCCAAATAGGTACGCGTGCCATAGGTTCGCCACCACTGTCCCGGTACATGATACGAGTAGAGTAAGGTTGAAGTTTACTATGGCACAGAAAACGGAATTTTCGCCGTTAGTTGATTCGGCAGTGCCGCGCAACGCCTCATACGTACACTATATGTATGTTTCGCGGAAACCATTGTTTTTGACAAAGATCGTTTTTTGCTACAAAGATCGCGATTCGCGGTATTGATCACGTGTGAAATAACTAACCAATCTTAACCCTTATTTCATAATCATGGTATATTATACCGAGGTTATGAAATAATGTTAAACACTAATTAAACAGATATGGTAAATTATACCAAGGGTATATTTAACCTTGGTTATGAAATAAGGGCTAAACGACCACTTAACCTTGTGTCATCTCTTGCCTCCGTGAAACGTGTGTGTATGTGTGTGTAGTAAGCACATACCGTCGTATATCTTAAATATGGTGTGCTGTATGTTTAAACTTAGAGAAATGTAGTCCCTAAACAGGTTTTATTAACTCTGTTCATACTCTTATTCTTCCTTATATAACGTACTGCACTTTTGTTTAGGGAAACTCCGCTGACATCGCTTTAAACCTTTGTCATCCAAAAACGAGCAATGAGGTTATCTAACGCTGATTTCCATAATTATTGTAGTGCATTATTTAAAGAGCTAAAACTACTAAAGCTCATTTTATTTGGCACATTTTATTTTTATATACGAGTGTAAAAACAAAATCTCTAGCTTACAATGGGTAAATAAATATTTTGTAACTCATCAAGAAATCCACTCATATCACACCAGAAATAGAGCAAAGCATGTTATTTCTCAATTTAAGATGGTCTTCATCTCAAAAATTACCCATTTTCATTGGATTGAAACTATAGAATGACTTAAATACTAATAAACAAAATATTGTGAATTCATTTAAAACCAAGTTGGAATCTCGATTCATAATGGAATACTAACAAAAATCTAGGATTAAATACACATTATTCATTTCTCGTGTGTAATCTAGGATTAAAAATATACCTTTATTGTTCATCTCTCGTGTCTAATACTGTATTAATTTCTTTGTATAATATTGGTAATACCTTCAAATAATGACTTTGTATTTGTTTTATATCTAATAATAATTTAAGATTAATATATACTCTAATTAATAATTCATATTTATGATTTTATTATTAATATTAATTTTTTTTTTATTAAGAGCCCAGTAGAGCCTAAGCTTAAGGGCCAAATTAAATAAAATAAATAGTTCAATTTCACAATTATTTTTGTTAAACAAAAATCGAAAATATTTCATCAATAAAGGTTATTCAATTCATTTAAAAAACAATATTAGTATGGCGACATTTTGCTCATTAAAAAAATGTAGAATCGTTTGTTGTATCCTTTCGTTGAAAAACACTTCTTCCACCAACTTGTCGCACCCAAATCATTTTGGGTGTCGAGTGTCTCTTTGATCCGATTTGAATTTTAAGTGAAATAAAACTTGTTTGAGAAAAGCATATACTGTAATGAAGTCACTATTTTATTCACAAACTTTGAAGAAATCAATACTCGGTTTGATACATGATTTTTTGAGGTTTCAAGTTTTCAACAAGTTTGTGATCAAAGGAAAATTTTTTGGGGAGTAAACAAGGTTATTTCGAACCACATTTCGACTACCTCATGGACAGATGGCAATAATAACGCCTCCCGTTAGACGAGCGAAGCTAAGCGACGTAGAGTCTCTTCAGTTATTAGATGGGTGACCATCCTCCATCTTCAGATGTAATAGTAACCCATAAATGGTTCGGATTCCACGTAGAGCTGCAGGTTCTCGCGGTTACACGACCTTTCTGGTAGTTACGGATGAGGTTGAGCCCAAACATTTATTCTTATTGTCTAATCTTTTAAATACCACATAATTTGGCGTATGCTCACGTTAACCTAATTAACTGCTTATTCACAGGAATGTGAACATAAATGCAAAAGTCACACGAATTTCACTGCTCATGAAACAAAAGTTGCTTTTCGAAATTTTAACTGAATGTAAACCTAACGTGTGTGTGTGAGAAATATTTGAATCTACTGAAGCGGATGTGATGATTAAGTTTCATAAAAATTTTAGAATGTTTAAGTTGTCTCAAAAGTGATTTGCCGTCACAAATGTTTGCCATTCATCGTGTCTTCAGCTCCTGTAATGCGAAAGCCGTTCTCAACAACCAAATGCAAATAATCCAGAACTTGTTAATCCATTTCAATTGTTATACTTATTCACAAAACAGCTCCACAATTCAAATTTGGCCTTAACGAAATGCCTCTTCCAATAACACTTTCCATTACTGCGTGTCAGAGTTAAAAAACGCCGTCGTCGTCAGACACTCGCATAGACGTGGTGCTTTTTAACCGACACGCACAACACAATTTCTGTCCTTTGCACAAATTCTACTGATTTATATGTATTTTGATGCGCTGATTACGAATATGTTGTTATTTTTTCTAACACCCACCATTAATGTTTCACAAAAAATTATCCAAATTATATCAAACGCGGTTCCAGGGAAAGTGGAATTCCAGTATGTTGGCTAATATTGCTGGTTTCTCATTAGGGAAACTCCCGAGTATGTACAAACGAAAAACGTCAACAAAAAGATTTTAATTTTTGTTCTGATCTTGTAATAATTATGTTGAGGTATTCATTATATTCTAATCTGTATATAAGACTTTTATTACAAGTCCCTTCAAAACGGTGTGCAATATAGGTATTCTGACATCAGATTTGAACTCAGCTCATCCAAATTTATAAAAATCACTTAGTTTCGTTTAAAGGACAGAAAAAATTTGTCATTTTGTCGTGTAGTGTTATGAGACCGTCCTTTTCCTAAGGAACTCTTAAAAAAAACCAGAGTAGAAAAACAGCAAAAATACAAAACATTTTATTTATAAATACAATATTTTACATTTCATTATACAATATAAAGTTTATATTTATGTACAGATAAGTATGTCTTAAAAAAAGAAAGATTTTAAGTATTTTTCTTTGCTTAAAAACGTATTGACATGAAAGACAAGAATCACATAACTAAAATAATAATAATAATCTCTTTGTGTGAGGAATCTTCATCTTTATTCGCAACTGGAATAAGGATGAAACTCTCTTGGATTTTCTTAAATTATTATCCATTACCAGACAGCCCCTCTCAATGTTTGACAGAAACGAAGAAACAGAACCAGGAATGCTTCTTTATCACATTCGAGAAACAAACGATTATATTACAGAGGACAGCGTCGTTCAGAAGCTTCTCTCTCTTTGTACAAGTGCCATCTTCGTCGGATACTTCGGGCGCCCGACATCGTATATATATCACAGCAATAACTTTCATCACCTTTCTTCCCTCGGTGATGACTCGAGGCGAGCCAAACTGGGCCTGCTCTCTCGTCGAAGGATTGATGAACCAGTGTTGGTTCTTCGTTCACCGCTACTCGAATGTCTCCGTAGTAAAGTTTTCACTTTTGATCTCGTTACGATCAATGGTTAGGTTTTCGGGTTGAGACTCCGGCTGATGTTGTTCGAAGTGCTGCGGCTGTTGCTGCTGCTGCTGCTGCTGGTGGACTGCGGGCATGGAGAGGTCAGTCGGGCCTTCCTCATCCATGGGGGTGGCTGGGGGTGGAGGAGGATCCCATTTACGGGGTGTGGGGACGGGTGCTCCTCTTAATAGACTAATATTCTTTATACTCTTCAATTCGGACGGATTCCTGAGGAACTGATAGCAATGGCGCTCTCCCTGCACCTTCCGCAGAATATTCACGCGGTAATAATACCTAAGGGCGCGAGACATCTTGTCGTAGTTCATGCTGAGGTGGTTCTTCTGAATGCCCCAAAGGCGTGCCAGGCCCGGGGGGTCCACGATTTTGAATACGCCCGTATCGCGGTTCTTCCACGCGATGTAACGCGAATACCGCTGCTGAGTGTCGTTTAGGAGCTGCTGCAGGAAATCCCACAGGAGGCGACCGTTGGTGCCCGTCTCTACAGGTTCATCGCCCCCAAATGGGGGAGAGGGGTGATGTTGCTGTGCTTGGTAGAGGGAAGGAGTTTGAGACTGCTGCTGTTGCTGTTGCTGTTGCGGAGGTTGGGGAATGTCTTCGTGGTTGTGAGCGGCAACGGCGGCGGCGGCTGCTGCGGCTGCGCGCTGGTAGTCGGTCAAGTGCTTGAGTGAAGCGAGCGCCTGAGCGGAAAAGGACGACTGCGCCGGGAGGGGCGACCTTTGAGGTGAAGAGTCCCTTGTTGAGTCTTCGGAGTCCGAGTGACTCCCTGAGTGAGTGGAGCCCGTCGAGGCGGAGGAGGAGTGATGGTAGGTCCCCGGGGGTGCCGAAGGATCAGGGTGTCGCGGGGAACCCCCGCTCTGTTCCGACGGGGCCGGACTCAGCGTCACGGACCCCCCCTGCTGAAGGAGGTGACCCAATGTGTGAAAATCGGACCCCACCAGAGACCACGGTTGCGATGTAGGGGTTGTAAGGGGGGAAGGTGAGAGGAGGGGGTGGTGGGGGGTGAGAGGGGAAGGGGGTACTTGTGGGGCATCGCGAAGGAGGAACTGAAGGGTGTTGTGCAGAACGTCCCCGGCTCCCGGGGCGCGATCGGCCAAATCAATCTTCGTCAGCATACAAAGAGCTTTTCCTTTAAAATAAAAGTTTGGGTAAAAAATAAATAAAAATAATTAAAAATAATTAAATAAAAAAATATACACTGGTTGTTTTACGAAGCTCATCACTAAATTAAAGTTTTATTGATCTCATTCTATAACTTTAAATTAAAACAATTGTTTATAGTAATTAGCAGAAAAGCGTGGAGGGGGAAAAAAAAAAAACATACCATTCATACAGAATTTTGTACTGTCAATCTTTGGTAATTCGAACTCCCTTTCAAACCATCGCAAGAATGTGGAGACATCTTCTCTGGACCAAAGGCGCGGATCCACAGCTGGAAAAGAAAAACTTTGATCACATCAAAATTATAAAAGAAAAGAAAGTTTGTTAAAATAATTACGTTAAATGTTAATTTAACGAGTTAATTCACCGTCTGTATTAACACTTGGTATTATGAAATTACAGTAATTGCGCGTTGATATATTTTAGATAGGTACCGAAAACTCATTAAATCAAAGTAATTTTCAACTTACTACCGCAAGGAAAATAATTAATCATGATGCACTATAAAATGTGATTTATTCTCCTACGAGCTACTGGCTGCTTTTCTTCTTCGACCTATGAATGAACGCACTGAAATCAGAAACGAATCAGAGTGTCGAATGAAAGGACGCGAACTCAACGACACCTAAACAACGACTGACTGAGGAGTGAGGTCTTACCTAGTTGCGTGGGCATCTGATTCTTGACATCGAGCAATGGGGAAGAGGGCGGAGCCAGAGACGACTGCTGGAGCGACAGTGGGTAACGCCAGAGCAAGTCGGGGCTGAACGGCAAAGCCATTCCAACGCGGTTCACATCCGGATTCAGGTTGAGAGGAGGCACCTTCATACTCTACAGAGAACGGGAGTCTGTCTGTCACCTGCGAACAGCGAGATGCACACAAGGTTAATGCAACTTGGCGCTCCTTTATGACATTCAACCCGTAACAATAAGTGGCTAACATGAGGAAATACTCTGTACTTCCCTGACTGTAACAGGGGTATAAAGTACCCTACGTGGGAGTAGGGGGGGGGGGACTACGCAATGCTTATTTTAATGAAGCGAAATAAGTATTAATGCCAGACTTATCGGGGGGTGTTTGGATATTTTCCGACTGGGATTTTTACCACGAACATTCATTTTCCAGGAAGAGTTAGGAAAGACTACAGTCCTACGCACACATTCGCACCGCCTTACATTCATACCTCACACACTCGTACAACCGACAACAAAAATATTATGAGCTCCCAAAACTTTGTCACAATATGTTGAATTCGATATGCTCCCCATCAATGTTGTACCCGCCGACTGGGCCATACAACAATTCTTCTTATTACGCCGATCGTATTTGCGGAAACCCCTTATGCGAGAATTGAGGAAGAGGATGAAGACGCGCAATGGCACATACAGTTGCAATTATCTACATACATAAAACTAACGCGTAAAAACTAAATGACGCTTCAAAAATAATTCATAGAATTCCGACGGAGAAATTGTTTTTACGTTAACAAGATCTTACTGCTTGCGAGACAAAGTAGGCCTTAAGTAGGCTTAAAAGAATTTACGCCAATTTTTTCCTGTAATTTTGCGCCCATTTTCGGAGACTGGAGACAAAGCTTACGTGAAAGACAACCCATCGTCCCGACAACAGACGAGGCTTTGAAGTCTCGCGTCTTCGTCAGCGAATCCAAACAACAGCAGAGATGAACAGATGGCGAGAACTTAAAAAACTCCGCTTCTTAACCCGTCATTACAACGTGAACCTGTCATGGGTCAGTAGCTGTGTTCACACGGGTTCCCAGATACGGCTCCCACGATCAGCTACGCACAAAGAAGATAAACTAGTTCTTTAATGAGAGCATCCTTATCGCCGCGCCATAAAAGGATAAATTAATTAATCTCGCACAAACACATGGAAGACAAAGGAATTTTTCCCTATACATTATATAATGTAGCATTCAATTGCCGCTATTAGCTTAAATTTAACATTTAGACCCTACTGTGTTGTACTGATTTAAGCCAATTTATGAAAAAAACGCTTTTCATCAGTTTAATACTTGTGCAAATTTCAACTTTACTAAAATACTAAAATTACTTAAGAACGTCGTATTCTCTCGAATTGTCGAATATATCTTAAATCTATAGGTCTACAAACTGGTTACTGTACTTTATATATCGTTTAGCAGGTGGTTACGCCTACTGAGAGTAATTTTGGATGGCTTCCTCAGCCTACGAGAGAAAATCCTAGAAGCCTTTAAGAAAAGACCAGGATGTGCCTACAACGTTAAATAAAGAGGCCAATGAAAGTACTTCGAGAGATTATAGAGTGCAGAAAGCCAAACAAATAGTCTGAAGTCGGAGTTTGCCATCTCGATGGGTGGAAAGGGGGAAGGGGGTGTGGTTACGTAGCCTAGGCCTACTCTTGCAATTAGCATGTAGTTTGGTTTTGGTTGTTAAAAGTAGGCTTTTTGGGGAAATAAAGGAAGAAGCACTTTTCGAAAACCTAGGCAGTAGGTCCTACGCATAACGCCCTGCAAACAGTCTACAAATACACCAGAACTCTAGAATAGGTATAAATAAGTACGGTATCTCATAGTTTCAGGATGCGGAAACGATATATGGCAAGGCCTACAGAAGTAGCAGGCAAAAGTTCTTCCAGAATTCACTCCAAACAAATATTTACAACAGGCCTGTTGTTCTATCTCATTCACTGAATCCAATTCAATCCTTAGGCCTACAACATTGTAAAATCTGGGACGGTAAAAAAATTCTTCAATAGCTAAAGCCTCTTCCGATTAAGTCATCAGTCTATGTAATCTTAGCTACATATATATACAATCTAACCCATCATAAACTATGGTAGGCTATTCTAAATTCGTTGCAGACCTCAAACACTGAAGCGACATGCAAAACAAGCCCTAGGCCTAACTTAAATCTGTGGACAGGGCCTACTGAATTCCTGTACCCAAGTTAATGAACAGAAATGTTTCCCACCCTTTGAGTTTTCGCCCTAAGCCATCTAACGCCACATACTTTCCATCTCCCGTGCCCACTCCGCCCCGGGCCCGGATGCTGCCCAAGTGCAAGGTGCGTCCACACTGGTATGTAGGCACGCCATGTCGGCCCAAGTAAAGCTAGGAATTAACAATTTTGTCGGAGAAGTCGAACGAGCCGAATACAAAATATTTACATTATTCTACACTGAATATAAATTAATATAGGCCCTACAAGAAAGTAAAGGCTACAGACAGGACTACTATTTATTTGTAGTTCCAAATACACGTTATTTAAAAAAGAAAAGTTTAGAATAACCCATTTTAATGAAGTATCAGAAAGCAAGCAAAGCAGTGGTCGGGGCTCTTTCTACATTGGCAAAAGGTAGTAGAGATCTAGGCCTTGTAGGCTATAAAAGCATATAAATACTACAGCCACCTAAATACCGTAAGAGTTGAACTTAAGGTTAGCTTAACTTTAGATATATACGGTATCTTGCGCCATAGGTCACACCTACGGGAGCAACCTATTGGGCATGACATCTGTCAACCTTCCTTCGGCCATTAGTACGAAATATAAAACAAGCCCACACAAAAATCATAAGCACCCTAATTAGGCTAAGTACCCGATATGGTCATAAATAGAATATGCTACTTTCAATCCTACACCCAAAGATTCCAATCGCTTTAACTGCCAACGAGATAAAAACGTAATATCCAGGCTACATGCGAACTTGTACTATAATTTCAACTTCTATTGGGAAATTACAATAAAGACATAGGCCTACGTAGAAGCAGCGATAACACAGCCCAAAGCCCAAAAGCAGGACGAATATTTTGTGGACTTTCTTCCGATAAATTTTAAATGCTTACCATAGGGTCAGTTATATAATCTACAGGAAGGAAAAATAAGCTTATGGAAATGCCAAACACGTCAGAGACTACTCCATAAAACTAAGCTATTTTTATAATAGATTAAATACTATACTATTAGATTAATAATAATTATTGGGTTTGTTTAACCTCCTTCGCAACATCTAAGGTCATATGACGGAGGAGACCTACAGCTTTACGTGGGATCCGAACCACGGGTCGCTATATAATCTGAACGCGGAGGACGGTCTCCCATCCAACTACTACCCAGACCCAATGTCGCTTAACTTCGCTGATCAACGGGAAGCGATGTTACGACATCGGCTACAACGTAGCCCTACAATTAGATTCAAATGGGTTAAAAATGCCAAGTATGTAAAATAGGGCCGCATACAGTGTGAGTTAAGAGTTTAAAATGGATGTTTGGTGGCGGATTATCCACCGCGGATGTACAGATGATGTTTTCATTACAAGAAACTCATAAAATGACGTCGTTATGTACATTTAGTGGAAGCAACAACATTCGTAAGAGGACGTGAAAATTCAAGTAAATATAGCACTTTTTATCCAATTAGTTTCACGATAAGAAGACACTTTTTTTGCGTTCGTGGAGTAGGGACCCGACGAGGGGGGAAGGGGGGGGGACGGAGTAAATCAGGGATGGAGGAACTGAATTTCCCTCTATGGAAACAATGACAATTTTCCAGCGTCTCTCATTGGGGGAGGGGGAAAAAAAAGTTTTCCAAGACCCGTCCGAAGAAAGAGAATTTAATAACTGTTGGCCTTCGGTGCCCGGGGGTTAAAGGCGGTTTTTAGCCGCAAATCAATGGACGCATCACCTTTACCTGCGGCAGAAGTAGGTGTAGGTATGTGAGAGAATAATGACGCACATCCGGTCCCAGGCAATCTCAACCTCATCTCGCGGCGTCTAGGCATCACTTCTCTAACCAAGCCACCTCTGACGCGCCAAATCGCCTTTATGAACGTAAGCAATAGAGCCTAAATTGAGATCAGGCTTCCAGCAGCGAATACCCAACGCTTCGATTGAAAGTTCTCTACCCACAGATATAGAAGAAAATTGGGCATATACACGCGGGAGCCTTCATTTAAATTTCACCTTTAAGCCGTGGTCAATAGAGATGAAATTGGAGAGAGGGTGCGGATGCACCTGTAGCATTGCGCTCAAAAGAGGAAGGGCAGAAAAGAAGTAAAGGAAGAGGGATTCCTTGAGGATATAAAGGGGGGGCAGGGTGAAGGGGGGGGGACACCTCCGCCATCCCACGACAGGTGAACAGAGAAATCCCGCTCCGATGATGCTCCAGGGAGCGCTCCACAACAACCAATTCTGCGTGGGCCTACTACCACACAACCCGAGGTAGGCCAAAACTAAGTTCACAGATATAAACCATAGACCTAATTAAAACTGGTGCATGCGTGGGGGGTGGGAAGGGGTATCCGGGATAAAACAGGCCCCATTGGTACCCAAAATTGTAGGCCCCCAAGAAAAGCAAACTATCAAATCACGACTATTAATAGGCCTATATTTTGAGGGTGGGTGGGGATATAAGCCCTACAAAGGCCAATACATCTCGTCTTGAAGCCAATCTAAGTGTACTAAAGAGGTAAAATACTCGGAAAGACGAACGCGAATTTTAACTCTAAATGGAAAGAGACAAAAGACGAGGGGGTAAATGGGGGATGGGGGAGAATGAGAAGAGGGGGGAGAGGGAAGGAACAGAGGAAGGAGGGAGAGAGAGAGAGATGTCAGCTTCCTTCGAACACCAAAAGCGAAACGAGAAAGAAAGAAACCAACCAACCAATCAACCAACCACGCATACACACGTGATTTAAAGCGATTATTTTCAATACTGAGAAATGAAGGCTGAGGGAAACCCATCTTTGTAACGAGTTTGGGGCACTTCTGGGCATATACCCGTAATTAAAAGACACTCCTCTAAAGTTTTTTACTCGAAATTATGAGTGAAAAAAAAAATATATATATATATATATGTTTTTGCGACAAATCGTTTCAAATCTCTTCAATTGCCAGATTGCATACAATCTTCAGCCAACCCATGAATGGGATTAGCCACAGAAACAATCAGGCTTTAAAAAAATTACTAGACATTTAAAAAAAATTAAAACATTTTGTCTGCAGAATTCGCCTCAGGCCTACTTACAATAAAGTTTAAAGTCTACTAAATCCTAACAAGGCGAGAAGGCATTTTTAAGTGTTCACGATAACACAGGGTCGAAACAGATGCAAATAACTCCTCTACTTATGTTTGTGCCCTGCCCAAGGGTACATGCCCAGACAAGCTGAAAAATATCCTCACGAAGCTTATTTGGTTCAACCACAACCATCAGGGTAAGAGCGATGCAAAAACACTAGGGCCGCGAGTGTAATAGGCCACCAATTTAATTTTACAATCATGGGCCTAGCAATTATTCAAAAGGATGAATAAAAAATGAATTAAAATATGAAAAAATTATTCAGTAATTTCTTCCCAGAAATTACCATTTTTTTTAAATGAGAAAAAGTCCAAAGTAAAAGTCCAAAGTAAAATTTCTTGAAACAATCCTTCATCTCTACCAAGGCCTTGATGGATTTTAACTGAATGTCAAATAGATTCATAATTGTGAATTAATAATAAAATAAATCGATTCCTTTGTATTTTGATCCAAATTCACGTTAATAATTCCAAATGCACTTTTAAAGCTCGCTCAAACACACAGACTACCAAGTGAAATATTTTGAAATGTCGATATTAAATACCGTAGATTTTTATCATCGAATTTATATATATATATATATATATATATATATATATAATATATATATATATATATATATATATATATATATATAATAAACAAAATAAACAAGTGACACGACTTGAAATGTATTCCAAGAATCCAATGACTAACTCTTGACATATTAATAGGTCTTAAATGTGAGCAGGCAATTTTTCATACACATTTAAGTCTACAAAGCCTACGTCATTTATCAAACTGTAAATTAGGCCTCATTAAACAGAGGTTAGTTCCACCCAGGTTAGAACAAGGAATTAGGACTTATGGGAATAAATAACTAGGCTATGTTTAGGCGTAGCTAGGCTTCATGCATTAGCCTATTAGCCTTCGCTATATTTAGGCAACTAGGCCTAGTTGAGGTAATTATTTTTTATATATAATTTTTTTTTGCAAATATAGCACTACATCACTGTGTATGCCTACCAGCAGTGTTAGTCTAACAGCTCAGGCCTTAGCTATTATGTGATAGGCTCTAAGATCAAGGTCTAACTTTGTTAATAGGCCTACATTTGATAGGTCATTTACTTTTTTTGGCTACTTACGAGCAATTTCTTTTGGAGAATATCAGATTTGTTAATTGGATACGTTAGTTAATTGGGGCATACAATTCAACTCATTTGGGGTCTATTAGATCTAGACCTATTAATTCTGTGTAGTTAATAAACAAAAAGGTTAGGCAAAATCTCAGGAAGTTAGCCGAAGACCGAGGACGATATTAAATTAGATATTTGGGTAAATCGTAGATCTAATGATCCCATAGGCCTATCATTATATTCATTCTGACCAAGGACAGTAAAAAGGCCATACAAAAATAACAAAACCGTTGGAAGTAGGCCTAAATACATCTAATATTCGTTTTTAAATAAATAACTTAGGCCACTAACATCATTAATACACATTAACTTTAGAGAAAATCGTTCATACTCAGTGTGTTTACGTTATATATGGTTCTTAAGATCAAAGACACAGCTTTTTCACAAACACCGAAAATGCACACAGGAACACACCTTAGAAGACTATGTTTCATCGACCTCCTGTAGCTATGAAGGCACAACACAAACTGTTCCCACTCTCAATTCTCCACCAAAATCCCGGACACAACAACACTAGAAACAAAACAGTTGCCATATACTTCCGTTTCAGAAACATTTTTAAAAAAGTTTTGATTCATTAGGAATTATATTTTATATAAACCTGAGGAAATAATCTCTTATAGGCGTGAAGAAAAATAATTTATTAGTAGTGTGTCTTCACCATAGTGAGTATTGTTTTAGTGAAGCTAATAACTGGTCCATTGTCCCATAAATATATATATTTTTTTTAGGAATTCGAATATTTTAATATTGTTAGCACACTTCCTTGTTCTTCTTCCTTGTCAGCGATAGAGTGATTTCCTTATTTAGAAAAACAGATAATCAGTTTAGTCTAAATTTTATGGATTCCCGCTCCACACATTAACATTACTCATATTACTGATAGAAATAAAATACATTACCCATATATATATATATATATATATATATATATATCTGGGAAAGATATATAAAGGAGCTAAATTCAATTACGATTCATAAAACAGAGAGATTTTGAGGAAGCGGCAAAAGAAGAAAACATAAATGATGAACAGAACGAAACAGGAAAATGGACGAAGAAAAATGAAGCAGATACAAACGTGTCACATGTCGGAATACACACACACACACACACACACACACACACACAGGGCGAAAAAATGATTGAAATAAAAGCTCTAAAAGAAACACACGTAAATCAGCTAGAGTACACTAGTGTGAATAGAGTAAATAGCGTAAAACAAGTGGGAAATCACGATAATAGACTGAGGTTATCTCCATAAAAGGAAATGAAATAAACGACAACAACAAAGCCTCCGAGTGATAATGTGGAAAGAACTGTATGCATATACTATACAAAAGGCTTTTGTAGATATAACGAAGGACAGTGTAGATATGAGTACAAGGGGAAGCTTTACTAAAATGACCGACAACATCTTATCGATGCTTAATCTAACTTAACCTGACCTACATATTCCTGATTTAACCTGACCTATAAGAACTTAGTTATACCCAACGTTATACACATGTAACATGACACTCTCTCTCTCTCTCTCTCTCTCTCACACACAGCACACACACACACACACATATATATATATTATATATATATATATACGATATATAAGGGTGGGTTGCCATCTTCTCAACCGTACATCGTTTTCGTTTCCGCAACAAATATTCAAAATGTTTCTCGCTTTCCGCTTCTGTTTCACTTGGAATAAAGAAAGAGGCACTTTTCTCTCCTTTGTCCTTATTCCTTACTTTAGTTAGAATATTTCCTTTGTTAAGCGTTCGATAAGCGTTCAAAGGAATGTCCCTCTTAATCAAGACATTTATGCGGAAGAGTTTATTTCACTTGTTCTCAGAACAATTCCCCCCCCCTCCCCGCCCCCCGATTTCAATTCCTTATTCCACCTTAGAACTACTACGGGTACTACTAGTCCAGAGCTGGGCACTTGCGGTTTTTTTGCGGTACTGCGGTACTGCGGTACTACTACCGCACTACCAAACCGGTACCGCATAACGCAGTACCGCAAAGGATCGCTGAAAGTACAGCCTGTACTTTCAGCGATCCTTTGCGGTACTGCGTTATGCGGTACCGGTTTGGTAGTGCGGTAGTACCGCAGTACCGCAAAAAAAACCGCAAGTGCCCAGCGTCTACTACAACACCAATAATAATAATAATTGTTGTTGTATTTCGATGTTATTTGTTGGTATGAATCAGTGTCGGTATTTGGAGGGGCAGGAACTGACCTCGGATTTTAATATTTTATCTTATCTGCGAGATAATCTCTTTATCTGTGGTATCGCGTCTCTTTTGTGGCACTGGATAGTTCATCATCAGTTTTTATTTATCTTCCTTTCTTTGAAGTTAGACGTAAAATGAAGCATATTTGAATTTTTACATCACTTTCAATACATACATACATACATACACACACACACACATACATACACACACAGAGAGAGAGAGAGAGAGAGAGAGACTGAGGAACATTCCTCCATGGCATCCAAACAATTTGTTTGACTGGATTGCCCTCAATGCCAACATCAATGTTCAAGCACTCTTGGGCGCTTATATGACCCTTCGCTTCCTCTCCTCCTCCTTTGCACTTTGCAAATGACAACCGCTTTTTCCGGTTTTCAATCACAGTTTGTAACAATTCTGCATTTGGCACTATAAATGGAGTGCCTGCTTTACTGCGTGCCTGGAACCGTGCCACTTTATTAGTTTTCAGTCACTGGGAAACAACAACTATAATTATACTATTCACTAGATTAGCTTAGTAGTAAAATGCCGGACTATTAATTTGAAGGTCATGGGTTTGAGTATCGGCCCAGACTTGGGGTTTCAGCGATTAAGGCGCTTCTCTGGGTTTCCCTTGCTGGGTTGACGACTCTGATCCCCGTAAAAATGTAGGTCTCCTCCGCCACGTGACCATCGAAGAGGTTACGAAGGAAGTTAACCAACACCAGATATTATTATTGTAATTACTAAGTGATTATCTTTCTAAGAACATCTTCAGGTAAGTACGTCGTCGTATTGTTACAACATTACTTCCGGCGAACGGCGAAGTTAAGCGACATTGGGCCTGGGTCGTAATTGGATGGGGGACCATCCTCCGCGTCCAGATAATATAGCAACCCGTGGTTCGTATCCCGAGTAAAGTTGTAGGTCCCCTCCGTTACATGACCTTTGTAGATGTTACGAAGTAGGCTAAAGACTCTCAAAACAAAATTAACCTCGTAGTTAATTAACCAAAAGGAAGGTTGTATCATTAAGACTTGATGACGAATTAACTTCATCGATGTATCGAAACGTTTCTCGTGTCGCGATGAATCAAAGAGATTTGAAAGTCGAATCGGGGAATAACAACCGATATCCATCCAGACTCCGGATATGCGCAGAACCGTATATATTCGGAATTGTAGGTATAATTAGTATGCGGATCCGGCCAACGGTTCCGGCCGGATATACTTCTGTTGTTTTATTTCACGTGGCTCATGACGCAATAATTAAAGCTGAATATATTTAATTTCCTTTGCTGGTGAAAAGGAAGTATGTGTAGCACTTCCCGTCTACACGAATCAACCGTGAATATACTTCTAAATAAGTTTGTACTCTTTTCGCTCTAAAACACACGTGTACACACACACACACACACACACACACACACACACACACACACACATATATATATATATATATACGGTATATTCGAACTTTAGTTGAAATAACCTTAGTTAGTCAGTCGAAACAAGCCTTAATTTTGCTTTCGCCCAAATTATTAATTCTAGCGAAGGCCAAGTTTGTTTCCCACCTTAGACCTGCAACTTAACATGGAATCTGAACTACGACCCACAAATTACAAAGCCCTTACCCGGATTCATTCTCACGGTGTCTTAACCACTAGGTTACCCCAGTGTACCCATTTATCTACCAACCAATTTTTTGTATGGAAGGATGAACAGTTGGGTGAGCTGAGTGCCGCCTACCCTCGCCGGGAATCTAACCCGGGGCCGGTAGATTCGTATAAGATGATATATATATATATATATATATATATATATAATCATAATTTACCCCATCAGGACTCGAACTCGAGACCTCTGGAGAAGAATCCTGGTGGGGTTTATTTTTGCATTATGGAAAGTGCAAATTCATGCATGATATTTGATATATACAAGTGTGTGGATATATATATATATTATATATATATATATATATATATATATATATATATATATATATATAATGCCACACTGATCAAAAAATTTCAAGAATGAAATCGCTGAGCCCCCTATACTGGATATGGAGACGATCATTAGACACGGGAGAAATACCGGGCATCCTGAAGAGCGCGAACATAGTCCCAATATAAAGGAGGAGATCGATCCCAGGCCAAAACTATAGGCCGTGTCGCTTACATCTCATCTCACTAAAATATTTGAAAGAATAGTTAGACAGAAAATCTATGACTTTTTGGAAACTCAGAAAAAATTCAATGATAACCAACACGGGTTTCGATCAGGCAGATCATGCCTATCACAACTAATGGAACACTACAACATTATTGATTCACTTGAAAGTAATGAAAACTATGATGTACTATACACAGACTTTGCTAAAGCGTTCGACAAGTGTGACCACGGAATCATAATACATAAACTGAAATATATGGGAATAACAGGAAAAGTAGGGAAATGGATATATAATTTCCTTAGTGAGCGGAGGCAAGTCGTTACAGTACAAGGAGTATCTTCATCAGAATCAGAGGTTCTCAGCTCAGTACCACAAGGAATAGTATTAGCTCCACTACTCTTCATAATCATGCTAACTGACATAGATGAGGACGTTACCAGAGACAGCACAGTAACATCCTTTGCGGATGACACAAAGATCAGTAGAAAAATAAGAAACCCAGAAGACATAGGATCTTTACAAACCGACATAAACAAAATCTACAAGTGGACTGAAGACAACAATATGAAGTTTAACACCGAGAAATTTCAGCTATTACGGTACGGAAAAAGAGAAGACCTAAAGTGCATGGAATATTATACCCCAAATGGACAGGAAATTCAGAGAAATTCCAGAGCAAAAGATTTAGGGGTTGTAATGACAGATGATGCGAAATTTGAAACACAAAATAAGATTGCAGTAAACAGAGCAAAGAGAATAACGGGTCAGATATTGAGAACCTTTAAACGAAGGGATAGGAATGTAATGATTCCTCTACTGAAAACCCTGATCATACCCAAATTAGAATACTGCTCGGTCCTAACTTTCCCATATAAAAAAGAAGACATTAGACAGCTGGAGGGGATCCAAAGAAGCTTCACAGCCAAGATCAATGGGTGCAAAGAACTAAATTACTGGGAAAGGTTACGAGAACTAGACCTATATTCACTGGAAAGGAGAAGAGAGAGATACACCATTATTTACACTTGGAAAATAATGGAGAAACTAGTCCCTAATCTTAATCTGAATCCCATAACTCCCCAAACAACGATGGAAAGTAGAAGCGGTAGACTGTGTCGTATTCCCAAATTGAAGGCGAGACAGGGAACATCCTTAACCCTGAAAGAAAATAGTTTTGTAGTGAGAGGACCAAAACTGTTTAATCAGTTGCCCAAAGACCTAAGAAACACGAAGGGAGTTGCAGTGGAAATCTTCAAAAGAAGACTAGACGCCTGGCTCAGAACAATCCCCGATGAGCCGGGCGTACCTGGCTATGTGAGGTGGAGAGCGCAAGAATCCAACTCACTACTTCACCAGGCCAACTCGAGAGGAGGGGCGACAAGCTTGACCTTCGCGAAATGAGAAATCATCGCACGGAACCTTTGTAAGGTTGTAAGGTATATATATATATATATATATAAGATGATGTAGCGAGAGCTATAGGACAAATGAAACCACATTCAGCTGCAGGTCCGGACAAATGGAACGCATTATTGATTAAAAACTGTAAAAATGAAATAGCTACACCTTTATACTGCCGAGCATCTTGAAAAGAGCAAACATTGTCCCTATATATAAAGGAGGGGACAGATCTCAAGCAAAGAACTATAGACCAGTGGCATTGACGTCCCACCTCACCAAAGTATTTGAAAGAATAGTTAGAGAGAAAATTTATGATTTCTTGGAGACACTGGAAAGATTCAACGAAAATCAGCACGGATTCCGATCAGGTAGATCATGCCTATCACAACTAATAGAACACTACAACAATATCCTAGATGCAGTGGAAGGCAATGACAACTACGATGTCATATACACAGATTTTGCTAAAGCTTTCGATAAATGTGATCACGGTATAATAGCACATAAAATGAAATATATGGGAATAACAGGCAAAGTGGGAAAATGGATCTACAACTTCTTCAGAGAACGTCTACAGGTCGTCAAAATTCAAGGTATGTCCTCATCAGAATCGGAAGTACGCAGCTCAGTACCACAAGGCACAGTACTGGCCCCACTCCTGTTCATTATCATGCTAACAGACACAGACAACGGAGTAAACAGCAACAGTATAGTAACATCCTTTGCAGACGATACAAAGATCAGCAGAAAAATCAGCTATGTAAATGAAGTGGAGGCCTTGCAGCGGGACACGAACAAAATATACAAATGGTCAGAAGATAACAACATGACATTTAACACCGAGAAATTTCAGCTCTTGAGATATGATAGAAAAGAGCAGAGGTGGGCACCGTTAACCAAAAAGTTAACTTCGATAACGATAATCCGTTAACCCCAGTTTTTAACTCCGATAACGATAATCCGATAATTTTACTACAAAGTTAACGGAAGTTAACGATAATCCGTTAATGATAACTATTTCTTTACTAACATTTAAAAAAATCAAGGAAAAAAGCTTTAAAACCCATAGAAAATGTTTATTTATGCAAAATCCAACAATAAATAAGTATTTAACTGTACTTTTATCAAGTTTTGCAACTTTTTTGCTTAATAACTTTTTTTTTATTTTTAATAAAAAATGTACTGATTACATGTTTTGAAACCCTTGTAACCACTAACCATTAACTAAATTTTAATTTACCAGAGAATTATTATGGCGGGAACTGAAAGGTAAAATTAAATTTTAGGCACATTTATTAAAGACTATGACACAATATGTAACTAAACTAATAAAATATTAATTCAAACAAAATAGCAAAATTAATTCAAAATAATATTAATTATAATATATAATATATAATATTACGTTATATAAAATATTTTATTTTACTTAACCCTTTTCTGTGAATTTTCAATAGAAGTAATTTTTCTCTATGTAATTATTTTATCTATAAAATATTTTATCTATGAATTATTTAGTCTATAAAATAAAAATACTTTGTCCATGAATTATTTTGTCTATGAAATATTTTGTCTATGTAATATACGCAATTGTTATTTAATTCGACGACAATATTACAATCAGTGATAAAAACTATTATTCAAATTTTACATACTATATATACTTTTTTAGAGATTTACTAACGCAGTGTAAAAATACTTTTCATTAGTCATTACTAAATTAATTTTTCTCAACCGTACATTTTTCCATACGTATCTCCATACGTATTAATTTATATATAATATTATAGGACTTTTACTAACGTTAAAAGAACCTTCTTACCTTCAATAAAAAGCGCACAACCCCGCCTTGCGAGATCTGGAAGCAGACTGAAGTTATGGCGGTTTGAATTCATTCGCGGAGCGGTGATCTTCCGTGAATGACTCCTCGCAGTTAACGTGTTAACGGACTTTAACAGACTAAATATCGAGTTATCGGAAGTTAACTGGTCCGATAACGATAAATGGAAATTAACTTCCGTTAATAGTCCGTTAAAAAAAGTTAACTTTGTTAATTAACTGTTATCGGATTAACGCTTTAGTGCCCAACACTGGAAAAGAGGAACTTAAACAGACGGCATATTATGCTCCAGATAGACAGAAAATTCAGAGAAGCACGAAAGCGATCGATTTGGGGGTAATAATGACCGATGATGCGAAATTGGAAACACAAAATCAGATAGCGATAAATAAAGCAAAAAGAGTGGCGGGACAGGTACTAAGAACGTTCAAAAGAAGGGACAGGACAGTAATGATTTCCCTGCTAAAAACACTGATTATACCAAAACTTGAATACTGCTCAGTTTTGACGTCCCCATATGAAAAGGAAGAAACTAATAAACTAGAAGAAACGCAGAGACATTTCACAGCCAAGATTAATGGCTGCAAAGAACTCAATTATTGGGAAGGACTACGTAAACTAAATCTGTACTCCCTGGAAAGAAGAAGAGAGAGGTACACCATAATCTACAGTACATATGGAAAATGATCGAAAAACTGGTACTAAACCTAAAACTAAACCCAAGGGACCTCCTCAACAGTGAAGGAAAATAGCTTGGTTGTCAGGGGGCCAAGACTTTTTAACCAGCTTCCAAAGGGCTTCAGAAACGTTCCAGAGGTCAAAGTTGAAATCTTCAACAGAAGACTAGATGCCTGGCTCAGGACGGTACCAGATGAGCCGGGTGTACCTGGCTATGTACGGTGGAGAGCGCAAGAAAGCAACTCGCTCCTCCACCAAGCCAGACCTAGAGGCGGAGCCACCAGCTTGACCTTCGTGTGAAGAGAGACCAAACGCACGGAACAGCAACAAGGTTAACAAGGTTATTATATATATATATATAATATATATATATATATACAGAGAGAGAGAGAGAGAGAGATATGAAACACTCAACACCTTATGATGATGAGTTATAGTGTAGCAGTGTAGGTACGTTTTCAAGTAGTCGTTAATTTTAAAGGAGCTTCTCCAAATGCAGAAGACTGAAGTTGTTGACCTAACACGCAATTTGGGTTCATTTTAAGACCAACTGCGAAGACGTTAAAATCAGTAAAATTGACTTTTTGAAAGGTCAAAGGTCAGTTAAATGTTGTGTAGTGAGTTATTGTCATGAATTCATGATACAATTACAGAATTCCTCATTTGTAATTATAAACAGTTTGTCAAATAGACAATTGTATGAGGTGTGTGTGTGTGTGTGTGTGTGTCTCAATTCCCCATATTTTGATCTTTGTACTGAGTTCATTTGGTGAGAAGTTTGAGTGGTCTTCCTTCATACTTTTCAAACAATGGCCTAACGTCCCTTTTCGTTTGGCTAAACGAATTCTCGTTAAAGTTTTTATTACTATCGTCTTATCAAAGACCATTGTAAGTGGTTTTAGGGGTGAGACTTATCCCAAGTTGGGACTCCCACTACATATTTTATCCGAACCTTCCGAGCACTTCAGTCATTGAACCCAGGTCATTAGGGGAACCTTGTCCAGTCATTCATTCAAAATGAAATAAAATGATAATAAGCTTTCGACAAATAAAAATAAACACACATTTTCTTTCTTTCGCGACAGTATATATATATATATATATATATATATATAGAGAGAGAGAGAGAGAGAGAGAGAGAGAGCATTTTCCCCGCAGTTTTCCTTTCTTGAAGAAATTCGGGCAAAAGAGAGATCTTCATGAGAACTTCTAGCGATTACTAGAATCCAAATGAAGATTTATTCACTCAAGGACGTATATCAACGTCATTATCGATCAGTGACGTAAAAGCTGACGATATCGCAAGGGCGGGGTGTGACGTCACATAGTAGGCGGAGCAAATATAAATGCGTCATTGGGAAAAGTGTATGTCACGTGATTTGTACTGTTGTAGCGCAAAGGTCAACATTAATACTATTGAATCGTTTTCGCTAATTCTAATAATCTCATGGTAGGGTCCTTAATTACACTCATTTATTTATGAAATCAGGGGGTTTTCAACCGGGGGTACACGTTCAGTAATTTAAGTTAATAGTGATATATATATATATAGAGCCATAGAGGTAGATTTAC